>OU898285.1:15146513-15376503 GCA_918026665.1 Diabrotica balteata | reverse complement strand
TTTCCGCCATACAAATCCACCCGTCCAACTAATCATTCAATGACCCCCGTAGAAGTTCATAATTGTCTCAAACCTTGGAATTTGTTGAACATACGGCCCTTAAAAATTTTCGGTATCGCGTCACGTCGTTTGCATAGATTGCAATGGATTGCAATAAATCAGTGTTTTGTTTGTCTTCATTGGAGAACCATCTCTAAATGAAGCCAAATGTTCGTTTAAATTTTTTTTAAATCTTCGTATCTACGAATATGAACATTATTTTCTGCAAAGTTTGTGTGTTCTTTGTTTGTGTTTTTTTTAAGTTAGTTCTAAATAATGAGTAAAGTTTACAGTACATATATAATAACATCTTTAATATACTACATATTGAGTTGTAAGTTATGAACTATTAGATCTGTATTTCTTATAAACTCTATGTCATCTATTGTATTTTGGAGAACTGATATATATATATATATATATATATATATATATATATATATATATATATATATATATATATATATATATATATATATATATAAGAATTTAAAGATTGCAGAATTAAAAGGTCTACAAAGCCAATCAACCCCATTTAAATCTACAATCTAGAATCTATTCTTAACATAACCACACATAATGCAGATCAAAAAATTTCACCACTTTATTTCGATACTTTTATTCGAAAACAGTTATCATAAAATCAATTCTCATTTAATTTAAAATCGTTTATCATCTTTTCTACAGTTGTAGTACATACTAGTTATTAATTAGTAAAGTTAAAAATAGTAAAAAAAATATTATAATAAACTGTACACCTTTAAAGAGGTACGCCCAAGGAATGGGCCTAATGATTATTATTTCTCCTCAGTTTAATATTTTATTTAAAAATATTAATCAATAAATATGTTAACAATCCATAAATAGAACCAAGAGTAATTATAAGTATAACAAAGACATAAAAAAATAATGGAAGAGTTAAATTATAAGTTAAATTAGAAGCAATAAAACCGCAGAGGTAAAAATAAAGGGGTGGATCAAAAAAGTGATTAAAATCGAGTGTAAAAAAAAACAGTTAAGTGGAACTAGGTCAAGGTACAGGAGAGTTAAGTAGCTTGAGGCGTAGATAACAAAAATAGAATTTCATCTACAATAAAAAAATAAAAAAATTCAGTTCAATTGTGGAAACAAAAAGAAACTCGACTTCGAAGTTTTGATTAGTATGATCAAAAATATACAAAAGGAGTATCATCACCAGTACACAGAATAACTGCTTAGATATATCAATGGAGAAATTAATATGATGAGAAAAACTACTTTAGTTCCAACGAGGGATACAGCCCCTGCAGATTTTAAAGGAGTAGCGAGAATGTAATTAATTATAACGCCGGATTTAGAATTTATGTTGTCATTTTCATTCGGAATTTAACAATGTCTAATCAGTAGAAAAGGTTTGGGAGAAATATAAATTTATTTTTTGTTTCGTATTAAATATTATGATTTCAGGGTTTTAGCAGGCTGACATTTCCGTTTAGCAAAATTCAAGGGTGTACCCAGCGAAGAGCAGCCCCCTCGCCGAGACGGAGGAAATAAATAAAACATGGTTAGTTTTTTAGTTAAAGACTAGGTAACATCTACGTAGTGCTTATTAGCGAAGGATGTGTACAATTCTATAAGTATAAAATGTTAGATTGTTACAAAAAAGAGATTTTTACAAAATAGTACTGAAAGTGTAAACAATTTTATACAAAAAACTAAATCTTATGGAATATATCGATAGATTTTAAATATTTTATTAAGTTTTTAAGTTTTGCATTCATTCATTCAGCAAATTGTTGATGTTTGACTTTGTCACATTAAATGATACTCAAATCCAAGGAAACTTAAATTCCTGTAGTTGGTTGTTTGCCCTTAATCAAAAGGGTTTATTTAAAGTCCTTTATGAAAGGTATATAATTTAAAATCCCTTTCGGGTCATACCACAGAACGTTTTTGAACCAAAAAACCCATCATCAGTGTTCTGTTACTTGAAATAAGTATTTCCACTTAATTTAAAGCAAACTTATAGGTAAAATTATATATTAATATATAATATAATATAATAATAATTAATAAATATATAAATATAAAAATATATTATGAAGTTCATATAAATTAAAATGAAGTAAGCTCAACTATTGTCATGTGAATGCGTGTATATAGTTAGTGCATTTGTTTATTTCAGTAAATTCTCGAAATATGAAATGAAGATGGCACTAACTACTAAAGAGTTAATAGCTTTGTTAGAAGAAGACTCAGATTGTGAAAATGCTAACTCACTTAATGTGGTTTATTTAGATATTGCAGGTACATTTAAAATTGGATATTGCAGGTACATATGAAATACAAGTGATTGGGAATTCTGACGATTCTGATTATGATATTCCTCTGAACCACAGATAAAACGTCCAAAGAAAAAAAACCAGCCAAAAATATTAAATCCAAATTTGTCTCAAGTTGTAATAACAGATACTCCTTCATGCTTAGTAGTAATTCAACATCAGTCTAATTAATATCTAGACAATATAAAAGCCAACTATGGAGGCATATATTAAAGTTTTTTTACTCTTTTTTTAATGAAAAAGTAATTGAGAGCATTCTATATTTGACAAATATTTATGCATCGCAGAATAACCGTCACGATTTTTAAACACAGATTAAAAAAAATTATTGGCATATGCATATTATCTGGTTCACACTCTGCTTCAAGTTGATATGCATTGGTCAAAGGATGAGGATAAAAAAGTGCATATTATAATAGAAAGCATTTTAAATGACTAAAATATAAGTATCAAAATATCCTATAAAATTCATTTTGACAAAGGTAAAAGTAAGTTTAAAAATACATTACCTCAGAAACAAATTAGTTTAATAGAAAACAGTTTTTTAGAAATTGTGAATCTAGTTCTGCAAAATGTTGTCTAATACATCATTCATAATAATGTTCCCTCAATTTCACCTTAAGGGATATTGTCTTCTTTTTCCTTTTTATAGCCTTAATTAAATGGTTTTCTGGTTCATCTAGATTATGATCTACAGGAAACTCCATTTTCTATGGTGATGTTATGAAGTACTGCTTTTGCTACTATTACATTTCTAGTCAATTTCAAATTTAATCTTATTCGATTTTTAAAAATTGGGAATCATCGTTTCCATACCCTATACTGCCTTTCCACAACATGCCTAGTTCGTATACATTATAAAGATTCTCTGCTTCTGTTCTTGTTCTTCCAAAAAAACCGACACGGTTTTGTGATCATTTGTTATTGATAAAACTTATGTTTAATATAGAGCGGTAAATCTGTTTTAAAAAATGTTTCAAAAAGTAAAACATCAATATTGTAATACAAGACCAAACATTTCATGCTTTGTAATTTACACTGTGATTGAGCAACTATATACCAAGTTTAATGTCGACCATTATCCTCTCCAATATTAATTACAGCACGTACTTATCGTGCCATACTACAAATAGGTTGATTAAATATTAGTTTAGTCCCATTCTTTCCAAGTATAAACTTTCAGTTATATGTTTCAATTAACTACTGTATTTGATAAGAAGAAAATAAAATTTTAATTAAAAATAATTTAATATTTATGAATACAAAGTATTCTTAATTGCTTTACATAATTAATTGTCTCAAACACTTAAATGCTCGTATAGAAACATAATTAAGTATAGCTGGTTATCTTAATTTTCCCAATATCTCTTGAACACCTATTCCGCTACCCAGTAGGGTAGAGAGGGGCTTAACCTTCCAACTCTCCCGAAGTAAATGTTACATGCTTTGTCTATGGATATGGGTGGACCCAGTGGATAAAACTCATACCTGTTATGAATTAAATTCCAATTTTTTTTATTAATTTGTAGAAGTTTTTGTATTTTCATGTTATCGGTATATCAAAACTAAAAACATTTTTTTTGTAATAAAACATATAGTAAAACTTGATATTTAATTAAAATTATGTATTTATTCAATGCAACTTTTACAAAAGATATTTAAATGAACTTGTGGCGTTTACGCTACTGATTAATCCAATATCCAATTTAAAAAATCGTATTCACAAAAACCCTCACGAAATTTCTTGTGATCCGCCAGCGATCGATTTTTAAATCGACATTTCTCCACCCACGCGCTGGGAGCGCTTTGAAAGGAAGATCGAGGTTGTGCGGAAGAAGTTTAGTTTGGTCAAGAAACTCGTACTACGCAGCCACGTCAGTCAATTCAAAGTGACGGAATTGGAGCAGTAAAATAATCTGGGACGAATAAAATAATATCTAATTCAATAATCATATCTCAATAATAATGAATAATAATAATTAATTTCTAAAATCAATATTCAATTTATAAGAGTTCCACATAAAAAGGAAGATTTTTTTTTGGCGTGGTGCGGCTCCATGTAAGTAAATAATTTCATACGTATTATCTCTTTATCCTATAATCAAATTTATCATTGCAGTTTATTATTTCTTTAGAGATTTATTTTTGAGTTCCGAAATAATTTAAATTTAAAATTTCCTTCATTCACTCGCAAAGAACATAAGGTCATTTTTTATATAGTCAAACTTAAATTCCGATCTATTCCATATCTTATCAGTAAGTTTTTTGGTTCTTTTTTCTCTCACTTTTTTTGGTGGAATATACAAGGTTTCTACAGCCTTCTGTGTTCTGCGCGTGTTCATTTCATGGCGCAAGCCTGTCATGTCTACGAAATGAACTTCGGAAATTTTGACATTTTGGACCTAATGACCTATATGTTTTAATGTTTTTGTTTTGGTGCAGTCAATCTATGCTGCTACAAGTACTAAATAAAATAGTAACTAAATCTGATAATTAATCCTTTTAGATTCCGTCACATGAAAATATTCATTTGAGAATATTCACTTGAAAATATTCCCTCGAGGATATTATGTAGTAACTTTGAATCCTTAGATAGTTAGCAACTTGCGTATGTAACCCGTGGATTTTGCTGTCACCCGGAACCATGGGACTTGTCACCACAACCATGAATTAATTTAGCCGTGCCAAGAGGAGTTTTCCTATGGACTTATAGTGTTGCTAAGATAAGTTGTTTAACTGTTTGACTTTTGTGTTACTTTCTATTTACTGTTAACTTTTCTGTGGTTGTGCTTTTAGATTTTCATTTTAACGTTTAGTTTTGTTTTTCAATTTTTTTTTTGGACATTACCTTATATCTATATCTTAAATCGACTTGTTTTGCTATATACTGTGTAGACTGAATACATTGCTTCGTTTTTGATTGATTAAATAACAATTTTATAATCGTATTGTGCCAATTTTAAAATCCACCTAGCCAAACGAGGAGATGGGTTCTTCATATTTTGTAAGCACACCAAACTACTATGGTCAGTTATGACCGTGAAAGAACGACATTCAAGAAAATATCTAAAATGTTCAATACCCGTAATTATAGCTAACAACTCTTTTTCAGTTGTAGTAAAATTTTTCTGGGCTTTATTTAATTTCTTGCTGGTGTAGGCTATAGGGTGTTCTTCTTCATCAACAATTTGATAGAGTACCCCACCAGATGCTGTGTTTGAACAATCAGTCATCAAATACAAAGGCTTTTAAAAAAAAAGTGAGTTTGCTCAGACTCTTTAAATCCCATTTAAAACGTGAAATGTATTTTTCCTCCTCCAATATCAAAATGTCTTCACCTTATCATATGCATATGAAAAGTTAACAGTAAATAGAAAGTAACACAAAATTCCACTAGGAAACTAAGTTCCTGTAGCTGGCTATATACCATATATCACAAAAAATTGTTTAAAATCCTTTATAAAAGGTATATAAAAAAAACACAAAAGTCAAATAGTTAAACAACTTATCTTAGCAACACTATAAGTCCATAGGAAAACTCCTCTTGGCACGGCTAAATTAATTCATGGTTGCGGTGACAAGTCCCATGGTTCCGGGTGACAGCAAAATCCACGGGTTACATACGCAAGTTGCTAACTATCTAAGGATTCAAAGTTACTACCTAATATCCTCGAGGGAATATTTTCAAGTGAATATTCTCAAATGAATATTATCATGTGACGGAATCTAAAAGGATTAATTATCAGATTTAGTTACTATTTTATTTAGTACTTGTAGCAGCATAGATTGACTGCACCAAAACAAAAACATTAAAACATTAGGTTAGGTCCAAAATGTCAAAATTTCCGAAGTTCATTTCGTAGACATGACAGGCTTGCGCCATGAAATGAACACGAGCAGAACACAGAAGGCTGTAGAAACCTTGTATATTCCACCAAAAAAAGTGAGAGAAAAAAGAACCAAAAAACTTACTGATAAGATATGGAATAGATCGGAATTTAAGTTTGACTATATAAAAAATGACCTTATGTTCTTTGCGAGTGAATGAAGGAAATTTTAAATTTAAATTATTTCGGAACTCAAAAATAAATCTCAAAAGAAATACTAAACTGCAATGATAAATTTGATTATAGGATAAAGAGATAATACGTATGAAATTATTTACTTACATGGAGCCGCAGCACGCCAAAAAAAAATCTTCCTTTTTATGTGGAACTCTTATAAATTGAATATTGATTTTAGAAATTAATTATTATTATTCATTATTATTGAGATATGATTATTGAATTAGATATTATTTTATTCGTCCCAGATTATTTTACTGCTCCAATTCCGTCACTTTGAATTGACTGACGTGGCTGCGTAGTACGAGTTTCTTGACCAAACTAAACTTCTTCCGCACAACCTCGATCTTCCTTTCAATGCGCTCCCAGCGCGTGGGTGGAGAAATGTCGATTTAAAAATCGATCGCTGGCGGATCACAAGAAATTTCGTGAGGGTTTTTGTGAATACGATTTTTTAAATTGGATATTGGATTAATCAGTAGCGTAAATGCTACAAACTAAAAACATTTTTTTTTGTAATAAAAAATATAATAAACCTCTTATATGCTGGATATCTTGTACGAGATTTTCTGTCTGTTTCTTATCCGCAGTCTTTACACCTTTGACGTTTTGGACTTTTATTTGTATTTCCACTTGTTTCAGCTACTGCATGTAAATTTATTTGGATTTTTTGTGGAACGTGTGTTGTCATTCGGATAGTTCGGCATTTTTCTGTTAAATTATATGCCAATTCTTTTATAAAAAGCCTTCTTTTATGTAGTGTTGTTCCTATTATATTAAGGATTTACATGCATATATAACACAAATGCTTTAATTAACGCCAAATCTACAATATTATAAAATAAGCAAAGTGGCCACCTTCTAGTTCCTCTTTTGCAGGTATAAGCTGACGCTAATTTATCTGTTGTATCTACACGTCATTTGGTTCTATTGTATTCTAAAATAATGTCTGGTTTCTTATGTTCTTGCAATGACACATGGTCATCTAAATGCATCGAGGAAAACAATAAACGATTTACCCTTTTTAGGACTACTATGAAACTAGAACATGAAACTAAAGTCATATTCTTCCGAAACCCAAAAATTGATGGTGGGCTTCTTTACTTTTATTTGGTAGAAATTAAACTGGAATAAAAGTTTTGTTCTTTCGTAATGTTCCAATTAGTGTTATTTTACATTTTAATACTTCAGTCGCTAAACGGTAGTTATTAAAAAAATTATCCGTGGTTATGTTTCGCCCAAAATTATGAACATCTCTTATAAGTCGTAAAACCACATTTCCGCTCTACCTCTAAATTAATGTTACAAGTTGTTTGTCGACAGTGAAGCACTTTTTAGTTTGTAAGTTCTAATACAGAGAGCCAGGGATGTCAACTGCGATGTGTATGCATGTTTTATTGATATCGAGAAGGCATTTGATAAAGTCCCACATGGGAAACTAATCGATATCCTAAAAACATCAGGACTCGATGGTAAAGATATAATACTGATCTTAAACTTATATCTCTAACAAAAAGCAACAGTACGATTAGATAATGAACTGTCCGAGATCTTCACAGTCGAAAAATGAGTTAGACATGGTTGCATATTGTCACCGGCATTATTTAACATATACTCTGAAAACATCTTTAGAGAGGCCTTGGACGAATCAGTAGGGATGGGAAAAACCTACCGGTTTTAACCGAAAACCGGTTTTTTTACTTCGAAATAACCGGTTTTATCGGTTGTTTTTTTGTCCCGGTTATAACCGATTTTTTATTTTTAAAGTAAAAACCGATTATTAGGTTTTTACAGTGATTAGGATTAGATTAGGTATTATTTTGGATCCCACCCAATCCTAATTATTATTCTCAAGTAATTATTCCAAACAAAACTAAAATTCAATTTTTCAAAGTATTTTTGTAATCATAATATTTTTACATAAGAAATGATCTGGTATTTATACATCATCTATTTTTCACACTTGACTCTTGACATTGAAAGTGGGTGAATGGCTTTTTCTTATTACCAAAAATAATGACCATTAATATCGAATTACCCATTACGAATACAAATCTCCAAGGATTTCCTTACGTTTTCAAAACGATTTATACCCATACCGGAAGTCGTAAATGAGTTAAAAGTAATACATGATAAATTTTTTTTATGGTAATAAAAAAAAGATGAATTGCATTATCCAATTTATTTTTAAGTAAAATACATATTTATGTTGATATTATTTTCTTTAAATCCCATTTGAAATAGTCCGAGAAATTTTTGCTGGGGAATTTTTTTCTCACAAACCACAAAAAATTGTGTTGTATTTACATTGATATTGATGTTCTTTCGATAGTACTAATTTTGATCATATTGATATCGAGTCGAATGTAGTATCGCAAACTAAAGTGCATTGTGAATGTAACTTTCTAATCTATTGGATTAAAAAAAACGAAAACCGGTTTTTCCAAAAACCGGTTTTTTTGGCCGGTTATAACTGCCAGGTTAAACCGTAAGCAAAAAAAACCGGTATAACCGAAAACCGGTGTTTTGTCAAAAACCGCCATCCCTACGAATCAGAAGATGAGATTGCTGTAAATGGCCAACTTATAAACAACATTAGATATGCAGACGATACAGTGTTGCTGTTAGATAGTGCACAGTCCAAAGTATGATGGATAAAGTTGTAGAAGAATGTAACAAATACCGTCTAAAACTAAATTGCAAGAAGACAAAAATAATGATCATTAGTAAGAACACCTGCATAAATGCCCAAATTACAATTAACGATACCCTGTTAGAAAGGGTAGAAAAATATGCTATTTGGGCTGCAATATTAAGGATACTTGGTAGGGATGGCGGTTTTTGACAAAACACCGGTTTTCGGTTATACCGGTTTTTTTTGCTTACGGTTTAACCTGGCGGTTATAACCGGCCAAAAAAAACCGGTTTTTCCAAAAACCGGTTTTCGGTTTTTTTAATCCAATAGGTTACAAAGTTACATTAACAATGAACTTTAGCTTGCGATACTTCATTCGACTCGATTTCAATATGATCAAAATTAGTACTATCGAAAGAACATTATTACCTATATAAATACAACACGTTTATGCTTTAAATATGTGACGTAAGAACCAATAGTATCGCCTTCTATTATAAATATGCGGTTTAAATGTTAAAATGTTTACTAACGAAAGAATGAAAATGAAACTATTTAGAGTGATTATTGGTATGGCAATCGCAGAAACGCTGTTTAAAAGTTAAAGACCTTAAATAATTAGGTCGTATTATTCCAAACACCCATAATTCAAATTTTATGGGACCAAAGGCGGCTCACATCAGATCAGAATTTAATTTAGGTCATAATATTTACCATATATACATAAAATTTTAAGAGTGGGTGAATGATTTATGGTTACCAATACGTGCCGATACCCAATGATGTTAATTGTTATGGTTTAGGGATCAAATTACAATTACGAATTTCCGGGATTTCTCATTCTTTGTATTTAATTTTTAAACAATACAGGGAAGTATCAAATAAATTTTAATACAAACGTATTGAAAATAATATCAAATTTTTTGTGATGATAACAAATTTAAACAGTAGATTTCCGAATCGAAACAAACCTAATAACCTAATAACCGGTTTTTACTTTAAAAATAAAAAACCGGTTATAACCGGGACACAAAAACAACCGATAAAACCGGTTATTGCGAAGTAAAAAAACCGGTTTTCGGTTAAAACCGGTAGGTTTTTCCCATCCCTAAACTTGGTATCACAGCTACAAAATAAAAACTCCAGAATTGAAAAATCCAGAAGCTCTTTCAGCAGCCTTAGGAAGATTCTCAGCAACTTATCTATCTACGTTCCTGTAGTTGGCTGTATACTATATATTAAAAAAATTTTATTAAAAAACCTTTATAAAAGGCATATATTTAAAAATATATGCCAACGGGCTAATTATACAAAACGTTTTCGGAATCCATATTTCATCATCAGTGTCTAGGAGTACATGAATGTAGCCACTAAATATATGGGTAAAAACCCGTTAACAAATAATTAGTTACATTTGGTTTACAATATTTCTTATAATATGATATGATGTTAGAGTTACCGTTGGATAAGGTAACATGGCGACATATGACTCCACGTTGAAGTTGCTAGTTGATCTTTAAGTATCAATATACGCATAAGACTTCTTAGATGTTACGTCTTTAATATCCTCCTATATGGAGTAGAAAGATGGAGCCTTACAGAAGATGCCTTACGATTGGAGGCATTTGAAATGTGGTGCTACCGATGTATATTGAGGGTCTCATATATACACCACACAAGTAACATAACTACTCTGCAGAGGCTAAGAAAAGACAAAGATATTAACAACTTAAAAAACAGAAAATTGGCTTACTTTGGCCACATCATGCGTAATGACAAGTACTGACTTCTAGAGTTGATTCTACAGGGTAAGATTGAGGGTAAGAGAGGCCCTGAAGGTAGACGTATATCCTGGGCGGCTAATCTTAGAAAATGGGCTGGCTTAACGTCAACTGGTCTATTTCTTAGACCTTATATTAAAAGTAATAGTCTTGTTACACAAAAAAGGCGATATTACTAAATTAGAAAATTATAGACCCATCAGCCTCTTGACACATATGTACAAACTCTTTATGAAAATCTTAACAAAGAGGCTAACACCTAAACTTGATTTCTATCAGCCCAAAGAACAGGCAGGCTTCAGGGCAGGATATGGCACAAATGACCATTTGCATACCATAAAGATCTTAATAGAAAAGTGCATCGAGTACAACATACCACTGGTTCTTGCATTTGTCGATTACGAGAAGGCTTTTGATTCTGTAGAGTTTGAAACAATACTGGAAGCCCTAAATCAAAGCCGAATAGATTACAGGTACACGACACTAATCAAAAACATCTATCAGAACGCTACATCAAGTATACGACTGCACGAAGACACAGAAAAATTCAGCTTAGGTCGAGGAGTTAGACAAGGAGACAATATTTCACCAAAATTGTTCACGGCAGCTCTAGAGTCAATATTTAAGGGTACTCAATGGCAAGATATGGGCATCAATATAGATGGAGAAAGATTAAATCACCTAAGGTTTGCAGATGATGTTGTATTAATCGCAGATAACTTACATGATACAGTTTCTATGATGCATTCGCTTAAAAGTCTGTCTGAAAGAGCAGGATTAAAGATAAACTTTGAGAAAACTAAAATTATAACAAATCTCGTAATGAGTGGAAATATAACTATTGACAATAATACCATACAACAAACAGACACTTACAAATATCTGGGACACGAAATCAAAATAAGCAGAGACAATCAAACACATGAAATACAGAGGCGAATAGGTCTAACATGGGCAGCATTTGGCAAATTAAGCCATATTCTAAAAAGTTCAATTCCCATGTGTCTCAAGCGAAAGGTTTATAACCAATGTGTTTTACCTGTACAAACTTATGGAGCAGAGACTTTAACACTCACGCAAAAATCTGCGAATAAACTTAGAGTTACACAACGAGCCATGGAACGTGCAATGCTGAACGTGAGCCTTCGAGACCACATAACAAACCAACAAATCAGGCGAAGATCAGGAGTTCAAGACGTCATCGAAAGAACCACGACGCTTAAGTGGAACTAGGCAGGGCACTTAGCCAGAACACAAGATGGACGGTGGACAAGACGTATTATGGAATGGAGGCCCAGAAATTATAAAAGAAGCCGAGGACGACCACCGACTAGATGGACCGATGACATTAAAACGTGTAGCGGGAAACTGGCTACAAGCGGCCCAGTGTAGAGAACACTGGAAAGAACTGAGGGAGGCCTATGTCCAGCAGTGGACGCGATTGGCTGATTGATGATGATGATGATATTAAAAGTTGCATCTGTTGTGGGTCTATCTTGCATGACTCCAAACTTATTTTCAGCTATTTTGATTTTTTGCAATATCAGACAATCAATTATTTTCGTCCATATTTTTTCTCGTTCTACAAGTATGCAAAATCTTTATATTTTAAGAAAACTAAACGATTATCGTTAAAAAATATCTCTATCAAAAACATCCGCAGTCAACGTGTTAACTGTGTCCCAAATATTCGTCGTAAAATCCAAATTATGTAGGTCTGACTAATATAATTAGTCTATTTCGCATTTGAACAAACCCAATTTATCAAAATTGTTAATTGAACTACATAATGCTGTAAATTCCGCTAGCAACCCATAACTCATGAGCCAATAAAATGAGAGTCAACTCGACAGAGATTGAATAGAATGAATATCCCATATGAGCACTTTCTCTTATAAGACTAAATCTGTCGAAACGAACAGTTTTGTAAGATTATATTCGGATTGGGTTAATTTATCTATCTGAAAAGTCACTTAAATCAATTCCATTTTACCTTTACATTCAACATTCCAAGATGAATATTCACTGCTTAGGTGAAAATTAATTTGAACTATCAGCAAAGTCAAACAAAGTTATTATATGTTTAGTTTACTTCGAGAACTAGATAAAGTACATATTTAGTATAATTACCAAGTTATTACGATTATATCTTGTATAAAGGGCACCTTCGTAGAAGTACGACTATAATTATTAATACCCGGAAAGAAATGAAAAAAACTAATAAAAAAATTTAAAGATAATATCCGTATCTTTAAATATTATGCTGATCTAATAAATTAAATAAAAACTAATTAAAAGCCAAAATAATACAAAAAGTAGTAATAAAATGAGTTTACTTATAACCTAAAGTAGAGATATACGATAAATTTGACTATAAAGAACGTGATGAAACGAACGTATGTAAACTAACCAAATAATTGATAAAATTGCAAACTCGAAACATACCCTCGGTCCTAGAAGTTAGGCAGAACAGGGTTGCCAGATGACTTTTTTTTAATTCCCTAGAATTTTTGCCAAAATTTCCCTTCTTCTTCTTCAAGTGCCGTCTCCATCAATGGAGGTTAGCGGTTATGGTGGCAAACGTTTGTCTATCTTCAGCTGCTCTTAAGAGTTCCTCAAATCCAAGTCCTGTCCAGTTTCTGATATTACGTAACCAGGACAATTTTTTTCTTCCAATTCCTCGCTTTCCTTCTATTTTGCCTTTTATTATCAACTGAGGGATGTAGTATTTCTCGTTGCGCAACAAATGCCCTAAATAACTGGTTTTTCTTCTTTTGACTGTTCTCAATAGTTCTTTTTCTAAATTGAGTCTAGCTAGTACTTCTTCATTTGTTTTTCGTGCTGTCCAAGGAATTTTTAAAATTCTACGGTACACCCACATTTCAAATGCCTCGATTCTATTCAGGCTCTTTATTTTTAAAGTCCACGTTTCGACTCCGTAGAGAAGAACAGACCAGATAAAACATTTTACAAGTTTTAATCTCAATTTAATATTTATATGTGTATCGCAGAATAGAACGCGCATCTTAAAGAAACTATCCCTAGCTTGAGCAATTCTCGCTTTAATTTCTTGTTCTGGGTCCAGCTTGCAATTAATCCAACAGCCAAGGTATTTGTATTGGTTTACCTGTTCTAAAATATTCCCATTTATTTTTATAGGTAAGGGGATATTCTGTTTTCTTTGGATCACCATTACTTTTGTTTTTTTTTCGTTGATCTTCATTCCAAACTCTCGACAAGCATCCTTAAGGTGGTCTATAACCCCTGTAAGTTTGTGTCTGTATCAGCCAGTAGGACAGTGTCATCTGCATATCTTATGCTAGATATTGGTTCTCCATTAATTTTTATTCCTGTGGAAAGGTTTTCCAAGGCTTGCTTGAATAGTAGTTCCGAGTAAAGATTGAACAGCATAGGGGATAGTATGCATCCTTGCCTTACTCCTTTATTTATACTAATATTTCTAGATGTATGATCGTCGATCCTAATCTTGGCACTCTGCCTCCAATATAAGTTCTTAATTAATCGGAGATCTTTACTATCCAAGTTGATGCTCTGCAAGGAATTTAACATTTTATTATGGTTTACGCGATCAAATGCCTTTTCAAAGTCTACAAAACATAGAAAGACATCCTTTTGTTGGTCGTAACACTTCTGCAGCAGTACTTGTAGTGAAAACAAGGCCTCTCTGGTCCCCATTCCGGCTCTGAATCCAAATTGATCGTATCCAACTTCTTTTTCACACCTTTTGTATACCCTATTGTGAAGTATTTTTAATAGAATTTTAAGCACTTGGCTCATAAGACTTATTAATCTAAAATCTGCGCATCGCCTGGAGTTAGCTTGTTTTGGAATGGGAATAAAAATAGATTCTAACCATTCCTCTGGTATTTCCCCAGTATCGTAGATTGTATTAAACAAAATTACTAACAAATCAATGTTATTACTTTCGATCAATTTAAGTATTTCAGGATAAACTTCATCAGGTCCAGGGCTTTTGTTGGTCTTTAATTGTTTAATGGCATATTCCACTTCGACTTTTAGAATTGGTGGGCTTTCAGTAACATTATTTATTGTAATGTCTATTCTTTCATCTCGGAACAGCTGTTGTATAAATTTTTCCCATTCTTCTATTTTATCTTTGGTGTTATGAATTAACTCTCCGTTGTTATTTACCAGTGGGCAATGTTGTTTTTTGTGGATGAATGAAAATTCTTTCACCTTCTTGTACATATTAAAGTAATCATGTCTATGTTCTAATTCTTCTATTTCTTTACATTTTTCTTCGAGCCATTTCTCTTTTGATTCTTTTATTTTCCTTCGTATTTCTGTATTTAATCGTTTGTAATTGATTGTGTTCTTATTTCCCTAAGATTTCCCTAGATTTCCCTAACAACTTGACAACCATATTTAGCCTAGAATGGACCACCTAAGTCTGACGTCAGAATGAGCGGGATTTTTAAAAAAACCTTTCCAAACATTTTTAATTTGAGTTTATTGGTCACATAAGAAGTTGGAAATATTGGTATTTTAATTGTTTGTAAAAGAAATAAGGACTTTTGGTCATGAACATTCATTCTGTGCGATTGGTATTATTTGTTGTTCGTGAATTTGTGAGGTAAGAATCCTCCTTAATCTTTTCTCCTTCGTAAGGATATAGTGGCGTCATGTAATTTTTTTAAATTTTTGTCAATATCTCTTTCTGTGCGTGTTGTTTTGCTTCGGAATGAATAACAGTCATCTCTTTTATTGGTCCGACCATCGTACTGGAGATCTTCCTCTGGATCTTTTACCCGCTACGTTACCTTCAACTATCATTTGCTCTATGCCTTCCCTTCTTCTAGTTATATGTCTCAGTATATTTGGGTTGATAGTTGTGATGAGTCTAATTTTATGTTAAGTTCTGCTAGAATTGAGTTATTTGTGCGATAAGCGGTCCATGGTATGCGCAACATTGAGTCTGCTTTATGCAGCTTTTTTTATTGTCCAAGTTTCTAAAGCATAGGTGGCGATAGGAAATATCAATGCTCGAACAAGGCGTAATTTTGTATTTTTTGTGATGCCAGTGTTCTTCCAAATTTTTGAGAGTTTAACTGTTGCCGATCTGACCATTGTGATGCGTCGACGGATCTCGTCTTCGCATCCTCCACTGTTAGTAATAAAGAAGCCTAAGTAATTAAATTGGCTGAATACTTCGTAACCTGCCATGTTTTTTATCTCTGCTTGGTTGTTCACTTTGCTTTTCTGCATATTTATTTTCAAACTATATTCCGTACTCACCGTGCCTAGCCTATTCATAATTTGTTCCAGTTCTTCTGGTGATGACGCCAATATAACAGTGTCATCAGCATAACGCAGGTTTTTAATTTTTCTTCCTCTTATCGTTGCTTCAACTTACCTTGCCACTTTCCTCAACAACTTGACGCATATGTTCACTATACACATTGAATAGAATAGGGCATATTATGCATCCCTGTCGAACTCCAGATTTTAATTTGATGTTTTTCGAAATCACATTATTAACTCTTACATTAGCAGGTATTATTTACCTATAGTTTTTGTAATAAATAGATTAGATGTTCTGCAGTACTCATTTTACTAAGTGTATGCCATATTTTATTACATTTTACGGTATCGAAGGCTTTGGAATAGTCAACAAAGCACTCTCGAGATTTTTCGATAGTTTGACGAATATTAAGAATATGTTCTCTTGTTTCTCTACCTGGGACGAATCCGCATTGTTCTTGGGGAATTTGTGGTAAGAGAATTAATTATCGTCTTTCATTAATGATGGTTAGAAGTACTTTGCTCGCGTGTGATATCAATGCTACTGTGCAGTAATTACTGGAATCAGCTGTCGGTAAACCTTTTTTTATATATGGGAATAAATGCAAGTTTACGCCAGTCATTTGTCCACTTTCCGGTATTCCAAATCTCATTGCAAATTCTAAGCATTACTTCCGTCCCTAATTCTCACATTTCCTTGAGTGTTTCAGCTGTTATTCCATCTTCTCTTTCTGCTTTTCTGGATTTTAGCTTTTTAATTACAACCTCAATTTTTGATTTCAATATTTGAGGTTCTTTTTCATAACTTATTTTCTCTGTATTATTGTCTCGGTCGTTGTTAGAAAATAGTATTTCGCAATATTGTTTCCACATCTCTGCGAGGCCGTCTGGGTTTTTTATGATATTTCCACTATTATCTTTGATGATCTATGTTTGCGGTTTGAATTCTCTCGCTAGATACTTGACTTTTTAGAAAATTTCTCTAGGTTCTTGGCGTTCAGCATGTTCCTCCAGTCGTACACATATGTTTTTAGTATAATTATTTTTGCCCCTTCTGCACAAGTGTTTTATAGTTGTATTTATGGTAAGAAGGGTAAGAATATCAAAGTATTAAGATATTTAAGTCCAGGTGGATCCCTGACGTAATTCGCCCTTTGTGAAATACCAACACTCTAGTCATCTACGGGGAATCACATAAACAGTTAGAGAAAGACAAACTAGAAACCAAAAATCGCCCGACGGGCGACGCCAATACTGTAACGACTATTTTGCTTACCACAGGGTAGGAATATGGGGGACAAGATTGGGCAAACAAAATAATCGAAACAAGTGCATACGGACACTCAGTTGGTTGTTGGAGAGCTGGGTCGTGGATAAGTTGAAGATATTTGGGGGTTGGATTGGGCAACTACAAAAAAAAGAAATAAAGGGGTACTTATACAAATCTCTTGGGACAAACAGAATGAAAATTAACGGAAACACCTCAAGAAATTTAATATAGGGCGCCACTTGAGGTGCCCAATTATACCTATTACAACCACTAGTTGTAACTAGGGAAATAATTGTATAACATCAAAAATATAGAAAAAAAAAATATCTTTTTCAAATAAAACTCAAAATAGATCAGAGAAACAAATTAAACATTTATTTTTGTCTCACCAAACAGTTATCAAAAATACAGATTTTACAAGAACATATTATACAAACATAATACAAAAATTAGCAAAAACTTACGTGCTTATTTGTCTACAAAGGAGATTGCTATAAATATTTACAAATTTTACTGAAATATTAACTGTTGTACTGTTAATGAAACTGTGTCAGAAATAATTTATTACAAATAAAGAAATATCTTTAAAATGAAAACATTCATAGAGAGGTTAATCTTCTTTAAAAAACCAAGGCAAATTATTGTCAAAAAAAATAATAAAGTTAGCTGCTAGCTGTCAACATAAAATCTTAATCTTACTTACAACGGAGAACAAATCAAATTGAAAGCATAACCACACTCTAAGATTTACAATATTAATTATTAAAACTTTTAAATTGTATGAAAGCAATTATTATTTTAATGTTTCTTTTCCTTCAAAAGTTTAAAACAAAAAAGGGTTACCTTGGTTTCACTAAACACACTAAGATTTTTGGGGTTACCTTCTCTGCCACACGATCAAATCTATTTCCATACTGTGAGACATACTCTGGGACGGCTTCTTAGGACAAATATTACAAACTTGAGGTTAAAAATTTGGAACACAAGACTTTGGAAAGGGCTTCTTAAAAAACAGGAATACATAAAACTGGACACAACGGCAACATGTGAGATTATCTTTGGAAAATTTTTGCAGGCAACACAAATCCCTTAGGTACTTAGAAAAATGAAAATAGTGATTACTCCTTTCAAATTTGACATATTACATAGAATATAGTCTACTATTTTCAACACTTTTTAGCCGGTCTCTTTACCGACTTTCTACATTGTCAGCCGTCTGCCCAGTTTCAAATCTTTTCTTGGACTCTACATTGTATAACATCTACACCGTTTCAAATCTGTTCTTCGACTCCTTTGCTTCGTTACATTTTACAAGAAACTAGCCAAAAATTTCCCTTCCGTCTTGCAGCTAACCTGTCCCACAAACTCAAGAACCAAAACAATATCCCCTCGCTCGTATCGACAAAAAAACAAATTTTAAATGTTCCTTTATTGCCTAAACAAACAAATATTCTTTTTTTGACCCTCGACTAATAACGAAAAACAACTTTAATATTAGGGGAATTCATGGTTTATTGCGTTTTAACATAATACCTCTTTGGCGACAAAAAACTTGTTATTTTACCTAACATTGCAACACAGAGATAAAAACATATTTCCAGCGTTAATACGCATTTAAAAATCTCGTCAAAAAAAACTTGAAATATTTACAACGTACCTACATTTAACTTTATTGATCGATTTCTTGGTAGAAACAACAGGGACGTACCATAGAAATATTTTCTATACACTTTAAATAAAAAAAACGCTACAATACATACTTTAGCCCAGGTAGATCCCCGACGTAATTCGCAGTTCGTGAAATTTCACCACTCTAGTTTCCAACGGGAAATCACATAAACAGAATCTAGTGATTCCACGAATAGTATGATTTCCAAGTAGATTATATAATATGTGCAATTTTGGAAAGTTTATTAAATAAAACTGATTTTTTTAAATATTCTTACAAATATTAAGAATTCCCTAGATTTTCCATAGAATTGAATAAAAATCCATTTTTCCCTAAACTGGCTCAAAATTGCCTAGGTATAGGGATTCCGTAGGACTGGTAACGCTGGCAGAACCGTCTTCCTGCCTCGGTTATGCAGTACTCCTTCAGCGTAGCCACGATGATATCCGAGGCCGCGCGCTAGCGTTGTTTAGACACTATCGTCGTCAATGCCAGAGACCTACCTACTAAAAAACCACCCTCCTCAGCGGTGAATTACATCTGGAGATATTTTACTCAAAATTAAATGATAGACGCAAGAAAAATAATATCACAAGAATTATAAAGAAAATAAATCCAACATATATAAATCTTCCCTCACTGAAGAAAGCGACTACGATCTATCTCAATAGTCCAATTAAATTCATTCTTCAATGGAACTTGAATAACTATTATAGCCACATTGAAAACATTAAAATGCTAATCAATGAACTGTTACCACTAATAATATGCCTACAAGAAACTCGTCTTTCCAAGAATCAAGCAAAACTAAAAAATTATATGCCCTATACAAAAAATCGAGCAATACAGCAAATATCCAGTGGTGGAGTAGGAATTTTGTGTACATTAAACCATCCAATCCAAAAAAATTCCGTTAAATAGAAATCTGGAAGCAGTAGCAGTTTCGATAATACATCATTTTAAAATCAATATATGCAACGTATATTTACCATATCCTGACGAAACTACTCTATTAGAACTTCAAAATTCCATCTCCAAAATTAATTTTGGGTGACACAAACTGTCACAGCATCGCATGGGGATTCCAAAAAACAGATAGAAATGGACGAATATTATTAGAAGCAATGAATAACATAAAACTAGTTTTGGTAAACACAGGAACACCTACTAAATTCAATGCACATAATTGGCAACAAAAAAATTGTTTAATTTACTGTTTGTATTTTGAGAACGATTTCCGAAGTGGAAATTGAAACGTCAATAAAGGTATTTTTATCTTTAATTGTGGCTTATTCCCAGTTTAATAGTAATTAATTTACAATGCCACAAGAAAATAGGTTCAGAACAATACTCATAAGTTATAGTATAAAAAGTATATAAAATAAACGGTTTGAATGTTAATAAGATTATTGTTACAGATAAAGAGAATGTCGAGGGCAAAAAAACTTGTTGAAGCTGCACTGAAGCAAAACAATGAAAACTACTTAATTCTCACAGAAGAATCTATTGAAGATATGCCTATGATACTTTTTGCTGATAGTACGTCAACATCTGATACTTTAACAGGAAATATCATGGAAATTGAGCCACTTGCCAGTGGTACATCTGAGGCTGCCACAGAAGTGTTCATCAATACTGAGCCATTAGATATCATTGCGCCTATATCTAATACTCATGCACAAGAGATTATGACTGTTGCGAGTCTTAATAATGATTCGTCTGTTTTCTTGAAATCTGTTACTGAGGAATGCTTAGCTCCAGTTACAACGTACCATTATACAGCACAGAAAGATAACAATACTAGCTTGATTGACAAATATTTAAGTGATGATAGCGACTGCATGAATGCACAACTTGTACCTTATTCTGAGCACTCTGATTCCAACAGTGAAGAAGAACCTAGTAGAATTAAGAGAAGAAAAAGGTGTCAGGTAAATAAAGCTACATGGACAGATCAAATGAACAAGCTTCACAGGGAAAATGGGCAAGAGTATACTGGGCGTAAAAAAATTGAAGGGAAATGGGAAAAAACACAAAAAAATAAACGAGTTCTTAAACCTCGATGCAAATGTAGGACAACTGATAGAAGTGCTTTAAAATGTAGCGAAGTTTCAGAAGAAGAAAGGAAAACTATATTTGAGTTGTTTTGGAGAATGACTTGGGGGAAAAAAAGGTTTTCGTGAATGGTCTTGTGCAAGAGATACCTACAAAACGTCCAAGAGACAGAAAAGAGCCATTATTAACAAGAAGAAAAAGCACAATGGTATTTAACTTAAACTTGACTAACGAATGCCGCGTGAGAGTTTGTAAAACGATGTTTCAAAACACTTTGTGTCTTACCAAAATGACTATCTGGAACTGGAAAAAAGGCAAAGAGAATATTTCTCATAAAACAAATCAACACGCAACAAAAAATCCCTACGAAGTAGAAGTGAAATCACTTAAAGATTTTTTGAACAATATTCCAAAAATGGAATCCCATTATTGCCGCAAAAGTTCGACCAAGCTTTATTTGTTGCCAGAATGGACATCAAAAAAAGCCTTGTACAATTTCTACACATTAGACTGGTGCACGCCACGGAATACCAAACCTGTTTCAATTGCTAAATTTAGCAACACCTTACAAATTGAAAATATATCACTGTTTAAGCCAAAAAAAGATGAATGTGAAAAGTGCCTCTCTCACAAACTCGGAAATATACCTGACACAGAATACAAGGAGCACATAGAAAGAAAGAATGAAGCTAGACTTGAAAAAGAACAGGATAAAAATACAGAAAAAATTGTATTCACAATGGACACGCAAGCTGTGTTATTGGCACCCAAATCTAATGTGTCATCTCTATATTATAAAACTAAGATATGCACGCACAATTTCTGTATATTTAATATAAAAAATAAAGACGGATTTTGTTATCTCTGGAACGAGACCGAAGGTGGGTTATCCTCTGACAATTACGCTACCATAATTGTCAAGTTTATCACGGAGAAACTTTTGCCGAGTATCCAGAGAGAATCTGGACAGGATACTAAAATTATATTGTACAGTGATGGATGTACAGCACAAAATAGAAACGTAATATTGGCAAATGCGTTACTAAACGTGGCAACATTAAACAATGTCACAATTCAGCAAAAGTATCTAGAGGTAGGCCATACCCAGATGGAAGCGGACTCAATGCATGCCACCATAGAGAGGAAACTGAAAAACAAAATAATTCATGTACCAGCTGAATATGCACAAGTTTGTGTTGGAGCTCGCAAACATCCTAAACCTTACAACGTATCTTACCTAACCCATGAATTTTTTAAATCCTTCGCAAGTTTACAGTTTTATAAGTCAATAAGACCAGGAAAAGCCATAGGAGATGCCAAGGTACTTTTAATGTTAATTTTGTTTGGTCTTCTACAGACACAGAAGACGAAAACATTGTTAAATTATTAATGTTTTGTTTTTAGGTCACAGATATTCGTGCCCTACAATATAAACAAGGGAACCTGTACTTTAAGTTACGGTTTACAGATGAATGGCAGTTACTACCACAGCGATGTGATAAAAGGGTCTCAGTTAAACCTATTGAAAGCTTACCGAATCTTCATGAAAATCGGCTTAAAATAAGTAGTCGTAAATTCAAAGACTTACAACAACTAAAAAGTACCTTGCCGGTGGACTACAGGGACTACTACGACAATGTGCCACATGAAGACTGATAAATAAAATACTCTATGGTATAATAAAAATAAAATACTTGATTATAAAAAAAATAAACAAAACTATACTTACAGATTGATTTTATTTTCCTATAGAGGTTCCATAATACGATGCAGAGAAAAATGGGCAACTCCGATTATTTAATATTTTCTTTTAATTACAAACAGGGTAACTCCAAAAATTTAAATAATTGTTATTTAATGAAAATATTTTTGTATGCTTTTTAGTAACTTCAAAGTGCAAAATAAATAGACAACAAATAGATTTTTGGAATATTGATATTATAAGTATTAATTTTTTTAAGAAGTTTTTTTGTGTTCCTGTAAAGTTTTAAAAAACGGAGTTAGCCGCTCTGCAAGTTAAGCCATCGAAATGTAACTTTTCTAAAATAAAGATATACCATTCCGCTAATAACTTTAAGAGTTGATGCGGTAAAAAAAGACTTGAGCCTTATAGTCTAAAATTGCTATCTTTGGGCAATTAACATTAATTGTTTATGAAAAACCCTCTTTTGTTATCATATTATCGTAAAATATCTATTCTTCTATATGCCTACTTTCTACTAAATTAGAAAAAAGTTATTACTCATTCAAATGTTTGAATCTTACACCTCTAGGGTGAAACGACTTTATCGGTCAATGAATTTAATTATTTTTTAGATTTTAATAAACCATAACAACATAATGGTTTATGTGCTAGATTATTATCCATAACCTTTTGTCATAATCCAAATCGATTTGTATATTTTTGTGTTTTAAAGTCTATAGAAAAACTTTAATAGCCAATTATAGTATAATGATGCTACCGCTTAGATATTTGTGGTTGGTGTTGTGTGCGAGCGATAGTTATTACGGTAAACACGATATAACAGCTTGCGGAGATTAAACCAGTCCCAATAAAGCCCGAATATATTATATCTTCAGGCGCTATCATTCAAGAAATTTCCAATTCGACAGATTAATTTTCCTTCCTTAATTCAATCTAATATAATCTTGAAGTAGACTAAAGCAGAAATCTATGTAGGTCGCTTTTGAAAGGGTTACTAGTTCAGAGCCAAGATAAGAGGGCATCGACTGCCGGGGAGACCGGAGCTAAGCCATGACAGTGATGACAATATTAGCTTTATCCCGATGTAACTTATTTAATGAGTTTCTTTGAAAAACGCTTTAAATTAAACTGATGGATAAACGGAAAGATGAACCGCACATTGGAAAAATAATTATTTTAAAAATGAGACATTAGAAATATTTAAAGTGAATTTTTTTCAATCTATTTCAGAAAAAAATGTATTAGAAAAAGAAAAGAAGAAAACGAGGATAATTGACTGATTGAAATATTAAATGGCCTGAAGTAAAATGTCTCTAAAACGTTTTAGGAGGCGTGTGGTATCCCTAAAATATTATAATTCATATAAAGAATAAGTTGAAAATAAAAAGTTTAACATAGTTTCGCATTTTGTTTAGATAAAATTTGTATAATAATTTGAATGAAGGACAATTATAAATAGACTCGAACTATAATTTGTAAGTCAGCACTATTGCCAATCAAGACATACGGTTGTCGTGGGTCGTTAAACAAACTTGACACACTAAGAAATAAATGTTATTTACCATAGGCAGTTACATTGGATAAAAATAAGTACAAAATATATTCGTACGAATTCGAAGGAATCAGTCCTTACGAATTTAACCCTTTGAGGCCTACATTGTTTTTTTCCCATTTTTTCTGAAATAAAAGAAATTTCGAAAACTTAATTAATTCAATCAACACTTTTTCTAAAAATTTAAATTTAATCGTAAAAAATTAGGCTATTAGCCAGCCTGATTTGATAATATTCAGGATTTGATAATATTCACCCTGAATTCCTAATAAATTGTGGCAAGTAGACAAAAGTTTGGCTGGCTCGATTTATCACAGATATCATGAAAACTGGAAAAATTCCACAAGTACTAAAGCGCTCTAAGATAATATCCTAACTAAAGCCAGGCAAACCAGCCGACAGCATAAAAACCTACAGACCAATTGCGCTTCTTTCTGCCATCTACAAACTATTAGAGAGACTTATGTATAATAGAATCAGTACAGAATTGTTCCAGGTGATCTCAGTCGAACAAGTGGGTTTTCGACCAGAACGAAGCTGCGCGAACCAGGAAATGTCACTCACCACCTACATCAAAGCGAGTTTCCAAAGAAGACTTAAAACTTCATCAGCATTTATTGATCTCTCGGCAGTTTATGATACAGTATGGAGAGAGGGCCTTATATACAAAAATCTCCGAGCAATCCCCTGTAAACCAATAACACGCCTAATAGATAGCATGCGCAACGACCGACTGTTTCAAGTAGTGATGGGAATAGACATCAGCCCACCAAAGAAACTTAAGAATGGCCCACCACAGGGATCAGTGTTCTCACCACTACTATTTAGCTTATACTAAGCAGATATGCCGGAAACACAATCAAGAAAGTTCGGATACGCCGATGACTGGGCCGTTACTACACGATGCAGAACACGATGTAGAAACGTCTGAAGAAGTTCTGACGGCAGACTTATCTATATTGGGAAAATATTTTGGCAAGTAGCGACTTCAACCAAATGTATGCAAAACAGAAGTTAGTTGCTTTCACCTGAACAATAAACTTTCTGGAAAGGAACTCAATATACGGTTTGAAAATACCACACTTTCCCACAACAAAACACCGAAATACCTGGTCGTAACACTAGACAGAACGCTATCATTTAAACAGCATTTAAACAAAAACTGCCCAAAAGTTGAGTACAAGAAATAACATTATACAGAAGCTCTGCGGTACCACCTAGGGAGCATCGGGTTCAACTCTCCGCTTTACTGCTTAGTCCTTGTTTTCTCGACCGCTGAATATTGTGCTCCAGTTTGGCTACACAGTTCATACGTAAAAAAGGTCGACACTCAGCTGCACAGCACAATGAGGATGATAGCTGGTACAATTAAATCAACTCCCACCCAATGGCTTCCAGTATTCAGTCACATCCTACCTCCACATTTACGACGAGTTGACGCACTTACACGTGAATACAAAAAGATCATGAACAATATAAACCTGCCGATCCACCAAGATACCGAGGATGCACGAAATACCCGTCTGCGTTCTAGAAAACCACCAATGAAAACGGCAAGAATGATACATGAGGAGTTCAACAACACGAATGCATAGTTACAAGAATGGAACGCATGGCAAAATAACATGCCCTGCATTAACCACAAGCCACCAGGTTTTGATCTTCCACGCAAAACATGGTCCACTCTAAATAGGATCCGAACCAGACATGGCACATACATGCTACATAAATGGAGAAAGAACCCGTCTTCTCAATGTGACTGTGGGGAGAACCAAACCATCGACCACATTATTGAAGGGTGTCCCTCAAGATCCTACAATGGTAGCCCTGAAGACTTCCTGTTTGCAACTTCAGAGTCAATTGATTATATTAATATACTTGATGTTTGTTTGTAACTATTTAAAGTTTGTCATATACCTATATTAATAGTGTTTGTAATTTTGTTCTAAATGTGTTGTAATTGCTATATGATAAATAAAAAATAAATGTGTTAAAGTTGGAAGTTGTGGAAAGTAGAGTGATGGTGGTATTTTCACTACGTCATTACTGGACTACCATCTTAAACAAAATATATTCTATGTACCTGGAACTAAGATCTTGCCGAATACAAATATTATTGTTCCACACGTTTTCGTACCGGATGCAACCTATCCATAAAGCACTATCTAATGAGGCTTTTCTGTGGAAAAAAATTCCCATAAGCTCAGAAATCATTTAAGATATTGTGAACCTCCAAACAACAGACGATTGAAAAGTTGTAAAACGAAACTTTAACAGGACTACTACTACTACTTACGACAATATAAATAAATTATGCAATATTTCAATAATCATTAAAAATAATTTGGAAAATACGACGCTTATTTTGTGATAAAATTTTATATGTTGAAATAATTTCTTCTTTAACTCTCTGTTGTGATAATGTTTGCTTTTTGATCCCATAGCGATCTTTTTTTGCACTACTTAAGACTAAAGTTATCAGTACTTCGCAATCCATCTCCAAACATAAGAAAACGCAAGTTTGTCGTACGAACAACTATCAACAAACAAAATATTTTGGTCGTATTGAAAACACGTACGAACTTGTACGAATTCTTAACAAATAGTCCTAAGCAACTATATATTAACATTATATATGAACATGGCACTCTACCGCATAACTGACTAACATCCACATATGTAGCTCTTCCTAAAAAACAAAAAGCAAGGAAATGTGAAGACCATCGAACTGTATCCCTAATGAGTCATGCTGCTAAGATTTTTAAGCGAGTAAATTATAACCGCATTCACAGTAAGTGTGAAGAATACCTGAGTCGTTCTCAATATGGTTCGATCTATGGGTAAAAAGATCGTCCTGAAGGTACCAGAGTCAATGGAATCATCATTAACAATGTAAGATATGCCGACGACACCGTAGTATTAGCAGAAACAGAAGACCAACTAAAAATATTGATGAACATACTATCAGAAGAAAGTCACAGACTAGGTTTGGATATTAATCTTTCCAAAACCAAAATCATGGTATTCCACAAGAACCCCCATGAACAAATTACACCCAACATACAAATCAATGGTATCACCCTTCAGAGCTCCCAAAGCTTCATATACCTGGGCAGAGAGCTAAACAGTCAGCTAGACCACTCAAAAGAAATTAGAAGACGTATTGAAATAGCAAGATCTGGCTTCATGAACATGCGTAAAATGCTCTGTAACCCCAAGCTATCAATCACAATAAGGTTAAGAACACTAAAGTGTTATGTGTGGTCTCTACTACTATATGGCTGTGAGACCTGGACATTAAAACAGTATGACGTCAACAAACTGAATTCATTCGAAATGTGGATGTACCGCCGAATGCTAAGAATAAGCTGGACCAGCAAAACTACAAATGAAGAGGTACTGGAAATAATGAACACACGACCTCATCTGGTTAATACAATCAAAATTAGAAAGACGTCATATCTAGGACACATAATGCGCCATAAGGAATTTGAGCAGCTCCAGGTAATATTAGAAGGCAAAATCGAGGGTAAAAGGGGTATAGGAAGAAAGAAGAAATCCTGGCTCCGAAACATCAGAGATTGGACTCACACAACAGGAAATGACTTAATCCATCAAGCCCAGAACAGAGAGAAATTTGCCATATTGATCGCCAACCTCAATAGAGAAGGCACTTAGGAGGAGGAGGAGTCCTACGCAATATAACAAGCATTTCAATATACTGATTTGTTTACTTCCGCCAATTTCTTACGATTTAGTACGAATGCGGGCAAACACATTTTCGTACGAATTTTTATCCAATGTAACCGCCGCTTTATGTTAAGTTTTAATAGCAGCACATTTAAGTACACTTAGGTAATTTTTTTGTAATTAATTCCATATGTGTAAACTTTTCCAATTTTATTTGGTTTTGTGTCTTTAATATAGTAGCCACTACTTTTGTCTTGCATTAAAATTTTAGAAATGTGTCCACTAGGAGCGAAGACAATAATTAAAGGCTGTTATGACTTTCATAAATATGGAAGCTGGCCGCCGTATCTCACGGGAAGTCTCTACGTCCCAGCCTTCCCAAATTCTATCTCGTATAGGTCTTAATTTAAATAAAGCAACTGTATAATAATCAAGTGAACATGCTCTTCATGACTGAAATTACAAAACAAAGCTTTGTTGTATTTAGAAAGAGCTAGCTCGCAAACAAATTAATAAATTGGCACACTTTAATTACTACATTTAACGAGAAGGTAACGAAACATCATTCCCAAAAAATATCATATTGCACTTCTGCGAGAAAATTGAAACAACACAAAATACTGCATTTGAAAAAAAAACAACTTAAAAATTACTATAAAACTTATAGTGAAGTTTTAAAAATTTTTTTCTAAAACAAGTATATTGGTAAATTATGTTATATTGTATAGAATAATTGTATGCTTATGACGCACATATAGGTCTACTTGTGTGGAATTTGCGTTCTTTTTAGGTAGTTATACAAAGTGTTTCAAAAAGGTATGTCATAAATTAAATCACGCATTCCGGGGATAAAACTAAATTGACTGAATCCAACTTACCTTAGTACAAAAGTGTACACAAAAAAAGTTACATCCCTTTGAAGTTACAAAATAAAAATCGTTTTTTTGCATTATCTCCTAAACTACTTGACATTTTGTAATAAAAAGTTACACGTTACTTTCTTGTTCTGAAAGCATTTTTCATAAAAAAGAAACAACAAAATCTAAGCGCACAGAAAGAGGGGTGTGCAGCCCTAAATCCCACCAAACTTTTGAGTACGTTCAAATCAAATGAATTTTGTGGCATCATTAGTTTAGTCAAAAGAAAATGTAAAAAAGTATTTTTGAAGTGTGTATATTTTAAGCAATTCCTAGCTGAGCGCTTTCGGCTTTACAAAGCCATCATCAGAGCTATGCTACAATAAAATGTTCTTATAAGTACTAGTTGGTGAAGATTATAATTTTTAACTTACGTCAATTTATAAATACCACTACAATGGAGAGATCTCATTTCCTTATATGTCGAAATTATGATTTTTTAGTTGTTGAAATTCTTAAAAAACATATAAAAAACATATAAAAAACCGACACTGGACTTCACAGACACGTTAAAAAATTGAAAAAATTTTTTGTCATGGTACGGGTGTAAGAACCCGACCATTGATTGATGTGAGGAGGTAGACAGAATAGAACTAATGAAATCAAATGTCGGTCCTTTTAAACGATTTTTCAAAAGTGACAGTTGACAAATGTCATATATAGGAAATAGAGATTGTTTTTTAAATTCTTACAAAATTATTTAATAGTTTGGAATTACTAATAGTCATCAAAGACTTTCTAAAAATTAAGTTTTTAAATTAAATTTTATGTGTTCATCACATCATACAGAATGACATTAGTTTTGTAAATTCACTCAAGTCATTGCTCAAGGTCAATGTATGTTCAATCTGACAGCCATCCTTAAGAAACAAGGGCTCAAATTGTTCAACAATAATATAAAGAAGAAACATGGTATTAATGTTACATTATCTGATACTTAAGTGTATTGAGAATTGTATCTCTTGATGGAAATTTGTAAGAAATTTGCATAAAAAATTTTTTAAGAATATATTTTCATGTTTCAATTAAGAATAACTGTCAAATGAATTACAAAATGTTGTAAATTTTTAATAAAGTTTAAAATTTTGTTTAAAAATATAAAATTATGAAAAAATATAATAAGATTGCATGCAATTAATTTTACCTTAGAAGTAGAAAGCAACAACATTATCAACTTTTTAGACCTAACTAACAAAAAGAATGCTTCCTCCTCTTCTTCTTTGCCTACACTAGAATTTTCAATATTCAGAAAACCTACTCAAACTGACCATATGATACCAACATCCTCAAATCACCCTTTTCAACACAAGATGGCAGCTATTCAATGTTATGTCCATAGACTTCTTAATATCCCTATGTCTCAAGAAAATTACAATAAAGAAATCTCCATTATTAAACAGATAGCAAACAACAATGGTTTTGCTTCTACTACTGTTGATACAAATTTAATTAAAAATCCTTTGTAATAGGTATATTTTAGGCCCAAACGGGCTAAGTTAAAAAGACAAAACGTTTTCGGAAACCATGTTCCATCATCAGTGTCTAGGAGTACATGAATGAAGCCACCAAGATTAAATATGTGGGTAAAAACCCGATTACATATGTTTAATTACATTTAGTTTTAAAATAATGTTGTAATGATATAGGATTACAGAGTTACCGATGGATTTGGTAACATGGCGACATATGACTCCACGTTGAAGTTGCTAGTCCTGAGACGGTATGTCTTCGAGGACTGTATGAGTGCAACTGGTGTTGCCTGTGATGACTGTTGATAAAGTCATTAGAAAATCTATACTCAAAAAGAGACTAAACCAAGCTTTTAATGTTGATAAAAAATCCAACACTACTTCCATATATAGATCCTTATCTTACTTAGGACCAATTTCAGAAAAAATTTCAAGAGTACTTGTTAATAAAATCAGTGACTTAAACATCTCCTTTAAAACCAAATATAACATCAAGTCCATCTTCAGCAAGACCAAAGACAAAGTTGACAAACTAAACAGAAGTGGTATTTACAAGCTGTCCTGTGGTGACTGTAATATGACTTATGTAGGTAGAACAATGAGAACTCTGAATCAAAGAATCAAAGAACACCTCAATAACCCAGAAAAATCTAACTTTGGATATCACATTAAATTTAATAATCATTCCTTTTCTCCTTCTGAAAACAGTAAAATTTTACACAACATTCCCAATAAAAACTTTAGACTCATGAATCTCTTGGAAGATCTTGAGATATCCAAAGAAATGAAACTAAACCCTGATTGTTGCTTAAACACACAAATCAACCTCAATTGCAATTATAAACCTCTTTTTAAATTATTATGGGAGACTTTAGAGGAAGAAGGGTGACCTCATGCAATCTTATTATATTTTTTCATAATTTTATATTTTTAAACAAAATTTTAAACTTTATTAAAAATTTACAACACTTTGTAATTCATTTGACAGTTATTCTTAATTGAAACATGAAAATATATTCTTAAAAAATTTTTTATGCAAATTTCTTACAAATTTCCATCAAGAGATACAATTCTCAATACACTTAAGTATCAGATAATGTAACATTAATACCATGTTTCTTCTTTATATTATTGTTGAACAATTTGAGCCCTTGTTTCTTAAGGATGGCTGTCAGATTGAACATACATTGACCTTGAGCAATGACTTGAGTGAATTTACAAAACTAATGTCATTCTGTATGATGTGATGAACACATAAAATTTAATTTAAAAACTTAATTTTTAGAAAGTCTTTGATGACTATTAGTAATTCCAAACTATTAAATAATTTTGTAAGAATTTAAAAAACAATCTCTATTTCCTATATATGACATTTGTCAACTGTCACTTTTGAAAAATCTTTTAAAAGGACCGACATTTGATTTCATTAGTTCTATTCTGTCTACCTCCTCACATCAATCAATGGTCGGGTTCTTACACCCGTACAATGACAAAAATTTTTTTCAATTTTTAACGTGTCTGTGAAGTCCAGTGTCGGTTTTTCATATGTTTTTTATATGTTTTTTAAGAATTTCAACAACTAAAACATCATAATTTCGACATATAAGACTTATAAGAACATTTTATTGTAGCATAGCTCTGATGATGGCTTTGTAAAGCCGAAAGCGCTCAGCTAGGAATTGCTTAAAATATACACACTTCAAAAATACTTTTTTACATTTTCTTTTGACTTGTCATAAGTGTGTACAAAAAATATCAGTCTTTTGATCATTAGTTTAACACATTATTTTTAAAATTTGTTTGCCTTATCACTTTTTTCAAAAAACAGTTTTTATTGACTTATATCTGAGTTATATCTTATCTGAGTATATGCAAACTTTAAACGGCCATATCTTAAACAATTTTTCTTACAATAAAAACCAAAAAAACTGAAATGTATAGAAAAGCAAGTTAGATTACAAAAGGCATTTTTTTCAAATAAATTTTTTTTACTTAAAAAACCATACTACTTCAAAAACACGCGCTTTTTACCAGACAAACTTACAGATTATACTAACAATACATAAATAAAGTAAACTGTAAGGCGGTAACGATTAACTTTATTTGGGTTCTAATTAGGGGTATTGTCACGACTTTTTTTTAACAAAAATAAGGGACTAACTTTACTTTAAGCGAATCACTTAGTTTTGATTCTAGAAACTTAACAAAAGAACAAAAAATAAACCTTTTTTGATTACTTTTAAAGAGGTTTGAGTTTTCCCCAAAAAGTGCTTTATTTTTTTATTATGTCACGTTGTAATATTTCACTACTTGAAATATGACAAATAAGAATCCACTTTTCATGAGCTACAACTCTGCTTCTACTGAGTCTACAGACTTTATTAATACATCATTTTTTTTTTTGGTTTTTTAATAAGCTTTAATATTACTATAAATATCTTTTTTGATAAAATACCGTAATTTCGGGTGACTTTGGCCCGCCAGGGTGACTTTGGCTCATTTTGGGAAAAAGATATTTTAGTAACTAGTGCATATGTACAATGTATTATCATGTAAATTTCATTATACCGCAATATCAGTACCATCTTAACTTTAGGAAAATTTTAATAAATCACGGTAATACTGGTTATAATAAGAAAAAAAATGAATTTTTAAAATATAGCCATTTTACGTAAGATTTCTTGACTGTAAAAATTGGTTGGCAACCAATAATACTTACAAGAGTAGGCTTAATTGCATAGTTGCACATTGAATATCTGTGAGTTCTTACCCGCCTGGCGTCAGTATTTCAGTCTAGACGTAGATACTAACGAGGTCGGTTGTTATTTGCAAAGTGGTACAGAATTTAACGGTTTTCGGGTGACTTTGGCCCAGTTTGTTGAATGTTGGATTTTGGTCATTCGTTGGTTCTATATTTAAATTAAAGTAAGTAAATGCTGATTTTTAATTTGAATTTAGCCTTGTAACAACTGCAGAGTTTGTTAACTGTATAGAACTAACGACTTTTTTTTAGATGCCCTCAAATTACAAACGTGTTGCTGGTAGTAGAAATTATGGAAATTACACGGCAGACACAGTAGAAAGAGCTCTAGAAGCTATCAGAAATGGAGTCCTATCTCAAAGAAAAGCTGCAATAGAATTCGGAGTGCCAGTAAGTACTTTAAAAAATAGATTAAAAAATAGGCATACAAAACAATATGGTGGTCAAACAATTTTTACAAAAGCTGAAGAGGACGCCTTCACGTCTCATATTTGTAGCTTATCTTTATATGGATTTCCATTGGATCAGACAGATTTACGAAATTTAGTGAAAAATTATTTAGATCGTGATGGTCGAACTATTAAGCAATTTAAAGATAACTTGCCAGGAAAAGACTGGTTAAACGCTTTCCTTAAACGAAATCCGTTGTTAACGCAACGTTTTGCAAGCAACATCAAAAGATCGCGAGCAGAAATCAGTGAAATCACTATAAAAGACTACTTTAAAGAATTGCAGAATGAACTCGCCGATGTCCCAGCTAACAACATTTGGAACTACGATGAAACAAATTTAAGTGACGACCCCGGCAAAAAGAAAATTTTAACAAAACGTGGAACTAAATATCCTGAGAGAATGATGAATTTTAGTAAATCGGCAACATCAATAATGTTTTGTGGAAATGCGGCTGGAAAAATGCTACCTCCATATGTCGTATACAAATCAAATAAACTGTGGTCGACTTGGGTAGAAAATGGTCCAAATGGAGCACGGTACAACAGATCGAAAAGCGGATGGTTCGACACATCTTGTTTCGAAGACTGGTTCACTTCTCTTTTATTGCCAACATTGAAACCCATTCCTGGCATTAAAGTGTTAATTGGTGACAATTTATCGTCCCATATATCATTAACAGTTTTACAGCTTTGTGCAACAGAAAATATTAAATTCGTGTGCCTTCCTGCCAATTCTACGCACCTAACACAGCCATTAGATGTCGCCTACTTTCGACCGATGAAAATAGCCTGGCGAAATATTTTGGTAGAATACAAAACACTGAATGTTAACACCAACTTAATCCCAAAAAGTACCTTTCCCACCCTATTAAAAAAACTGGTTGACATAATTAGTGTAAATGGCGGAAAAAATTTGGAAAGTGGATTTAGAAAGTGTGGCATTTTTCCCCTAAACGCAGAAGAAGTACTAACTAGAATTCCAAATTATAAAACTGATGCTACGCAAGTACCTTCGAGAGTAAGTGACGCTGTTTTAAATTTTCTTGCAGAAAAAAGGGGAGTACAGTCCACAGCTGATGGAGTTGTTAAAAGAAAAAGAAAAATAGAAATTGCTGCAGGAAAAAGTATAAGTGCTGAAGATGTTAAAAGCCAACAAGAGGCTGCAGTTGCAATAAAAGCTGCTAAGAAGAAGCCATTAAAAGAAAATGGCACTAAAAGAAAATCAAAAACAAAAACTAGAATAACAGCAAAAAGTAAGATTGGAAATAAAACTGAACAGGCGAATAATCAAGCCAATAATCAGATTTGCGAAACAGAGAAACAAAATCTACAACAAAATGAGCTCCTCGGAGACGTTAGTAACGAAGTTGTACTTGAAAGTAGCCTATATCAAGATATGTCTGGACAAGCGACCATTGCTGCAGCTGGCTGTAGTAAAGTGACTAAATATAAGACGGTAAAAAAAACACAACGTTTAAATAAAATACAAGATTTTGGACACATTGCAGATACTACGTCTGATTCTGGATCTAATAAGAGCTACAGGAATAATGCTGATCTAGAAAAGCTGTCCATTGGAGTTGGAGACTTCGTAATTGTATCCGACTACGTCGATAGCTTTCCAGGAAAATTCGATGGATTTGTAAGAGGCAGTAATAACTGTTACGGTTGGGTGCAAGTAATGGTACTTGGTGAAAGAAGTCTGTGGCAATGGCCCGAAATGCCCGTAAGAAAATCCTACCACCTGGGTAATATTGATTTTACAGAGCCATTGGAACTTGGACATAATCGATATTTCTTTCCAGATTTAAAAACAAACTTGTAAATTGTTTTATTGTTCATTTTTTGTTTAAAAATGATGTTCTTTGTAAACCTAGGGTTCTATGTAGAGTTTCATTTTAGTTTTAGTTTTTTTTGTTTGAAATTTAAATAAATATTTTTTTAACTAATAAAATGTTTATTTATTATTTATCTTGTAGGGTGACTTAAGCCCAAACACTAATAATCACAGAGAATTAATGTAAAATGTAACTTGAGACAAAGTCACCCGACACCACCGGGTGACTTTGCACACCACATTTTTATTTTTTTTGTAATAAAGTAAGCGTTTCGTTGTGTTTTAGTGTAATTTTTGTAAAAAATTAGTTAAAGACTCAAATACAAATAAATTAAAAAACATACTTTTATGTATTTAGAATACTGAAATATACGTTCAAACTTCGAAAGTGAGTCAAAGTCACCCGAAATTACGGTACCCAATTTTTTACTTATTTGTAAACAACCATCTTAAAACGTGTTTTTTTTTGAAAAATGAAAATTTTTCACTTGAATAACTAAACAGGTATTGACTTAGTAAAAAAACTTTATAGTTAAAAAATTGTTAAGAATTCGTAAATGTATCCATTTATTCCAGCCCCGAGAATGGGAGGCTTTCACTTCCCAACTAAAAGCAACCCTGGGCTTGCGTCCAAAAATAAAGTAGAGGATAAGAGGAACCTAAATCCAAATGTTCAAGCAAATCCGTCGTGACTAAGTAAATTATACTGCAAAACGGTCATTTACTGTCGTACTGATATCTCAAATATACACTTCTGCAAAAAATTAACACACCACTTCAATAAATTGTTGATTTCACACCAGATTTATTCTACATTGTATTAGTAATTATAAAAATTTGTAGTATGTAGTTGTAGAAAGTATAGACAGTTTTAAGGGGGAAATTCTCGATTGGATATTATAAAATTTTGAGCTCGTTCTATCCCAGAGGTTTTGCCAGGCTCTCACACACATTTGTTTGACAGTATGTTGCAAATCGGCCTCAAGTTGAAAAATTTCTATAGGTATTGCCTGTTCAGCTGCTTGATCTGCATTTTCATTTCCTGCAATATCCAGCTGTGTGAGTCCAAATAATGCTAACCGATCAGTTCGTATCTTTTAATTGTTGACATGCGTTGTGGATGCTTTGGATTAGTGGGTTTTGGTTAAAAATATTATTAATGGATAGGATGGATGATAATGAGTCAGAGTCAGTGCAGAGTGCGATGTTTATGCTTTTGTTGATAGGACAATTAAGTGCTTTCATGATAGCATATAGTACGGCTGTGCACATGCTACAGTTATATGGAAGACGGTAGGTAACTATAACTTCTTTGGTGATAGTGACAATCATCAGAAAATATTGAAGTACAGGAGAAAAAAAAAATACAACGGAAAATTCTAAAAAAATAATGATAAAAAAAGTAAACGAAAATATGAAAAAAGTCTTAATAACGAGTGTTTTTACCTCTACTACGTATAACAGCCTCACATCGTTGGCCCATACTTAAAATTAATTGGCGTATTTCATTTTGGTCTAGTTCTCTTCAAATCTGAATCAACTTCTCTCCCACGTCCTGTAAGTTGTTTGGCTAGATCGGTGTCGCTCTTAATCGCCTACCAAGGATATCCCAGAGATTTTCAATCGTATTTAAATCCGGACTATCTGCTGGCCATTCCATAGTGTGAATTTCTACCTCTTCTAGATAATCTAGATAATAGACGATCTGTGCAGCGTGCTGTCTGGCATTATTTTGACAGAAATTTTCACCGATATAAGGAGCGAATGGTGTAGTACCAGGATGTTGCTCCAGGATCTCCAATATCTACCAGTTCACCTGTAACAGCTCCATTTTATATGACCACTAGGTTTGTACGTGCGGTCAAAGAAATACCACCCCACATAGTAACGGATCCTTCACCAAAAAATGTGGTGTGTGAGAAGTTACACTGAGCATGTCGTTTTGTCGTTATTGTACAAACAAAATCGGGATTCATCAGTAAATAGCACTCGTTCCCAGTCAGCCTCTAACCAATTAACGTGTTCTCTGGTAAAATGTAGTCTCCCCTTCGAAGTCGCTGGCGAACAGTTTCAGTACTAATTTCTATAGCATGCACGTCTCGAAGCTGAATGTGTAGACCTTGATGTGTTGGAAAACGTTGTCAAAGAGCAGAAATTCTTAAAAATCGATCTTGAATAGTTGTAGTTACCCGGTTTCGTCCTTGCCCTGGTCTGCGAGTATGATCCCCTGTTTCGAGGAATCTTTCTCACACCCGTGAGACGGCTGTGTGGGATACATTAAACTAACGACCAATTCTTCGGTAACTCCAACCTTTCTCCGACAGTATCATTGCTTGGGCACATTCATTTTGGGTTAAATTACGTGATTGACGCTCCATAATAAACACAATTAACAATAATCAACAATTAAACAGTAGCCGAATAAAATTCGTGAACACTTGGAAATTAGTAATTTTATAGAATTAGTACATTTTTTGCTTCTTTTTGTTTTGTTGCAAAAAAAACTATAGCGATAAAACACAATCAATAAATATTTTTTTTTGAACCTATTCTCTATCCTTCCATTGTTGAATATAGGTCTCCCCCAGTTCTCTCCATCTTTCCCTATCTTGAGCTGTTCTCTGCCATGTGGGACCTCCTTGTTTCCTGATGTCATCTTTCCACCTCATCTGTGGTCTGCCTCTTGATCTCTTTGCATTGTATGGACGCCACTTTCTGATGGCATTGTTCCATCGTCCGTCTTGGAGACGTTCATTGTGTCCAGCCCATTTCCATTTCAGTTTTGCTGCTTGTTCTATCGCGTCTACTGTCTTTGTTCTGGTTCTGATCCACTGGTTACGTTTTCTATCTTTAAGTGATATACCCAACATTTGTCTCTCCATCGCTCTTTGTGCCTTCCTTATCCTATTCAAATTGGCCTGTGTAAATGTCCATGTCTGTGCTCCGTAGGTGAGCACCGGTATTATACAGGAGTTATATACCTTGCTTCGTAAGTATAGAGTGGTTGTTTGATTTTTTAGAACGTAAGAAAGTTTGCCGAACGCTGCCCATCCCATTCTTACTCGTCTCGATATTTCGGCTGTTTGATTTTCTCTGTTAGCTCTGATTGCTTGTCCTAGATAGATATACTCATTTACCTGTTCTATTTTTTCTGTTTGTATTTTTATTGCCTCTTGGTCTTCCGTGTTTGTCATTACTTTTGTTTTGTTGAAGTTAATTTTTAGGCCTTTTTGCAGTGATTCTTCATGAAGTTCATTCAGCATTAATTCCAGTTCTTGTCGTTTCGAGGAGATCAGGAGTATATCATCCGCATATCTAAGGTGATTAAGGTACTTTCCGTTAATACATATTCCTCTGTTTTCCCAATCTGCTGATTTTATTATACCTTCGAGAGTCAAGGTAAACAGTTGAGGTGAGATTATATCGCCTTTTCGGACTCCTAGTTTAACTTTTATATTATCCGTTATTAATTTTTCGTCGAGAATTACGGTCATGGTTGCGTTTTGGTAAATATCATGTATCAATTGTCGGTATCTTGAATCTATTCTACTATTGACCAGAGCTTCTTCAACCGCCCAGTGTTCAATGCTGTCGAAAGCCTTTTCCTAATCTACGAATGCTAAGTACAGCGGAAGGTTCTATTCATTGGTTTTCTCAATTAAGATTTTAAGCGCATGTAGATGGTCGATTGTGCTGTATCGTTTCCTGAATCCGGCCTGTTCCACTGCTTGGTAGTTATTAAGTTTATAGGTTAGTCGGCTGTTTATTATTCTTGCAAAGGTTTTTTATAGTTGTGACAAAAGGGAAATAGGACGGTAGTTGTTTAGGTCTGTTCGGTCTCCTTTCTTATATATTAAGATTGTGTTGGCATTTCTCCATTGTTTAGGTACTTTACCTTCAAACAGACATTTGTTGAACAATATTTTTAGCATTTTTTTTATCGTGTCTCCTCCTTCTTTTAGCAGTTCTGCCAGTATTTTGTCCTCACCGGCCGCATTATTTCTTTTCATGTCGTTTATGGACACGACAGAATTAATAATCACGACTTAATTGTAATTTTATAAAAAAAAAAACAGAAAAAAGTATGTTATTATTTTTTTTTAATAAAATCATTATTTTGGAAGAAGTTATTTTTTGACATTTGTTATTTAAAAAATGATTGCATACTGTTTTAAAACATATTATTAAACATTACACGGACATCTAATGACAATTACTTTGTGGTATGATTAGTAAAAATAAAAAAACTACAAAAATTTTAGGTGGACTCTTTTTTGTGACAAGCAGTAAATAGAAATCAAGAAATTAAAAAAAAAAGTCTTTCCTGACAACTGAGTAAATAATTCGTGTAAATAAGTAGTATAAAAAATATCGGTATGACTTTAAGATGGCTAATAAATTTGTCTCAGCTTAAAGTTAAAAATTATCTTAGGTTTTTATCACAACAAAAATCGAATTGCCTTTGTAAAGGGGAGAAATCTTCAGTCATTTTTCTTTAAAGCTTAAATCAGATAGACAGCAGATTTATTTCTTGGAAGTAAAATATGTACTCCTCATTTTTCATAATGATCGTTCCCATCCTTCTGACAGATGCTTAATGTGTTACAGTATGCTAAAACAAGTCAGGCCTATCGATTTTTCAAAAAACATGTTATGCCCTGGAAAATTACTAAATCGATCAATAGTGTACACAAAGAAAATTGAAAACAAGCAATTTAAGATTCAAGCATCTCCGGGAATAAGATAGGTAAAAAAATTCACTTCACACTACGGTCGTATTTTATTTATTAACACAAACATCTACAACTACAAATTTTTATTAATACGTAATAATGTAATCTATATAAAAAAATATTGTAAAAATATAGTTACAGAGGATTAACTAAATACAATGCTCAAACTTTGTAACGACTAAACAAAATGAGAGTTTGGAGATGAATAAAAACGTAATCCTTTATACTCTTGATATCCCTTATACCCTTTATAAAATCATTCTTTAAAAAAAAAGCCCCAACGAAAGTGGACGTGGAAAAGTCCAGACGATTTCACAAAGAACGAAATAGATTTTATCATTGCTAATACAAAAGAAATTGCACAAGATGTATCTGTTTAAACATATTTACAATTGGAAGCGATCAAAGATTGATTCGAGCAAAAATTCTGTTCAATTTAAAGAATGAACGAACAAAAATGATAAAATCAGACAATCGTAAATGGACCCCGCCCGAAAATACAGACCACTTTCGTGACATCATTTACCATAACCTTCAACAAATCAACGACGAAACACAGGTCGAAGTTTTAAACGAAACTATCGTGAAAGCCCTTAAACAAGCGGAGAAGTTGTGCTGTCCTAAAATGAAGAAAAAACATGAGAAAATAAGTCTCAACACTAAAAGTCTGATAGAAGAAAGAAGGAGGCTAAAGGACAGGTATAACACAAACTACGCAGAATTTAGTCAACTCAGTAAAACATACGAGAAGACATACGGCAACATAACATGAGAGAGGTGCCAAGGGTGATAGAGAAAAATAGAATTATGAAAGTTCTAAGACACAACATGTCCACAGGAAAAAAGAACATACATAACTTAAGAAATAAACAAGACGACATTGTGACTGATAAGGAAGAAAAAGTGAAAAACAGTAGAAGACTTCTACAGACAACTCTATGAAACAAGTTAATCCGATGAAAGAAGCCCCTTACCAAAGATAGAGAATCAAGGCTCAGAATTAATGCCGAACATAACTGTTGACGAAATTAAAAATGCACTTCGGGTGATGAAGAACAATAAATCCCCAGGTGAAGACAGGATAATGACCGAAAGCCTAAAACTAGGAGGAAATAAGCTCTTACTGACACTTGCTAAACTGTTCAATAAATGTCTGTGCGAAGCGATAACTCCGACGCAGTGGAACAACGCGGAAATCATCTTACTTCATAAGAAGAGAGATATCAGCGACCTTAGAAACTACCGCCCCATTAGCTTGTTGTCTCAAGTATATAAGCTATTTACAAGAGTTATTACCAACAGGCTAGGAAGTAAGTTGGATTTCTATCAGACAAGATAGCAAGCAGATTTTAGAGCAGGATATGGCACGAATGATCATTTACAAGTAATTAAGAACTTAATAGAAAATAGTGTTGAATATAACAAGCCATTAGTCATGATATTTGTTGAGTCATTCATGGCACTGTCACTACTGTGCCGTGAATAGTGAACAGTGTAGTAGTGTCTGGGGGCTCGGGAGACTGAGACCTCGGAAGCCCTGAGGAAGGCATCAGAGAGGATGCCGAAAGCTTGGCAAAATGGACATCGACGCGGTTCAACCCGGAAGACTGGTGAGTTTGATATTAATTTTAGTAATAATATTAATCTTAGCTCTAGGTTTTATTATACTAACCGCGGAAATCTTTCCGAACATATATATATATATATATATAATATAATATATTATATATAATATATATATATATATATATATATATATATATATATATTAGAGGATCCAACTTGTAAATACATATTGGAGACGGATCACCGTATTCCCGTTCTCCTCCGCTAAATTCTCCCGGTCCAAGGCATGCTCCTCCTCCAAACCTCTCGATTCCATCGCTCTTCTAATTCCTTCATTCCATGAGCGTCGAGGTCTACCTCTTTTTCTTCTTCCAGGGGTTTCCATCTGTGAAGTTTTTGGGCCAACGTTCGTCAGGCATTCTCAATAGGTGTCCAAACCATTTTAAACCTCTTCTTTCTATTCTGTCAATGACCGTTTCTGTAGCATTCATGTTATTTCTTATAGATTCGTTGGTCTTCCTTTCCAGCCTTGATGTTCTAGCACTTCTTCTTAAATAATCCATTTCAACTGATCAACAATCTTCTCCTCAGGTCTGCATTAATTGTCCATACTTTACAGCCATAACAAAGAACTGATTATAATTTTACGTCCCTGATTAATTCGGTGTTTAATTTCGGTTTCTCCAAGTCGTTCTTATCAATGAGTGCACCTAAATATTTAAATTTTTTCACTTGTTTGATTTCCACGTCCTCGTCTATCAACACTTCAAACCTTGCATCTGAATTGATAACTAAATATTCTGTTTTCTTCATGCTGACTTGTAACCCCATTTTACATATTCTCTGTATAGACGCTTTATCATAAATTCTAGATCATAAGAATCTTGAGCTAGGACGACTTGGTCATCCGCAAAGTTCAGGAGAAAGTACGTCATTTCTATGGGATTCCCATTCCCTGGCAGTGGTTTTTCAAATTTTGGAGGCTGCCTCAATATATAAATTAAACAGTAAGGGTGACATACTGCATCCTTGTCTTAGTCTATTTAGTTACTTTTATTGGCTCTGATAGTCTATTTCCGATTTTTAGGTAAGTAGTGTTATCCCTGTATACTTCTGTGATTATTCCTAAAAGGTAGATATGCCACAGTTTAAGTCTTGGGACTGTATCATATGCCTTTTCTAGATCGATGAAGGCTAGATGACGCTTGCACTGAAGTTATCAGTGCAAGATCTACCAGGCGTAAATCCACTTTGATATTCGCTACTTAGATGTCCTACATCATCTTGTATTTTCCATTTATAATCTTTCCAAACAATCTCCCGAAAGTAGGTAGGACACTTAATGCTCTGTAGCAGTTTTTCGATTACCCTTTTTAAAGATGGACACTTGGTGAGCGGTTTTCCATTCAGATGGTACTTTAATTTGTTGGCAGCATTGATTCATTAGAAAAGTTATTCGTTCTATTAGGAGTGGACCTCCTGCTTTAAGTAACTCTACAGCTATATTGCCAGGTCCTGGAGATCGCCCGTTTTTCATTTTAATTAACGCAGTGCGGACCTCATTCGTAGTAGTATTAATGTTACTATTTGTTTGTCGCTGCATACTGTATTCTTGTCCCATATATTCCAATCTGGACTCTTGGAGTAAATTTTTATAGTGATTTTCCCACATTTCTATAAAATTCTATAATATGAATCTTACAGACGGGAAAGAAAAAGCGCTGAATATAGTATAATGGTGAATAGTACTGACGTAAATGATACATGGAAAATAGTACGTTTATATGTTTTAACTACCTTTACCTATAACTTTATGTATTTACAACCTATGTCTAACCGAGACCTGCAAGACCTATAGAGCAAATTAATAAATAAACGGGAAAGCCTTAAGGTCTTTTTCTGTTCTCATACTTAAAACAAAATACCATGAAGTTAAATAAACTAGCCTATATCAAGTTTAAAGTATCTTTAAGGTATTTTTAATATATCATATTTGGACCGAGATAAGGCATAGAACGAAGATCAGGAGTATCGTGAAAGCAATAACAAAAATGAAATGATCTGAGCCGGTCACAGGTACTTATGGGAATCCTAGAATGGAGACCAAGGGGAACGACAGGAAACACGAGAAGACCCCAAAAGAGATAGGTAGATGATATAAGAGCTATGGCGGGCAAACAGTAGATTACATTGGCGCAATATGAAGAAATATGAAAGCGATTGGAAGAGACGTACATTCAGAAGTGGATGGAAAATGGGCGATGAAGAAAAAGATTTAGACCTACTCTGACAATTAAATCAACTGTTCTAATACTTAAATATAAGAATACTAATTAGCCAAACCTGACAGCTGCTTAAAAATCTTTATAAAATTTAGATACCATAATGCTAACAGATAGCTAAGGAATAACATTAAGCTAATGTTAAAACACGCGTTTTATAGTCCATTTACACAATTTACCTATTTGGTCGCCATTCCAAACGATCATGTATTTCTTTTATTTCTGTTAATATTGTACTGATGGTACAATCATATGTACACAGCCCTGTGGTGAAATTTACTCTCGGCATCTCGACATCTCGACATCTCTGCATTTTTTGTAGTAATATTTGGAGGCCAAATAATGCCTGCCTTGTACTAAGCCCCATACGAAATCCAAATTGATTGTCGCTCAGGTTTCTTTCGCATTCTCTGTACATTCGTTGATGTACAATTTTGAGTAAAATTTTCAGAAAATGGCTCATCAGGCGAATTAATCTGAACTGTGAGCATCTATTTGCTTTATTTTTCTTGGGTATAGGTATAAATGTAAGCCTAAGCTAGTCTTCTGGGAAGATTCCAGTGATATATATTTTGTTAAATAATAGTGTTAACGTCTGAAGATTTTCTTCATTGATAAGCTTTATCATCTCTACGTATATTTCATCTGGACCTCAGGCTTTTCGTGGCTTTGCCGTATTGATTGTTTTTGTAACTTAACCGATGTTAATATATCAAGTATTGTTTCTTGTACTATATTCATTTGTAGGTTCTGTTCTCTCGTCATCAAACAGATCTTTGATGTATTTTTCCCATATATCTCCTACATTTTCTGGACTAGATACTATTTGGCTGTTATCATCTACTAAAGTTGTTGTAGTGATTTTGTTAGTTTATAGATATTTGTGACTTATTTGTACTTAATCCTTAATAGTTTTGTATACATTAGAGTAGTCATGCTTTTTTACTAAATCTCCCAGTTCCTCACAGTTGCTGCTCATCAATCTTCTTTGGCTTTCCTGATTTTGTTTCAGATGATCTCTGGGTTTCTTTATATTTTTCTTCATTGCGATTTTTGTAAGATCTCCTTATGTCCATCAGTTCTAGGACTTCTTCTGTCATCCATGTATTCTTTGTTGTTTTGAAGGTGTGCCAAATACTTTCTATTGTTTCTTCTGTTTCCGCGGGTGCTTCACTGAACTTTTTTTTGAGTGTATCATTGACTGTTTTCTCTATTTCTGCCTGTACTATTAAATTTCTAATAAACTAGGTTTTATTTCCTCTCTGTACTTGATTTGGTTTAGTTTAATTGGAATTTTACCAACAGGATTGTGGTCGGAACCGATGTCCGCCTTGGGATATGTTTTAACTTCCTTGATTCCATTTCTATAACGTTTGTTAATTAATATATAATCAACTTGGTTTCTTTTAATTCAATTTTGATTCAATTATGCGGTTTTGACTACTATCAAATTACTATTCACATTACTATCATTAACATAATCAGCCAAATATAACCATCAAATTGTTTGTCCTAATTAGCATAAAATAATCTTTAACCATTTATTGTAATTACGGATGAACATTGGTGAAAATGGCTTTGGAAAATGAAACTACACTTCAGTATTTAGTCCCACTTTGAGCAGAAGCATGGAGTACCATAAATTTAAACCCTGTGAATCATCAGGTGAACTATTCTACGGAAAATTGTTCATTATGAACTTTTATGAAAAATTTGCCATCATCCCTAAAGCGGAGAACACATCTCACGATCGCGATTGCGTCCACGATAGCGATCTCGATTTCTGTAGAAAGCGAACACATTGGACCGATAGCGATCTGCGATTTCATTAGTATAAATGATACAGTTGGAAATGTAGTTTATAAAATGTGCCATTTATAACAAAAAGAAGATGGCAAAGATTTAATGAGAGGTATGCGCAGGCGTTCTATTTTTTTCATTTGCAAATGCAGGTATTTATGGCATTTATTTGCAGAAAAAGAGGAGATGTTTGGGTATACGACATTAACCTGAGGCGCAAGTAACAAGGAGAATTTCATAAATTGTATCCATAAAATATGAGAAACGTTTCTATACAAATATTTTAGAATAAATTAAAGCTTTAAAAAAATTTTAATCAGACAAACAATCACTAAATAAAAAACAAATATTAGGGAACCAGTTATGGCTACAGAACGATTTTTTATACGCACGTTCTAAGCCGCGTTTTCACGATGGCAATTGGAGAGACAATTGTCAGAAGACAACTGACTGGCATGAAATTATTGTCTTCGTGTAAACACTTCAGGCCAATTGCCTTGCCAACTGCCCTCACAATTGGCCCAAAATTCAGTTGTCTCCGGGAGTAGACTGAGGACAATGAGCTGCGCCCAGTTAGCCCCTCCACCACTCGAAATCTCAATTGTCGCGACAATTGGTGCCGTGTGAACGGTGTAGGCCAGTAGTGCTGTCAGTAGTAATTTGTGTTATTTGGGTTAAATTTAATTTTCGTACAATGAACATAACCTATAGATATGTTTGACGTTAAATGTAAGTTTAATATACGTCAGTGTTGACATATACTCAATTATTTCACACTCTCATATATAAAATTATGGGCAAGATTTATATATATGAAATGAAAATTTAAAATTGAAAAATACATATATAATTAAACAAAAACGTGAAAAATACATATATAATTAAAAGCCTTAAAATTATACCTATAAATATTATAAAATAAAATTATATCTTACATTTAAAATACTTATATAATAAAAACCATTAAAATTATGCTTAAGGTAAAAATTGATAGTTTAGAAACTTTAAAAAGTACAGAATAAAGTAAAGTTAAATGAAAATAAAAAAATTAGGTTAAACATAAGAATACACTAAATACTTAGCTATATTTAAAGTAAAAAATACTATTTTATGAATGCTTTTTAATTTGAATTCAAAAATTGTGGCTTCTCATAACAAAACATTAAATAAAAATTAATGGGAAAATCCCAGTAGTTGGCTGTATACCATCGTTTAAAAAACTTATACAGAAGTAAAACACTTCACATTTACCTAAGTATATACCTAAATACAAGTGTGAAGCATTTTACTTCTGTATAAGTTTTTTAAAACATTATATACAATTTCGTCAAAGTATCTTTCTATTTTAAAAACTCCTATACTTTATACAAAAAAATGTGGCAACACTGTGACGCACAAACATATAGTTGTCATGTTTTAGCTGTCTACTGCCATGGCAATAGTTGGCCCAGTATAAACATCTTCTAGTTCAACTGGACTGGCCTCCGACAATCCGAAACCACGTGATGACAATTGTCCAATGACAATTGTCTCTCCAATTGTCATCGTGAAAACGCGGCTTTATAATCTGGGTGGGACAGTACTAATCTCGTCTTAAACAGTTATTCGAATAGAATTCTTTGCTGAATTCGTTGTTGTATGTTGCTGAAAGGTTGTATGTTTTGTTCATAAGAATCCCAATAGAACTTGCTCTGATTGGTACAATTTCCCATGTATTGACATTCAAACGCCATATTTGTCGGATGGGAAAGCGAGTTTGTGTGTGTTTTTAATATAGCATATAATTCATTACAACTAAATTTTTCGACAACATTGGAAGTACGAGACTGTCAGATAGATACTTTTGAGTATCCAACTCATTATCTTTTTCCATTTGTTAGCAAAATGAACGTATAAAACAGTCCAAATGATATTAATAGAACAAGCACTAAAAATTATAAGAAAAATTATGATACTTACCATATTACACTATCAATAAATATGTTGAATGCTTACCTAGAAATAAAAAATTCGGTTAATAATATATATTATGAGTATATTAATTTATAATAAAATTTTTATTACCAGCTATTAATGTAATGAAATTCATGACCCACATTTATTGGATTATATCTTTATAACTTCAGTAGGTTATTATAACACTCCTGGTTAATGTAGTTTCAGGATTTGATGGAATATTAATGTTTTAAATTGCTATTAATATAATAATATAAAAAACTATTATTATAATTACAGGTAATAAAGCAAAAACTGTAGTCCACTAGTTTTATATGAAGTACAATATTTTATAAATATACCAAAGTGAATAAAATAACTAAATAATTAAGTTCGTGCTTGTATTGAAGAAACTTATTTTGCCGATAGGGTTTTAGGATCCAAAGCCTAACATAATATGGTGAACGTGTTTAAGGGTTACTAGACCTCTCAATAATGGTTTAGAGGAATTTAGCTTTAGGTGTTTTTAGTTAGTCGTGTTAGCAATGCATAGTTTTCATCCTAATTGGAGACCCTCCAGTTAAAAATAATTCTGGAATTTTTATTGATTTTACTTCTTGTTTGATTTATTGATTTTCCAAAGTTTAAAACGTAGAAAGTGACAAGGGCATATAATGGGTCTTTGTTTTCCCAATATATTAACGGGATCTTATTATAATAATCTACAACAGTGCTCTACAATTGATAAGGATCACGGATTTTACGCCAGAAATAGTCGAAGTTTGTAAAAATTAAATACAACTAAAATAGTATTAATACCCCACTTTGTTATCAATTAAAAAAAATGTTATTGTGGTCATCCGTTTCCTTTTTCTTTTACTTTCGTTAGCAAAAATTTGAATAATAAAGTCGTATATGTTCATTTGATATTAAAATAGTTTCGGTTCAGATGTTTTCAATAATGGAGTTAATTACTATACCCCAAAGACGTTTAAATATTGTCCAAATGTAATAGATTGAAAGGCAGATTACCGAAGGGTTGTGATGTCCTCTCGTAGGAGTCACTATCCGGGTAGCTTTTGGACAGTCAGAGACAGAGTTCAAAATAAAAATAAAACTTTATTGTCTTCCTTAAATTAAATTGATAAAAAATCTTATGTACATATTTACAATTTAGTTTAGTCTTCTCAGTACCTGGCCTATTTATTCAGATTAAGTTTGACCTTGTCGTATGAAATTAGTCTTATCGGCAAGCGAGTGTGTTTTTGAAATTTTACGTGAACGTTGTATCGATTTAATAACAGCGGACGATAGGTACAAAGAAAGGAAAGGAACTCAACACGTCCCTTAAGTGATTCGGATTAATAGGACACTCCTCGACAGTCTCAACACGACTGCTTCGGAGTACGGGTAATGAAGAGCTCAACACGCTCTTCGGGTGACGGCGGTATGGAACGGAACAACTTGTGAACTCAACACGTCCACAAGCCGGGGTAGGGAAGAAGAGAACCTTCAGTCAACACCTGTCGATTCTGCTCTATGAGGAAATGTTGCGGTTTATATAGCGGAGCTTGGTAATTAGTTTTGCCCTTTCCACTGTCGATACACTCCTACTACATCGGTTGGTTCGTGCGCACGCTGGTTTAACGGTGATGGCTTAGACTCATCGTTACAGGGTTACCGCAAAGTAAAATAGCTCAACCTTTTTGGGTTTTTGCGTGAAGGACGACAACGGAGTACTAACCCTGTTGATGACCGATATTGCTAGACGATTCCCAGCGTATAGTATTTTTCGCATAAACAGAACATTGCATAACTCCACTGGAACAATAATTTCAATTCCAAACCGTTAGAAAAACGTGGCGTTTGGACTGGCTTAAGAGCCAGAAGACGTTCATCTAGTCCACTACTAATCAGGAAATATCTCGGATCGAGAAGAATATGGTCTAAAGAACCGTAACTTGACAATCAACAAATGCAGAGACTGTTTATTTATATATGAGTCTAGATTTCATATAAACAATTCCGATGGCCGTATTTTGGTTTGGAGAGAACAAAGGGAGGGGTATAATAAACATTATAGAGTGCATAGAACTGCTTTTGAGGGACTCTGCGTTTGGGGTGGTATTTTTTTGATGGTTGCACCAACTTAGTGGTTCTGGCAAGTGCTATGATGACGGAGATAGACAGATATGGTTGCAGAGCCATTAATTGTACCATTTGAGGTTGCAGTCGGAGAAATGTTTGTCCTTATTGAGGACAATTCCAGTCCCCACCGTGCAAGAATTGTGAACGAAAGATTACGGTATTAACAAAATGGAGTGGCCAGCCAGGTCACCAGATATGAACTGCATAGAATATGTCTGGGCCGCCATAACACGACAACTAAATGTATTAGATAATGTTGTGAATACGCTTCAACAGTTAAGTGAATGAGAATTGTGCATATGTGAAGCACATACTCACAACTTTGGATTGAATTTTTTTAAATGCATTAATTGGGAGAGTGCCTAATAGATTAAGAAGTTTAATACATTTACGAGGAGGTCCAACACAATATTGCAAAAAAAAAGGAAAAGCAAGTTTTTAAAATTAGTATAATAATAAATTGTTGTAAGTAAATGTTATCAATTAAAATAAATTTTAGCTTGTGGGTATGAAATCGATCTTTTTCGACAGAAGCCACCCGCCTGGAAGTACAATCAAATTAAGATAAGGCTAAAACAAGACTAAATATATTTTAGGAACATAAACATATTACGGAAGAAGAAACTTTTGATTATTATAATATCTAACAACCATTATAACTTTAGTACATTGGATTAAAAAAGTTTTAATTCCTGTATGATAAAACAAAAATCAAGAGTATTGGAACAATATTTACTTGGGATTGAATAACTTTTGCTACCGTATCTGATAGCGGTAATCTAGTTGTAAGTTTTATATTATTTACTATCTGTAAGGGGGATTAATCACAATTTTAATTGAAAATACGTATATTTTAACATTTTGATTTTATTTGTGACTCAATGAAAATCTGTGTGACTTTCAGTTAAAATTTTAATGTAGCTAAATATTTAATATCGTCATAATTCTGGCTTGGCAATCCTATGTGGGTCCTAGGCTCCTCAAGAATTTTTCTTCAATCGTCCCTATCATCACCTTTTTCTGCCAAGCACGCATTCCCGCATTTCTTGTTTTTATCGATATTATCAAGAAACCGTGTTTTAAGATTTCCTTATCTTCTCTGACCAATAGGTATATCAAGGATTGTCTTCCCAGTTAAATAAGTTTATGCCCTCTGCATTACATCACACTTCGGACGTCCTATCTTAATCTATTTTACGATATCTGGTAGGCGGCCTGTAGTGTATGTAGTATCAAATTTGTTTAAGGATTGCAATCTGATGAATTATTGATATACCACCTCTTGCTCTACCAACCTAAAATTTTCCTACTATTCATTCTGCATATGAAGTGGAAAATATTTTATACGCTGCCTTTAGAAGCGTAATGCCTTTGTGGTTAAAGCATTCAAAGAATATTTCCTTTTTTTATATGGTGTAAAGTATTCAAATACATATTCCAACCACTAAGGGATTTCTTTCTTCATTTTTCTTTGATGAGCTGGTGTATTGCCATTATGTTATTGTGGCCACCATCTTTATATAGTTCTTCAGCTGGGAGATTATAGGTTTCGAAATTTGTTACATATTTCTTTTGTGACTGTGTACTGCTGTTATGTTATGTGGCACCTTCTTTATATAGTTCAGCTGGGAGATTATCGGTTTCGGTAATTTGTTACTGGCTAGTTTTTTAACTGCATCTTTAACATCAAGAATCTTTTTTTGTGATTTTTCTTTCGTCTTTCAGATTTTCCTCTTCTTCCTCTCTGTACAGTACCCGGTTAAAGTACCACCCATCGATTTATTACATCTTTTTTTTGTTAATTTCCTCTAAAATTAGTTGCAGACTTCTAATTTATACTTGTTTTTCTGTAACTGCAGCATTGTCTATTACAAATCTAAAAAAAATCAGATAACATTCTGCAATAAAAAATATGATTTTCTATTTGGAGGGTGCCGGTTTACAACATCCCTTCCATGGAGAGGATTGTATGCAACAGTGCCTCTTTCAGCGGCTTTGTTCTTGCTGCAAGTCCAATTAGTTCGCTAGCCTTCGACAGCTCAGTAGAGAAACTAAAATGGACTTTCAAAGTTGCTTTTATCTGGCCTGTTGAATTGATATAGTGAAATAAAACAATTACTTGTTTAGAAAGAAACTGTAATTGAAAAAAGAAAGGGCAAGAAATAGAGCTTATAAAATTTGAGTGTGTAACTTATCGTAGGAACTTAATTTGAATATTACAATTTGCGAACGAAAGCGAAAACACCATAACACTTATTCACATATTACGGCTTCCCGGTCAATTGCGTAAACTGCAACGTGGAGAATCCTCTCCGAACTTTGAAATGTAGATGTTAGCCCTACGAAAGTCGCTAAATCACTGTAGGTGTCGACTGGTCGCCTCCCTCGCCCCGCCGGAATATTTTTTTGTTTATGCATTTTGAAAAGCCGGTCTGTCGTCAAGTAGGCGCTGTGGGCGGGGATTAACATTCTCAGAAACAAGGTCTAGGTAGACTGGATTTATTTAGGTAACCGACGCGAAAATAGAATTATTTGATACAAAATAGAATTATTGGTTTGGAGATATAGTTCTCCAACACTATTTATAATTCTAAAGTTGCCCCACTTTAGGCCCAGTGGGAGGGGGGGGGGTCAAGCTTGGTGTAATTCGATACATTTTCAAAAATACTAAACACGTGTTTTTTGATTTTGTATTTTGCAGTGGCCTTTTTTAAAATTTTCTATGATAGTATAATAAATCATATTTTTTTTAAATTATAGGGCCATCTAACACAAGTTTGAAAAAATGTCACCAATAAAAGTTACTTACTTTTTAATGAGAAATCCAAATCTGCCTAATGATAAAGCAGGCAAAAGAAAAATACTTTGAAGAGAAATGCATAGAGATCGAAGACCTTCAAAATAAATATGATCTGTTTAACCTACACAAGAAAGTTAAAGAACTGGCAGAACTAAGAAAACAAAATCCCACTCCTGCAATTTTGGATAGACACGGGACCGCTATAACAGATACGGACGAGAAAGTACAAAGATGGGCAGAATATATCGACGAAGTGTTTGATGATGAAAGAGTAGATCTGGAGCACATAGAACTTACATTTCAAGAAATAGGTCCATATATTACAAAAGAAGAAATATTACACGCATTAAAAACTATGAAGAGTGGGAAAAGCCCTAGACCTGACATGCTTCCTATAGAAATCATAAAAATTCTAGATGAGAAGCACATAGATTTAGTAACACTCTTAAACCAAATTTATAGTTCAGGCGTATTACCCAAATAGTGGTTAACGTCAATTTTTATTTGTTTTCCCAAAAAGAAAAACGCAAGAGAATGCAGCAATTACCGCACGTAGCTTGATGTCTCATGCTAAAGTTAATGCTGAAAGTGATCCATGACCGAATATATCACATACTAGACATATATGTTAATGATACACAATTTGGTTTTCGCAAAGGCCTAGGAACGCGTGAAGCTCTTTTCTCACTTAATCTACTGATTAAGTCTTCACCAGGAAAAGAGCACTGCAAGGCTTACAACCACTAGCGCTCAAGGGAGTAGAAATCCCATTCAAAAGTCAGGCCAAGTACTTAGGTGTAATATTCGATCAGAGGCTGACATGGAATGCACACATTCAGAAAGTCACACAGAAGGCCACTATGGCCCTGAACACATGTAGACGAATGTGTGGTAAGAATTGGGGGTTAAATCCTAAAATGAACCTCTGGTTATACACAAGGGTTATAAGGCCCATGATAACTTATGGTTCAGTGGCGTGGTGGAACAAAACGCAACAGTCCGGGGCGATTCGATTGCTCAGTAGCACACAAAGGCTTGCATGCTTGAGTGTTACAGGAGCCATGAGAACAGCCCCAACGGACGCGCTAGAAGTTCTGCTAAACCTACCACCTCTACATATATACATACAGAGTGAAGCCAGATCAACAGTACATCGGTTGATCCAAGGCCAAGCTCCAATAAGTATGATGCAGGGAGCTGATAACTTAAGGCTATACCAGGACATAAAGGCAGACCCCGTTCTAGGAATGCCTGTAGACCGAATGGTTACGAGGTATAGTTTTAACAAAAATTTTCAAATTACAATACCAAAAAGAGAGGACTGGGAAACTGGTCCGCCGCTAACAGCAAACTCAATATGGTATACGGACGGCTCGAAAACGGATACAGGTACGGGGGCTGGAATATATGGCATAAAACCAAGGACGGAAGTCCGAGTATGTCTAGGAACATACGCGACCGTATTTCAAGCCGAATTAGCTGCTATACACAGGTGCGCTATGGAACTAATCGGCCGAAATGTAGATAACGACTCCATCGCTATCTATTCGGATAATCAAGCGGCTCTAAAGGCTCTCAGTTCGGTACAGGTCGATTCATGGCTGGTATGGAACTGTTTGGATGTCCTCTCTCAGGTAGGAAGTCGAAACAGGTTGACACTTGCCTGGGTGCCGGGACATAAGGGCCATCGTGGCAACGAGAAGGCCGATGAATTGGCCCGAGAAGGCGCATCTACGCCACTGGTTGGTCCGGAACCCTTCTTTGGAATCGCAAATACGATAAAAAGGGCAGCCATACACAAATGGGTGCAACAGAAGTCTCTTGAGTGGTGGAACAACTCACCAGGACAGAGGCAGGCCAAACAGTTCATCAAAGAACATTCGGCTAAATTTACAGCAGACTTACTTTCGCACAGACGCAGGACTGTCAGAATGATAGTGGGTCTGCTCACTGGGCACTGTAGACTCAATAGACACTTGAGTCTCATAGGCCTGACAGAAGAGGACACCTGTCGTTTCTGTCTGGAAGAAGAGGAAACCGCTCTACACGTTCTGTGCCATTGCGAAGGTCTCGCACGAATGCGGTTTCTAGAACTCGGAGAGGAAAAACCGGAAGCACCAGGCTACATGAAAAGGCCACTATCAAGGCTGTTGAGTCTCATTAAGAGGACCAAGCTAGATGAAGTGCTTTAAAATAAGGGGGGAACACAATAGATCTGCAAAGGTCGCAGTGTATCAGGCTCTATTGGCCGCCCCATTTTCTACATTCTACATTCTAATCTACTGATTCAAAGATGCCTGGACGTCAATCAAGATATATACACGCATGTTTTATTGACGATAATAAAGTATTCGATAAAGTACGACATAAACAATTAATTAATGTCCTGAAATGAAAGAAGATTGACTACAACGACTTCAGGATAATATCAAATTTATACTATCAACAGCGAGCAAAAGGACGTGTTAGTCAGAAGAAATTGAAATTAGATGTTGAATGAGACAGGGATACGTATTGTCGCCAATTCTTTTTAATGCCTACTCCGACGAGAACCTGAAAAATGATCTTGAGAGTAAAACAGCTGGAATAAAGGTAAATAGAATTCCCATTAACATTAGATATGCGGAAAACACTGTGATCTTAGCATAAAATATTGAAGATCTTTAGAGACTGATGACCAGATATGGAAAAGAATATGATCTAACAATGAATGTCAAGTAGACGAAAGTTATAAGAATACCAAAAACTCAAAGAAACAACAAGAATCGTCTAATAAACGGAACCAACGTCGAACAAGTGGACAAATATGCATATCTAGGAACAATGATTAACTCCACAAATGATTACATTCAGAAGATCAAAATCAGAATAAAAAAGGCTAGAGCAAATTTCAACAAAATGAGAAGAGTGCTATTTACTTCTTCTTCTTAAAGTGCCCTCTCCTCAATGGAGGTTGGCTACTACAATTTTAAACTCTTCTCTATCTTCAGCTGTTCTTATTAGCTGTTCAAAATTTAGCCCTGTCCATTGTCGGATGTTTCTGAGCCACGATAGTCTTTTCCTTCCTAGGCCTCTCTTTCCCTCGATTTTTCCTTTCACTATAAGTTGGGCATATTGGTACTTATTATTTCTCAGTATGTGGCCTAGGTATGATGTTTTTCTAACTTTTACTGTGTTAAAAAGTTCTCTTTCCTTGCCTATTCTATGCAGCACTTCTTCGTTTGAGGTATGCGATGTCCATGAAATTTTGAGTATTCTCCGGTAGATCCACATTTCAAAGGCCTCCAATTTATTTACGGTTGATGTTTTAAGGGTCCACGTTTCAACTGCATATAGAAGAGTCGACCAGACGTAGCATTTTGATAAACGTAGTCGAATTTCGAGTTTTATTCGAGAATCACAAAGCAGTTTTTTTATTTTTTCGAAAGATTTTCTGGCCTGTTCTATTCTCGATCTTATTTCTTGATCAGGATTTAGGCTGCTATCGATCCAACATCTCAGGTACTTAAATCTATTGACCTGTTCTAAGATGTGCCCATTTATTGTGCAAGGTTGAGGTACGTTTTGGTTTTTTCGGATTGACATCACTTTGGTTTTTTTAATGTTTATTTTCATACCAAATTGCTCACAGGTCGAGTTGGTCTTGTCGATGAGTCGTTGTAGACCTGAGTCGGAATCCGCAATTAACACTGTATCATCGGCGTATCTGATACTGTTGATATTGACGCCATTCACCTTGACTCCATCCTTGGAATCCTCCAATGCTTCTTTAAATAGAAACTCGGAGTAAAGATTAAACAGCAGAGACGACAGAACACATCCTTGTCTAACTCGCCTCCTAATTTCTACTTCTGCGGATGTGGAACCTTCGATCCTAACTCTGGCGTTTTACAAGTGCTATTTACAAGGGATTTAAAATTGAACTAAGAGTTAGGTTGGCACGGTGCTATGTTTTTTCGACATTATTTTATGGAATGGAATCTTGGACCTTGAATGCGACATCAATGAAAAAACTGGAATCATCCAAGCTGTGGGTGTACAGAAGAATTCTGAAAATATCTGGACAGAACGCGTCACAAACAAAGAGTTTCTGAGAAGGATAAATAAAGAAATGGAAATTTTAAATACAATTAAAACAAAAATTGGAATATTTTGGACATATTACACGTGGAGAGAAAATACACCTTGATCCAACTGTTTATGCAGGGAAAGATCCAAGGAAAGAGAAGCATAGAGAGGCGTAGAATGTCATGGCTGCGCAACCTGAGAGAGTGGTACGGATATACATCAAATGAACTTTGCAGAGCAGCCGTCTCAAAAGTCCGAATAGCTATGATGATTGCCAACCTCCGTCGCGGAGATGACACTTGAAGAAGAAGATTGTTTAAGAAATTTTTTTGCTGTTATATTTAATCTGCGAACTGGTCTTTGCAGACTGTCTACATCTTGGTCTCATCAGTATTGCGTTGCCTGCGTAACAGAGTATTTTTACATCTTTGTTTCCCATCCTGTATCCTCCTTCTTTGTTGACACTTTTGATGATTTTATCCATGATTTATCTGAAAAGCATAGAGCTCAATGAGTCCCTCCGTCTTATTCCGCTGTCTAGGTCTATAGATTCTTTAAGCTGTGGATCTATTCTGAATTCCATTTTCTCATTTTTGTAGACATTTTCAGTAGTTTTTATGATATCTTAAGAAACTTTTTTATTATACAGAAAATGGATAACATCTAAGAATGTAATTTCGTCAAATGCTTTCTTCAAGTCAATCAAACACAGAAAATTTTGTCTTTGTACTTAGTGATTTCTTAGTAATTTCTTTATAACAAAGATTGCACATCTACCCGATCTTCCAGTACGAAACCAATATTGTTTATCTATTTACCTTCCGCTGATTGATTAATTCTTGTAAAATTTTAGTTTTTACTTTAATAAGTTTAAGGGTAGTATTTAACAAGTTAATAGCTCTGTAATTTTCTGGCGGTTTTTATCTCCTTTTTTGAATAGTAGCATTAGTTCGGTAGTTCTCCATGCTTTTGATCCATTATTGTGTTTAATTTTGTTATTAATGGTCTTAATTGTTCTGTCATTGCTGCTTCACAATATTCCAGTAATTCATTTGGAATTTCCTCTGTACCTGCAGGTATTTTGTTCTTGAGCTTTTGAAGTGTTTCTTGAACTCCCTGTGTATTTATATTATATTCTTCATTTGTGGTAATTTCTGATCTTGCTGGTTCTAGCGTCATTTTTAGTTCTTCCTCTACATATAACTTTTTTAGGTAGTCAATCCATGTATTATTTTCTATGTCTTTCATTTCTATTATTTTCTTTACCTTTTTTATTTTCTTTACTTTCTGTACCTGTACTCTGTACAAAACCATGGAGTGTAGAATAGCTTGAAATAAAGACCTCTTTAAATAAAAGCAACACTGATAACTAAAATGCCCTTCAAGCTAATGCGAAACTAAAGTATCTATCTGAAGCAATGATTAAGCAATATGAGCTAATTTTTGTCAAAAAGGCAACCGTGAATCAAAATCTTACACTTCAAGAGGAACAGAAATGTTACAAAGCTCAAAAAAATATTGTCCTCTCGTCTCTGATGACGAACAGTAGACATAGAGACCCCGAAATGTGTTAGTAATTGTTCTCGTAATAAAAGATTCCTATTTACTAAATTATATATATATATATATATATATATATATTATATATATATTAAAGCTAAACTTGTGTTCCCAAAACACTAAAAGAATAGTATTAAAATAAATAAATGTAGGTATATCTAACAAATAAATCATCTCTTTGCTATTATAAAATAACTTTAAAACTACTTTTCGAATAAAACATCCATCCCAATAACATCTTAAAAACACTTTCATGTCCCCCTGTTAGAAAGTAAACGGTTGGGATTCTGTAATTTTATATATGTCTTTGATGCTCCATTTAGACCAGTCGTTGCAATATCCGCAACTTCATTACGAACTTCTTTATCATTTCCGCACCCCTTTTTCTCGCTTCTAGACCATATTAAAACATCAAACTAGAAAAGATATCAGTACAATTCAAACTTTTTGATGTAGCTCTGCACAAGATATATGGAGAGAAATGTTAAGATTAGTAGTTATTTTCTTGAGTGTAATCTTAAAATTTTTACTGCAGAGGAGAGAGGGTAAACTGATCCCAATAAAAAACTTTTTAAAAATTGTCGAAATAATTTTAAAAGTGTATTTTGAAGGGTAAAGAAGTATTAATCTAAAAGGACACGAATTTGTTTGAAAAAAATGTTTATTCACTTTTTAAAAATACAAAAAATAAAAAAAAATAGCAACAGGATACATAAGGGTATATACAGGGGAAACCATTGTCCTATCCTCAATCCATACCCAAACCTATCATCTCCCTTCCAGTATACTATATGGATTTACCAATACTGACCCTAGACTTAGGATGAAAATGATTTTGATTAACGAATAATAACTATGGACCTCCGAATAATAGGGGGTTGAAGCGCCGGGTCAGCTATCCGATAGTCGGAAAAAATCATTAAGCAAAAAACAATCCAACACAATCTAGGAATTTAGACAGACACAAGGCTATATAACTTCGACAAAGAAAATTGACTATGAGAATACAAACAAGAAATACACAAGGAATCACAACAACACAGAATAAAATTCTCCTAGAAATCGAAAGACTAAGCAAAGATATAATAGCAATAATAAAGCAAAAGAACATTGGGTTCGCAAACATTCAAGAGCAGCAAAAGGAGTATCAATATAAGTCAGACTCCAATCTGCCTGATGTTGGGTCGTGAAGTTGGTTTGCCGTACGACGTAAAGTTTGGCTGCATACCTTCTGAAGAACATGTTGCAAGTGAAGAATATGTAGACCGCCTAAAGGAAGGAATGAACAACATTTATGAACTTGCCCGACAACACATACAATTGGCCAGTGACAGAATTAAAGATGAATATGATTCTTAACACAAAAATGAAAACTTTGAAGTAGGTGATCTTGTTTGGCTTTTTAATTCACAACGTCTTATGTCACATGTCTTTCGTGGATAGGATAGAGTCTCTAATGAGATCTATGTCATCTAATAAAACGTTAAAAAGTAGTGGAGATAACGCCTCACCTTGTTTGAGTCCACTGTTGATTTCAAATCGGCTAGACAGATTATTATTTACACGTACTTTAGATATTTCACCCACGGCTTTCCATACTTGGCTTCTTTCTACGCTATCATATGCCTGTCGAAAGTCTATGAAAAGATTGTGTATGGGCCTGTTATACTCCCAGCCCTTTTCTAGAAGTTGTCTCAGCGTGAATATTTGATCTATTATTGATCTGTTTGCCCTAAAACCAGCTTGATATTCGCCTAGGACATTTTCAGCATAAGGGATTAGTCTACTAAAAATGATGTTTGAGAGGGTTTTATATGCCGTGTTTAGGATCGAAATTCCTCTATAATTCGCGCATTTTGTTTGGTCCCCTTTTTTGTGGATGGGCACTATTAAGTTTTCCTTCCATCGTGCTTCGTGCTGGTATCCTTTCTTCTAACCATATGTGCGTTATTAGCTGGTGGATATGGCGATGTAGTGCGTCTCCCCATATTTCAGAAGTTCTGCTGGTATCTCGTCCGTACCCGGTGCTTTGTGATTTTTTCAGCTTATTTAAGGCCTTTTGGGTTTCTTCAAAGGAGGGAATTTTGACGGGCTTGTCCGCTGTGATATAGATCTCTTATTTGTGCTGTTCTTCCTGTATTATGTTTAGAAGGTCTCTATGTCAAATTACGCATAGAGAAAAAGTGCTAGATTCATTGTGAACACAGAAGTCCAGCAGGATCTTTTTAATGCTCGTATAAGGTTTCTCTAACTCACTGTGTTACCAAATATCTTGAAATTATCAAAAGAATCTCGTCCGTATTCTATCAGAAGTTATTTGATATTATTGTACAAAGGTCAATTAGTGGTTTAATATTAGTAAAAAAAGCTACCAAATCAATAATAAAAGATGTAGGAATATACAGACAAACAGAATGTGGAAGTTACCACCGATTAGTAATAGAAAAATTTATATGCACGGTAAGATAACAAAAATGCAATATCCACAGAGTCGAGAAGATTCAAAAAATGGCAAATACGAAGCATAGAGTAGAATTTCTACAATAACTTGTACATTGTATTAGAACACTATATAGGATACACTACAATATGCTATTGATGAACGAAGAATAAACCCCAATAAAAGTGTGCGACATTAACTGTATTTCTCTATAGTTCTTACACTTCTGAATATACCCTTTATCTTTATATAATAATACTATTATACTCACCACGCATTAGGCATCATTTTTTCCTCATATGTCCTACTCATCATTTGCTACAAAATATCAACCAGTTCCTCTCCTAGAGTCTTCCAAACCTCCACAGGTATTTCATCAGGTCCTACTATCTTAGCGTTCTTCGTCTTATTAAACGCCTTGACAACTTCACCTCTCCTTTGGTGTTCTTCATTTAGCAACTTCTTTGCCTTATTTCAATATCGGTTCTTCATCAAGTCCTCTAATCACCTTTTCATTCCATCGGGTGTTTTCAACTTTTCATATAGCTGTGCAGACGATCTTTTCTTAGAAGTAGCTACAGCGTGCTTTGCTTTCCTCTTGGCCACTTTGTTTATATCCTTATCTTAATCTCTTTTAGATCTGGCATAATTCGTTTTACCCTCTTTCTTTGCACTAACCTTCTGTTGCAATCTTATCGTTCCATCACCAAGCTTTGTTGTCCCTAGGGGGTTCCTAGCCCTTAGCCTAGCCCTAGCCTAGCTTTCTCTCCCACTACCACAACTTAACTATTGTCTTCCTGCCAATCATTTGACTATCTTTTTCCTCAAGCTCTTCCAGTACACTACTGTTTACGACTATTGCCAAATCATAAACCTTTAACAGCCACCACTTTTCTTTGTGTTGTCCTACTTTCTTTCCTTCCTGTATACCCTTCCCCTTTCTCTTGCTTACCTTACCTATATCTTCGTATCCACTATCACCGGTCGATGCTGACTAGCTACACACTCATTCTTTATCACCTTACAGTTAGTAACCTTTTTTAGCTGACTTCCACATAGCACAAAACCTATCTGACTTTCCTTCACACCGCTACTAAAGGTAACATACTGGTCTTTGTTCTTCATAAAGACTAGTTAATGACAGCCAAATCCCATGCCACTGCCAAGTCAATTTCTAATCCCGATCCCATCCCCATCCTTAAACTACCATGAACTCTCTTTCTATTCTCGCTCTTTTTGTACCAATATCTCCATTCATATCACCTCCAATAAAATACTTTTCGTCTACAGCAATCCGGAGCATCTCGCAATCAAGAGCCCGTTCAAAATCCTTCCTTTTCCTGTTCTTAACACCCTACCTGTGTAGTGTGGGCCCATACAATATTTACGTTGGTATTGCCTATGTTCAGTTGGACACTCATTATTATTTCTTACTTCTTCTGGTTATCCTTACAAGATGTTAACCACTACTACTATAGTAACTTGCATCTATCTCCAAGATCGCTCGATTTATCACTTTTCCAAATATAATGAGGTGGATAATGTATAAGAATAGTATCTCCTTATAATACTATGAGAGTCAATGTCATTTGCATTACTCCAGGATAGCTTTTCTATCGTTCTAAACATTTTTTCAGTAAAACGTAGAACATTATTATTTTAAAAAGGCTTTTTTATCAAATCGTAGTAAGTGAAAAGCTAGTTTTAGTCTACTTGGTATACAATTCATTAAACTAACTGTTTTAATAGGGGTCAGTCGGAGATTTACATATCGGAAATTCCAAGAGTACAAAGACTTTCCGACTGATATTTATTTATGCTTTACTTTAATATTTATGTATTCATTTTTTTCATAGACTCTTCACTAAAAATGCATAAGCTCTTAGTTATCAATCTTTCCATCAAGATAAGAAATTCGGCTCTATCTACGTTTCGTCTATTTGGAGCGAGATTAATCTTTGGCAAACGAATGAAGGAAATCGCATATAAAATGATCCCAAAGTTATTTTATGTTCTAAAAAGTAGCATAACAGATCCTACGGGAAAGATAGATAACGTTCCAGAATGCGAGAGAAACTTAACCGAATTGCACCCTACGGAAAAGTTCTAAAATATATCCTTGGAATTAACATCTTTGAACAACGAAAAATATTTTGAAAATAATTGTACTTCTTTTGTTTACGTTTTGCTTTAATGTTTCGTATTAATATTTGTTTCAAAAAATAGGGTTGGTATACATAAACTGTTAGTAGAGACGTACCAAATTATTAAATTATTCTCTCTTTACTTATCTATAATAGGGCTTATAAGCTCTAGTCTATCCTGATGTTCCGCATGAGATTGTATCAGATAAATAACCTACTATACTCTGTTTTTTAACCAGGAAGAGTAAACAAAAAGACATATTCACACCCAAGAAAGTTACTAGAAAAGTCACCAAATACGTCAATTCTAACCTAACTTTATGTTTGAATATTTTTTTTAATTCACTTCTAATATATAACAATTATTACAATAAAAAAGGACGAAAAAAAATTTCACATTTGGTCCCATGTATATATATTTAAATATCGGGTGATCCAGTTTGATAGATCTTTTCAGTCGATGGTACTTAATTTAGAGAATATTTTGATCCAGAGAGTCAATAATGTTACAGATCTAAGTATGGTTTTTCTCATAAATGTGTCTTTTAATTTGCAAATACATTATTTTTAAGCTTAATAATCCAATCTCCTGAATTGCTTCAACCAGTTTGTTTTACATATTCCTTCCCATTCACCGCTTCAGAATTGACTTTTTCATGTTTCATATCACAGAATAAATTATGGTTCAAATATAGGTGTGGTCCTACTTTTCATGTATGGTAATCAGTTATTTCATTAGATAGATTTGTTTAACTTATGTATCAATATCTTTAGGTTCTATTTGAAGCACTAAAATGCAAAACAATAAATTTGTATAAATAAGTGTGTACTTCAATTTCTTTAATGCTGGATTCTTGTTTAATTTTGACAGTGAGTTTGTCCCATTTGTTATCAATAAATAAAATTTACTAAAAAATACTGGATTTCTGTGAGATAATCAACTAATTCAATCTATTATGTTACATTCTAGTATAATTTGGTAGTTTTCTTGTGATGATCTACAACAGGAAGAACAAAACCAACTGTATCAATACAATCAAAGTAAAACACAACATTACTAATGTTCTTTTATTGTGATGAAAACAAAATAAAAATGCTTCTTAACAAGTATACACAAATTTAAAAGATAGTTGTCGTTTTTCTTATGATAATTAGATATAAATATCATACATTTATAAATTTATAAACACTGTAAACTCTATTTATTATATAAATCAGCTAGAAAAATATTACATTAAATACTATTATCGCATATCACCAAGTCCAAGTTATTACAAAAACAACTTAAAGAGTCAGAAATCGATTTATATAATATTCTGTGCATAATATATACTCGGATTGAATGTAAAAATAAAAATTTAATAATTTTATTAGTCTTCCAAAATCTCTCTATTTATGTCTTGGTGAGACTAATGAACAACTACACCATTTTGAATTTCTTGATTTATTTTTTCAGCAAAAACTTAATCTATTTCAGATATTTGAGCAAGAAAGTTTTGTTTTTGGTCAGCAGCACAATGTATAAACTATTTTTTGAATAATTTCCCTAAAAAATTATAAAAATGAAATGTATAAAATGTTTTAGTTAATTTTACTATATAATTGTAACTAACCCATATTTACATACCGATATTTGTACTTACTTCAAATTGATTTGCTTAAAGAATTTATATAATAATGAACGACACATACATATTTTGGAAGATCTGGGCGGTTGTTAATTTCACTTAAAATTTTACCTAAAGTGAGCATTTTATTCTTGAAAAAGAAGCTATGTACTATATGTCGTATAGATGTTTTAACTCTTTCATCCTATGTTGCAATAATATAAGGTCCACCTTCAATATTTTTAGGACATTTTACTGCTCCAGTCTGGTTATATTCTTTAATTGTTCTAAATTCTATTGTTGTAAATAGTTGAATTCGCAACACCTAAAATTAGCACATTACTTTAGTAAGTCTTGATTTTAATAATAACTATTCTGTAAAACTAACCTGCAGCCTGTTTTATTTTTACTGCCGTGGCTGTTATTTTTATTCCAGAATTATCAATTTTCATGTTTGTACATGTTTATAGTTCATTATTTATCATTTGATGATAAATGATCCAAATCTACTCGGCATTTGTAAGATGGAGAAGAATAATTACCACTAGTACTTGGCATTGAATCCATATTGTTATCTTAATAACACTAATATGTCGCTAAATAGTTCTGAAAAGAAATGTTTTTTTATATAAATGCAAACGATAAATCTAAAGATGTAAGAAATAACACAGAAAATACAGAAAATTGTCGATATAAATTTTGAATTTTAAACTTTGACAAATGTCATTAGTGTCAATATGTCATAATTTAGTGGAGTAAACTTGCCTGCGCTTCGACCAATTACAAACAAGCATTATGGGGCGGAAAATTTGAATTACTCCTCCTGGTTTAAAAACAGACCATAGTACATACATGATCATCAACATAAATGGTGATCAACTGTTGTGACAGAGTCCGTTAAATCTGATAATATAAGAGATACAAAAAAGTTATTTACAAAAAAGAAGGTAGCTATAAACTTTATATTTTAAATTTAGTTACAAGTATACAGGGTCTTTCATAACACTGTCCCGAATAACACATATTTCTTTTTAATGAAACACACTGTATTTTATTTTAAAGTTGACATTCGTTTTACTTCCACGTTACGAGGATATAAAGATGTTTTGTGTTATACAAAGTATTTTAAAAGTTATAACCCAATTTTAATGAAAATGGTAAAAAGTTCAGCTATATAATTGAAAAGGGATACAAAAGCAGCACCTTGTTGTAACCATAGTTTTATAATATTAGTCTATAATAGCCGTTCCGGTAATGGTAAACGCTACATTATACTTCCTGCTGGAAATGCTCGAGGGTTTCATTCCTGACGCTAGTTTAATTTTTTCGTTCACAAAGAATACAGGTGATTACCATAGAAAATAGAAATATGGTTGCAAATATTTTTGAAGAATGGTTTGAAGAAAATTTGTTAAAAAAATTGGAGCGACCATCCATAATAGTGTTCTGCATAATGCATCCTACCACTTAAGACTAGAAGAGAGATTTCCTTTAAGCAGCTGGACAAAAGAAAAAATAAAGTTGTGGTTGACAGAAAAGAAAATTTATCACAATGACATATTTTTAAAAGTCGATTTACTTCAAAGGTGTGAAGAGCACTAAATTCAAAAAAAATTGTAACGAACCAAATTGCTCTTAAATATGGCCATGAAGTTCTTCGACTTCCGACCTACTATTGCCACTATAATGTAATTGAGTTAGTTTGGGGTATAGCCAAAAATTTTTATGATAAACATGAATCCAAAACAACAGATGACGCTAGCGTTCTTAGTTTATGGAAAGGGTCACTAAAACAAATAAAGGCAGACCAATGGCAAAATTGTATTAGACATACGAAAGACATAATCGTTTAGTCTTTTCAAATCGAGCGAGTTATAGATGAATTCCGGCCTCTAATTATTCGGATAGGCAATTCAGATAGTGACGACTGTGATAGTGAAATATCAGACAGTCAATAAGACAAATCATTTGCTAAAAAGAAGTAACAAAAAAGTGTTTCGGGAATTCAATTCGGACTTTGTGGTGTGTTTTAGTTAAACGATAAAGTACCTTCGGTCTAATTACTGGACTGCATACTCTCAATAGCTTTGGTATTAATTACTGGACTACACGTGTTTAAACCTTTTGTTTTGCTGAAAACTCGGAAGTGATTTAGTGCTAATTTGTTTCAAGGTTGTATTTAATAGAGTGTACAGAAAGTAAAATCTTGGATGTATTTTATTCAAATTTGGATATACCAGCAACTTGGCCAGTATTTTTCAATTTTACTGCATGTAAAACCATTCGTATAATTTTCACTCTACATAAAATAGAGACTTATAGAGACCTTGATGAATACTTGATGTCGACAAATAATTTCGAGTATTCGAAATATTCCGTGCCACTTCTTTTAACACGCCCCTATATACATATTATATTCATTTTATTTGCCTTTGATACAGTAAACTCCAATATTATTACTGAACATAAAATACAGGAAATTTTTTTATTTTTCAAGAGATCGGAATTGAATATTAACGCCCCACTGTTTGAGGCCCACTGATCATATCGTAATTGCATATCGGCCGTCATAGGGTAAAAGGACTTTATCTGAATAACTACATGTTGAGTGTCCACGTGAACAGAGTTCCTATTATTCCGCCTAGTAATTTTTTAAAACTAAACCATCTGAATAATTTTATTGTGTTTTATCGAATTATGTTACTACTGGAAAACACGTAAGTACAACTTATTCAATCAATATATTTATTATTTATCATTTATAGTATTTATCAGAAAGCTCAATCTAAAACCGATATCCACCAAAATTATTCATAGTATGTGGCATATTCTATTATTAGACATTTCTGAACGCATTTGTTCTGTCTCCAGAGCTACCAGAATTCTTGATATTTTTGGCCTTTACAAAAATAAACCTTTAAAAATAAAGTTTTATGCTTTATACATGAATTTTCACTGATTTCTGTATACATATTTCGAGATTTTTTCAATTTTTGTTTAACTGATCCGAATTTAAATATTTGGTTTGATAAAAACATTGTTTTGTTTTTGTAGATTTTTTTTATAAAAAAACGTAAAAATCAACTGAGAATGAACGTGATGTCAAATGTTTTATTAACATTCAATACAGTAATTGAAATCATGTTTATAATTTAACACCTATCGCAAGTATACTTGTTTTTAGAATTTTTTAAACTGCAAAATTAGTGTATGTCAGTGACACACGTATAATTTTATTAAATTGCATTACTAAGAAAAACAAGCTGGGTGAGGATATCTGGCGTCAGGAATACAAGATCGTCATGAAGAAGTTTCATGATCCCGCTATCCTTAGCGTATCCCCCTTACGAAATGCCTATGGACAAGAAGCTTAAGGTAACACTTCGACCAAACTTCTTTTGAGTAAACTATATGAGGACTAATCCTCTTTTGATTAATTATGTAGATAGGTATAGGTCAAAAAATGAACTTACAAAACAATAAATTTGATATAAACAGCAATACCTTTATGACTTATGAGTATAAAATCAAAAGTTAAATGTATAAAATTCAAAACTCAAACGTGCATCCCAACATCTTCCTCTAGACAGTCACAGTTTTCTTCATCATGGTCAGCTTCTTCTGTTCCAGGGACGTTGTTAAAAACGATACGAAGATACCAATATAGTGTTTGATCGTCCTTTCATTCTTCACCAAAGATCTACGTCAAAAGCTTGTTAACATCTTTCTTTTTGGCTGGAGGTATGCTGTGACCGAGTGGCAACTCATCTATCTCTAATAAGGCGATTTTTTAGCAGGCCAACCTTTCTTTTAAAGTGATTTCCATGCCTCCGTCTCACATTCAAACACCAAGTTTATTAGGCCTCTGACCAAGAGTTTAGTTTGTCGATTAACAACTTCTCTTTTTATGAAAATTATCTTGCAGTCTGAGATAGCGTCCAGATGCCTAAAGTAGCTTTTTTCTATTGATGAAAGACTTTTGGTGTCAAAGAGTTTCCAATCTTCTTCCTGTAGTTTTACTGTTCCAACTGATTTATACATCGATGTAGGTTTCTTTATGGATGATAGTTGGCTGTTTACGCAACAATTTTTCCACTCGTCAAAACACTCGGCCGTCAGGAAGAAAGCTGTGTCCTCTCACCGGAAATAATGTAATTGTTATGTCTGTTACTTTGTACTTAGTTTTGATAAAAAGAGCATAAGTGTATGCACAACGGAATTGGTTTTATTTTGAGCACCACACCCATCACAAAAAAGTCTGATTGATGTAGAATTTTCAGGTAGATCAAGGGGTGTTGCAAAAAAGCTGAAGATACCTCAGTAGAACCCTTTCCAGCTTAACCCGTAACCACAGACGCGGAGTCAATTTGACTCATTGCAAGTACGTAGTGATGAGTTTCGAGATTTCCCCCCACTCTATATGGCCAGGCGTAGATGTACCTTTTCAACGATCAGTATTCAACGGTTAATGAGACGGCTGTGTCGTTTGTATATGTTATTTGCATTTTATTACGACTTCAGTTTTCGACGGAGTCAAAAAGACTACAGGTCTGTGATAACGTTATATTTCTTGTTTCCATATTTTATAAATCTGCTCGGTTTATTTTAGGTTTTAGTAATGGATTTCGAAAGTAAAGGTGGTCCATCAAAAAGAATCAGATATGGCGATGCAAACTATGAAGAAACTTTGCTGAAATGGGCGGATGAGGTCGATGAAAACGAGAGCGATGCTGATTCAGATTCCGAATTTATTTATAGCGGTCATGAAAGCGATTCGGAGCAAGAAATGGAGGATAATTGTGAAAGACTTTCTAGTGAAGATGAAGGCGTAATAGAAAAAGGTGAGCCATCGCATGAAGTTTCTGTGGAAAACTATTTTTACGGAAAAAACCGTTTCAAATGGTCCAAGATATCCCCGTATTCTAAAAATACACGCACTTTGCAACATAATATTGTAATTAAGTGTCCGGGTATAAAAATTACAAAAATTCATAAAGCTGATCCAGAAGAAATTTGGAATGTGTTTTTTGATAACCGCATTATTCACATTATTCTTGAATACTCAAATTTACGCCTGGCAAAATTGAGGGAGAAATATCAAAACAAAAATTCAAGTGATATTCGGGATTTAGATATTGTTGAGCTGAAGGCTTTTATTGGAATGCTTTTGCTTACAGCTATCTTCAAATCTAATCACGAAGATATTCGTTCAATTTTTGCTACTGATGGATCGGGCAGAGATATATTTAGATGTGTGATGAACTCGAATCGTTTTGCTGTCATACTCTCATGCTTACGATTCGATGACCCAGAAACTAGACTCGCACGAAAAAAGGATGATCCTTTAGCTCCAATATCCGAGATATTCAACGCTTTCGTTAAGAATTCCCAAAGCGCTTACACTCTAGGTACAAACACATGTATTGATGAAATGTTAATTTCATTCCGAGGACGGTCAAGGTTTAAGATGTACATGCCAGCAAAGCCTTGTAAATATGGGTTGAAAATGATGGCGTTGACAGATGCTAGAACTGGATATTTATATAATGCATATATATATATTGTGGTAAAGATTCAGATGGGTTCGATTTGCCAGAAAATGAAAAAAAATATTCTAAGCCTACGCAAGCCGTTCTCAAACTTGCTAAGCCAATTTTCGGCACGCACAGGAACATAACCGCTGATAATTGGTTTAGTTCCATAGAGTTAGTGAATTTATTAAAATCAAAAGGTCTAACATATGTTGGAACATTGAAAAAAAATAAGCGTGAAATTCCAGTTAGCTTTTTACCAAAAAAAGAAAGATCTGCAGGTTCTAATTTGTACGGTTTTACCAGTGACATTACCCTACTTTCTCACGTTCCAAAGAAGCACAAGGCCGTTTTGTTAGTCTCATCAATGCACCATGATGAAGGAAACATAGGAGAATCGGGCAAACCGGAAATAATCGACTTCTACAATCTAACAAAAGGGGGAGTGGATAGCTTGGATGAAAAGTGTAGTGTCTATTCAACGGGTCGAAGAACGAGGCGTTGGCCAATGGCAATTTTTTATAGAATGCTGGATATTTCGACTGTTAATTCTTTTTTGGTTCATCAGTCGTGCCGAGACAATGTGGAGCTGAAACGTTTCGAATTCAATAAACAACTTGCAATGCAGCTAGTAGAACCAGAAATGAGACGTCGTTTTCAAAATATGCACATCAGTCGGGAAGTCAGAATGTGTATTGGTCGTGTTTTAAAAATAGAAATAGAATGCTCTAGTGCTAACCAGGAAGAAAAATTTGAAGTCAGAAAATACTGCAAGCGTTGCCCAGCTAAAAGAAGACGAAAAACAGCACATTTTTGCATAATTTGTAAAATTCCAATATGTATGGATTGTACCAAAAGGGTTTGTGTGGAGTGTGCACAATGAAAATATACGTTGGGAAAACTTACTGCACGTTTCCATAATATTATTTTTATGTTAATTTCTAATTAATGTAATTGTTATGTTGTATGTTTTTAACAAATTTTGAATAAAAACTGCTTAGCAAGTTTTTTTTTTTAGTTAAAAATATTGCGAAAAATAATGTATCAAAATTTTTCAAAAAATGTATGCATTACATTTATTTCTCTACAACTTGATTGCGTTTCATTAAAATACATCCATAATTATATTAAACAGTAATACTTATACCCTACTTAAGCAATATAAGGTAGAGGTAAGCTTAGTTTTCCCCATAAATTTTTTTCAGTTATTTAAATATAGGAGTCATTTTGACTCAACGTCTGTGGTAATGTTCAGTTAGTTGGACGTCTGTGGTTACGGGTTAATCTTCTGTCCACATATAAAATGTTAGGTTTTTTTCTGTCAATTCCAATAACACAGAAACAGTATATTCCAATTTGCCTAGAGTAATATGCTTCTTGAATTGGTGATTTTGGTAACGGTTGAATCTGCTGTAAGTCGAAGTACATAGTGAGAGAACCAGACTTCTTTTTTCATAGCCTTATAAAATGCTGCTGCACGAATCGCGTGAACTTGCTTGTTGGTCATGTACTCAATCTTCTTAGCTGGATCCTTTGTGGTTTTGATGAAATGTTTCATTTTGTAGCAGTAACTACAAACATCAGACACTGAGGAGCGGAATCCAATATTAAAGGTTTGAAAAATTCTTCGAAACATCGTTTTTGATACTGTGTTCGAGAATTCATCTTGTAAATTATTATACATTTTCCATACTTTTGTGATGTTCATGTCCCGATCCAAATAGATGCGCTTTGATTTATTTCTAGAATAATGTGTTTCTTTACCTCTTAACTTTTTTATGAAATCTCTTACACGCGCCTTTTTGCCAGCTGTCTTCGTTGATTTGCGGTCGCCCCCCCCCCTATGCTCATTTAGATGTTCCCCTTACGAATACGTTTTATAATGTTGCTTAATCTGGTAGGTTTGACTATCATGACTGACATAAAAAACCTCTTACATACCTTGATAATTTTTGTGTTTTGCTTAATCAAAGTGTTTTGCTTCTTCTTTTGATGTTTTTGAAGGGATACATGACTTGAAATGAAGTTGTCCTGAGAAGTTTAATTGGGCACAGATAGCTGGCAAGTTTTTCCTCACACGAGAACAATCACTGGCAGTAAAACTTTCACACGAAAACCTTTTAGAGAAATGTGAGCAATGATTGAAGGTATTGTAACTTTTAGGTTAGGTTAGTGTTTTCTTCTTTGCCAATTATCTCTTTCGTGGATTTATAGTCCTCTTTCTAGAGCCATCATATTTCATCTTCCACACTTACAAAAGAGTCATCAATAACTTCACTTATCCTAATTAATATTAAATTAAACACTACTAGCTCTGTGATACGGCAAGACTGAAGCTAAATAAAACATTGTGAAAACTCCTAACCTCAAACAACAGAGCATCGTGGGTAGGGCGAATGCTGTCCTGTGATTGGCTGGTTGTGACTAAACCTTTTCTGATTCAAGTCAAGTCAAGTCAAGTCAAATTTATTGATCACATGCGACATTATACAAAGTACATGTATGAGACAAGTCAAAAATACAGACATAAATCTTAAAATTATATAAATTAATTAAACACGATAAAACATACTTAAAAATTATTTTTAGAATATGGCTCTAGCTCACAAATGTATTGATGTACACACCTCCGAAAGTTTGGCTGATGTAAATTCATTCGTATATCTATTGGTAATTTGTTAAAGAAACTTATGGCTGCATAATGTGTGCTACCTTCCAACAAAACAGAACGATGTTGTGGAAGCATAAAGTGATTGTCTCTGAATCTTGTTGAATAAACATGGTTAAATTGAAATTTATTAAATTCATAAATTTTGCTATGCAAATACATTATACACGAAAATATATACAGACCAGGAATTGTCAGAATATTGTTTTGTCTAAAGATGCCTCTACAAGAATCTCTAAATTTCATTTTATACATTATCCTAATAGCTCTTTTCTGAAGTACGAATATCTGCTCTAATTCAGAGGTACAACCCCAGACTTCAATGCCATATTTGGCTATTGAGTAAAAATGGGCAAAGTATACTGTTTTTAATATTGATGTATGAAAGAAACGTGAAAGAATTCTTAATGCATAACATGCGCTACTTAATCTGGATTTCAAATTAGAAATGTGGTTTGACCATTTACAATTACTGTCTAGAAGTACCCCCAGCAACTTCGTGCAGTCTGTTTTATCTATTGCTGCTTCTATAGTGGCTTGATGGTTTAATAAATTATTTGACGTGAAAATCATATACTTTGATTTCTCTTCATTCAAAACTAATTTGTTGGATAAGAAATAACTTTTGATGGTGGATAGTATCTGTGAAGTTTTATTTTGCAAATTTTGATCAGACGTTCCTGTGACTAGAATGTTGGTATCATCCGCATAACTGATAATGTTAACCCCAGTCAGTGAATTAGTTACCAAAGTTATATCATTAATAAATACTATAAAAAGTAGAGGACCCAATACACTACCCTGAGGGATACCATAATGGATATCCAATGTGTTTGATTCGTTTACAAGTCCATTAGATGTTATCTTTACTTTTTGTCTTCTATTCTCTAGGTAGGAAGTAAACCATTTTAGAACTATACCACGAATACCAATCCCCTCAAGTTTTATTAGCAACAAATTATGATCCAAAGTGTCAAAAGCCTTGGACAAATCGAGAAATAAACCACATGCCTTCTCTCGTCTGTCCAAAGCATCCAACACTAAGCTGACGAAATTTGCAAGAGCTGTAGTTGTAGACTTAGAAGATGTAAAACCATGTTGAAAATTATGCAAGACACTATGCTTTTTCAGAAATGCGTTCATTCTAGTATAAACTAGAGTTTCAATTATCTTTGAAAACACAGATAAGAGACTTATGGGACGATAGTTGTTAAGGTCATCTTTATCACCACTTTTGAATAAAGGGATTACAATAGATAGTTTAAACATACTAGGAAATATTCCTTGTTGAAAAGAGGCATTACAAATATCCGTCAGTGGATCTGCGAGAGCATGAATGCATTGTTTTAATAACTTAGGGGAAATCTGATCAAAACCACAACTGTGTTTGGATTTAAAACTTCCGACTATACTAGTTATTTCCTGTGGGTTAGTTGGATATAAAAACATAGAAGAACTATTACGGTTTTTTGATGCTGATGTAAACCCATCTATTTTAGTAGGATCCAAAGCGGCAAGTAACTTTGGAGCCATTTCAACAAAATGGTGGTTAAATTTGTCTGCTAAATTACTGTTATCATCACTAGGTACTTTTGAGTTATTTTGTTTCCCGACTGTTAAGTTTACTAAACGCCAAATACATTTAATTTTATTTGATGATTCGTTTAACTGTCTCATGAAGTGACTACTTTTAGCAGCTTTTAATTTAATTGAATATTCTGCCTTTGCCAAATGAAGGACTGGCCTAAGACTACTATTTTGCTGACAGATCGTTTCTAAAAGTTTTAGCTGATCCCTTAAATTGTACAGTTCCTGCGTAAACCAATTCGAACGTGTACATTTTTTAGGTTTACATTTAAGTAGTGGAAAATGGGACCGAAAGTAATTTTGGATAGTATTTAAAAAAGCTAATGATTTATCCTCAACAGAAATTGTATTAAATACCTCTGACCAATTTGTTGACTCAAGGGTTTGAACAAAACGATTTATGTTCCTTTCACTATATGAACGGATGAATATATAGGCATCATTGTCTGTGTTAATGCTACATTGGAACATTTGCGCACGATGATCAGAGATAAAACCTTCCACAATCATTGTTTTTTGTGGGTGATTTATGTTTGTAGCAATATAGTCAATTTGAGTTTTACTAGTTGCAGTTACTCTTGTATAATCATTCACAGTTACAGTTAAGCCATAAGAATCTAAAACATTCACCAAGTTCTGCTTACTTAATGCATTTGATTTGAAATCTATATTAAAATCACCTGTTAAAATTATAGCCTTACCTTCGGAGACTAGCACATCAAGTATTAGATCCAGTTTTGACATAAAAACATCAATAGAGCCACGTCCAGTCAGATAAATACACAACACAACACAATTAAAAAGGCAACAGTCTATTTCAACAGCACTCACTTCAAAATTATATTTCTCAGATTGAGAACATATATTAGAACGTTTTTTTCCAAACCACACCGACTTTCACATAGATTGAAGATCCTCAATGTTCCCCTTGGTCACGGCAGAAAGATGAAGCCAGAGAAAATCCATTTGATTAACTACTCATGGTGGACAAAACTTGTTTTGTTCCGCTACCTATATTTTAAATGTGAAAAACCATACGACAAAACTCGTTTTGATCAAACTTTTATTTACTAACATGTGGGTTCAAAATACGTTTTTAAATGACACCAACATCTCAACATATGATTTATTGTGACAAATACTTTTTTGAACGCCACCTCCTCAAATATATATTTATTTATATTTATTTATAGAGAAACTACTTAATTGTTTAAGTTAGAATAAATATTACAACCAATAAATAAATAAGTTAGAATAGTCAATTAAAACATACATAATATTATACATACAATGTTTTTAAAGTATCTTTAATATAAAAATCTTGCATTGAACTAATTTAAAATTAACCTCAAAGTCGTCAAAGTAGCCCATTCAGGAAGTCTATCCTGTGTATCTCATATAAGTTCCACTGAAGAACTTTTAAGGGGATAAAGATGTCTTGGTGTCTAATATACTGTAAAATTCGAGTCACTGGTCAAAAGTGTCCACTGCCGTCAAGCCGAAGCAGATACATTACGGTCACTGAAATTTTTCTTATACATTATCGTCATATTTACCTTTTATATTATACTGGGAGCTGACACAATGAAGCAACCCAAACCTAGGAATAAATGTGTATTCATGGAAATATAAAAAGAAAACGCGATTGGTTTGTTGATACATTTTAGGAGCGTTAATACAAACTGGGCAAGTCATGAAAAATTGGAAGTGGTATTTTCTTAACAATTGGATGCATCAATTACCACTTTTTATCGATTGTAATATTGTCAGAAAATTATGCATGTTACAGGCTGATGAATTTAAACGCAACAATTTAAAATGAAAATTTTTGAGTTAAAATTGCTCCATATGCAAAGAAGTTATTGCACTCAAAACACAAAATAAGCTTTTCTATAATTTTTAATAAGTTTTTAATCATTATCAGTGGTATTTCAGCTCGTCATGAGCTGTAATGTGCCTTCTTTAGAACAATATTCCATTCGCCCCGTCTCTGGCAACTTTCTCCATGCTTTAACTCCGATGGATTTTAGATCATTCCCTATGTTATTTTGATACTTAAGTTTTGGTCTTCCTCTGGATCGTTTTCCCATAGGTCCTCTTCGGTCGAAAAATTTTCTGATCGATGCATCTTCATCTCGCCTAATTACATGTCCGATCCATCGAAGGCGTGCTAATTTAATACATTTTACAACGTCAGGTTCCCCAAAACTTCTGTATAACTCAAAGTTGTATCGCCTACGCCACGAACCCTATTCTTGGACTTCTCCATATATTTTCCTTAGAATTTTTCTCTCGAAACGTTTAAGAAGTTCTTGGTCGTTCTGTGTAAGCGACCACGTTTTTGACCCGTATGTTAACACTGGCTTTATCAGTGTTTTATATATGGTAATTGTAATTTTTTTGGGTAGTTTTTTGGCCATCTGTTTCCTCAAGCCATAATAGCACTTATTGGCAACCACTATTCTTTTTTAATTTCTTCGCTGATATTGTTGTCTTTGGTCAGCAGCGAGCCGAGGTAGACGAAGGTGTACACACCTTCCAGTTCCAAATCATCAATTAATAGTTTAGTTATCTGGTTACCTGATATAGTACAATACATATACTTGGTTTTCTGTGCGTTTAATTTTAATCTCATTCTTAGTGCAGACGAGAAATCCACGAATATGTGGTGGGTGTCGACTCTGAACTCAAGTATTTTCTTAAGAATCTGCCTGACTGTGGAGATTTGATCCGTTGTTGATTTATTGGATCGGAAACCGCACTGGTAGTTCCCAACTATTTGTTTAGCATAGGGGATCAATCTTGTGTACAATACGTTGAACAATACTTTATATTCCAGGTTAAGTAGGGTGATGCCTCTATAATTATCATACACCATCATATCTCCTTTTTTGTGAAAAGGGTGCATTACACCTAATTTCCAGTCTGCCTTTAACGGCGTTTCCTTCCGTAGCCAGATTTTGGTTACTAATTTATGCATGTGTTTAAATAGGGTATCACCACCATTTTTAAATATAATACCACCACGAATAAATTTTTAATAACTGATAAAAATTCCCCTTGTTATTTCTGTATTTTTATCTAGGCGTATTGTCTATTTATCTAGCTTTTATTCACCCCTTACTCTATAGAATTATTATCTTATTCTAAAGAAATATTGTCATTCCATCTCTTTCTAGGTCGATATGCGCTACTTTTTTCACTTGGTGAGTTAAATTAAATTTTTTGAAACGCAAGAGGCACTACTTTCAGCGACTATGTTGCCACAAAAATGGCTAATGCAAGACCAACACAAATATGTCTTTGCCCTACACATCGTCAGCAGTAGTTTAAAATTTTTCTTTTACTATTTAGGATCTGGTAGAAATTTTTAGTTATATTTTGTTCTTTTAGTAATTGTAGCTTCTCCTCTAGTAGTTGCTAGGTGAATTGAGTAGATCTGTAACTATCAGTGCCAGTAACAAGCCCGGATAAAGAAAAAGGGTTTGCGTTAGGAAGGGCATCAGGCAGTACAAACATCGCTTAATCCATGGAAAGAAGGAATATGAAAAATGTTTGTGAAAAACGCACTTGACTACTGCGAAAAGTAAGCTATGGGTACCCTTTAGAAGACGGAAGGGGCTAAAGAAGCTAGTCCTGAGAATTGCAATTCTTAGGCGCGCCGCACATTCAGACGCAGCTGACGCAGGCAACGCAGCGTAGGACAGCACAGGTTTCTATTTTCCGTACAATTACATTAACCCGCGCGAATTTAAACGCAGGGCAGGACACCACAGAACTGTGTTTAAGAAAACCTGCCAGCGCAGTTGTCCGGACACAGATTCCTGTGCCACGTGCAGAGCAGTTTGTTTGTTTTTAGTAAAATTTTGTGTGGTTATAAATGAAAAATTAATAGAATTGGTGAGAAGCCAGAAAATTCTTTACGATACCAACGATCCCAATTATTTAAAAGCTAAATTGAAGGATGAATTATGGAATGAAATAGGCAAAAAAACTAAATTTAAAAACCGGTAAGTTAAACACATACTTTTAATTATATTAATTATATCAGAGCAGTAAGTAGGTACATAGCTACGTTATTGTTAAGGGCATAGGCGCAAAAGTCGCCTGTCAAAATGTTAAATTAAGCTTCGTAACTAGCACCGCGATGCACTGCGAAGACAGAAAAAGTGTCTAAAAAGCGGAGGTGCTGCTGTTATCATAAAAAATGAAAATTTCAAAGGCAGATGGATTTTTTGATTCCATATATGTCCAACAGACCACGTGAATGTAATTTACAAGAAGATAGTGAAGATGAAGACCCACAACAGGAAGACTCCATAGTTGATCCAGAGAGTGAAATTTTTGACTAGGTGACCAGCGACATTCGACATGATACCGAAGAAATCGAGAGTGTTAAAAATGACATTGTTAATGAGCCGTCTACGTCTGGTATTGTTATACAAAAAAATAACGAAAAAGAAAATGCCAAACGTAAGGCAACTGAAGACCAATCAATCACAACCAAAGCAGCTAAAAATAAGAAACCTAAAAATGATGATATACAGGAAGTGATAAAGCAGTCAATTATGCAACTTCAAAAAAGGGCCGAAGAAAGAGCAGTTGAAAGGGCAGCACAGAAGCCTTTGGATGATGATCTCTATCATTTTTATATGTCGATGTACAAAATAACCAAAAAAAATGCCTCCTAAATTTCAACATCGTGCAAGAAATGATGTGTTCCAAACTATATCGCAACTCGAAGCTGCATATCTAGAAATTCATGATCCCGGTCAAGAAAACTACACTCATAGTGAACAAAGAGTTTTTACAAGTGCATATGTTAATACCCATATTCAGCAGCTCCATTACTCGTCAACACCTCTTCCATCACCAAGTTCCAGTCACAGTAGCCAGCATACTGAGAATCAACATTGTAATAATCCTCTAGCTCCTATTCCCAACAACTCTTTTTTATGCTCAAATGATTACAACTCTAGAAGCACCAGTAATTATTCATCTACTACACTCACCCCCAGGTTGCCTGCTGAGACATCTCCTCAAACCGCTGATACCGGTAATATTCGTAATTTTGTGGAAAATTATAGAGTATAGAATTATGATTGTTTAAAATGATATTTTTGTATTTTTTAATAAAACAAAATTAATAAAAATAATACCTTAAAAAAACAGCTAGTTTTTTTTGGTTCCTATTGGTTTTTGGGCATTACAACCATCTGAATAAATACTGTTTTCTATTATATTATGTACTTCATCAACTTGTTTTCTGCTTAACCGAAAATAATTTAAATAACTCAGACTCAGAGAATTCTGATGATAGTGCAAATTCCCCATGAGTATTTCTCTTTTTCATATAGTTGCTTTTCCAAAATGATTTTTTTCTCTTTGACATGTTGAATAATAAAACTGTTTCTTCAAATTCTGTGTCTGACTCTGATTCGGAACTGTCCAGAAATAACGCCATTATTTAAATTATAAAATTCTCTTCTATGTTCATATAATATATTCGATATTCGCACCTCAAAATTTTCGAGAAGACTGCTTCCAAATATGCGCTCACACTGCGTGACACGTATATTTTCTGACCTGTGTAGCCTGCCCTGCACTGCGTCACCTGTGTCACCTGCGTCCCAATGTGCTGCTTACTTTAACGTCGGAACTATAACAGGTAAAGGACGAGAACTCTCGCTAATTTCGTACAGAGGAAAAGGATTGGTATACTTTGTGTGCAAGAAACACCTTGAAAAGGATCTCGATCGTTAGTCGAGAGATCTTAGAGATGGATGCCAGATAATATACAAACAGTAGATTGAACAGTCACTTGAGAAAGTGACATTAAATAGGATGAAGAATGGTAACACAGTGGAACCTGATGAAATACCCGTGGAGGTTTGGAAGGCCCTCAAAGAGGAAGAGGTTGATATTTTGTGGCAAATGTTAAGCAGGATATATAAGGAAGGAAGGATGACCAATGATTGGAGCTTCAAGACTGTAAGAACTATAGAGGGTTAAAGTTAATGTCACACACAATCAAAATTTGGGAGATAACTGTAGAGCGAAGGTTAAGGAAAAAAATGTAAAGTTCGTGTAACCTTTTGGCTAAGGTCTAGTGTTAGAATTTTCAGGTCGCGCAAGCGCCCCTAACCTGACTTAACGACTGCTTTCGTAGCCGGGACTGACGGCTTTACGTGCCCTTCGAAGCACAGTGGCAGCTCAGTTAAATTAGAAATTGAAAATTTTGTCGATGCCGTGATTAGAACCTGGGCCCTTCAGCTTGTTAAGCCAGTAACATAGCCACTGAGCTACGGCTACCACTTAAGGTGGCAGCAGGTTAAGGAGAGAGACATCGATATAAGAACAGTTTGGGTTTATGCCAGGAAGGAGGACAATGGATGCCTTTTTTGCTTTGAAACAGTTAATAGAGATATATAGTGGAAAGAAAAGAGAGCTATATTTGATATTTATAGATCTTAAAAAGGCGTATATACGACACAGTTCTAAGACAAGAGCTATGGAGACGTATAAGACAGGTATGAGAAAAATGTACACAAAAGTTAGGATTGCTATCGGATTAACCGAAAGTTTTCCAGTGACATTTGGTTTTCATCAGAGCTTTTCACTAAATTCATACCTGTTTAATATTGTTATGGATTTACTAACAGAGAAAGTAAGAGACTCCTTGGTCAATGCTCTTTGAAAAATGGGGGAAGGGGTGAAAGGAAAGATATACAAGACTGTAGTGAGACCTGATTTGGTGTTCGGCAGTGAAGTGTTGCCTGTAAAAAATATTCAGGAAAAGAAAATGGAGGTAGCTAAAATAAAAATATTACGGTGGAGGTTGGGTAAGACTAGAAGTGACAGGATCAGAAACGACTTGATTAGAAAAAGAGCCAGGGTGACTACAGTCTCAAAAAGGAATAAAGAACAAAGGTTACAATGGTTTGGTCATGACTGACATAGAGATGAAAACCGTGTGGGACGAAGTATAAAGCTGTTAGAAGTTGACGGAAGTAAAGGTAGAGAAAAACCGAGGAGAAGATGGAAGGACTGTGTGGCAGAGGATATTAGAGAGAGAAAGGTTTAGCTGAAGAAAGCCCAATAAAAACAAATGACTGACGACGAAGAGTAGGTCTGAAAAGGGAAGAGCTAAGGAATCAGAAAAAAAAGGAGAAGTAATTAAAGCTCTTGCATAATATAGTTTTAGAAGGTAGACTCTTTTCTTAGATCTAGGCCCTCCCTTCTGAGGGTGAAACTAATTAAGAGTGTGAAAAAATATTATCCTGGACATCTATTGAAACATGAGAGATAAAACGTCCTTTAACTACTAATGAAGAGAGAATCATATCAAACATCATACATATGAAAAAAGAAGAATTGCATGGTTTAGAGAGGAAGTGAAGAGAAAAGGTGAAGAAAAGAAGAAAGCCTTTTTACAATACAGAACACAACAAATACAACAGGCATACAACCACTATAAACGAATCAGAAATGAAACGAATACTTCAGTTAGACAAATGAAAAATAAACATTGGTAGGGTTTCTCAAAACAGATGGAACACGATTTTTACGGAATACAAAAAGAAATATGGAGAATAATCAGAGGACAAAGGAACTAATAAAAACGAAATATATTCAGAAGAAAACAGGGGTAGACTACTTTCGATTTTGTTTGCTAAAGATGACGATGATGAACCACCAACACCAGAGGTGACGACAAACGAAGAAATAAATATTAAGGAGGTGAGGTAAAGGAAGCATTAGGGAAATTAAAAAATAGAAAATTGCCAGGAGCGCACAGAATACCGAACGAACTCCTAAAGTACAGAGGACCAGATCTGACCAAACAACTATTAAAACTAATTCAAAAAATATAGAACAAAACAGAATTCCTCAAGAATGAAGATCAAGCATCGCGGAAATCGTTCTCAAAATATTATTTCGAGAACGATTTCCGAAGTGGAAATTGAAACGTCAATAAAGTATTTTTATTTTTAATTGTGGCTTATTCCCAGTTAAATAGTAATTAACAAATAAAGTAGTAAAGACGGCAAGAGATGGTTCCCCAATAGGAAGACCACGAATAAGATGGAATGACAAGTTACTGGAGGCACATTGAAAAACAGACAGAGTCATGTCTATATAAAAAGAAAAAGAAGAAGAAGAAGAACTAATAATGCAAGGAAAAATAGAAGAAAACCGTGGTCATGGCAGACAACAAATGGCTGCGTCACATCAAAGATTGGACGTGACTAGACCTCTACACCCTATTATAGAAAGCGCAGGATAGAGAGGAATTTCCTGAAGTCATCGCAAAACTCCATGAGAGACGGCATCTAAAGAAGAAGTAAAAATGCCTCTTTAGACGTACCGTAGGTTTTATTGCAAAACACGAGTCTGAAATATAAAATAATTAATTGGTCATAATCAACTGTTATTACAACCCATAGTTGTTTATGTTACACTCTTTTAGTGGAACAAAATGTCGAAGCAAAAGTCAATAATGAAAATGTAGAAACTTTTACTGCGGTCTACAGGTCGATTCAGACACATCAGTCCCGCCACAGTCCCGACGCCGAACCGGTCCTGTTTGGTCACAGAACTATCAACTATCTGACAGCTGGCAAACTGTTCGTCGCCTGATGAATGTGAATGCCGGCGCCATATTTATATTAAAGAATATTTTGTATGACGGATTGTTCGGTTCGGCGCCAGGACTGTGACGAGACGTGACTGATGTGTCTGAATCGACCTTTAGAGGTAATGATTTGTGATTTTTATAATGTTGTTTAGATAATTTGCGGTTTGATTTCGGGACTTACTACATTTATATTTTTGTTAGTCTTTGCTTGGTTAAATATATTCATGTTTCATGTCCGGCAATGTATTATCCTCTATGCCTTTAATTTTTTCAATGTTTGTCTAAACATGTACTGTAATTTAATTTAAATCATCATTTAAAAATATCAACATATTTTATTTGTTTGTTTTTTTTTCAATATTACTTCTCCACTGTGTCAGTATAATGTAATGAAAAATACCTTAAAATGTAAATATTTATAAAATATTTTTGTCACTTAACGTAATGGCTTTTGGATATATTTGTTTAAATTAGTGATGTGAGTTGTAAAATTACATAACTTACGTTACATAAATTACACGTAACTTACGGTAATATTACATGATACCCGTAACTTAATGTAATTTATGTAATTTTTGGAATTTACGTAATTTATGAAATTTAACGTAACTTATGATAAATTTACATAAATTACCGTAATTTATGTAATTACTGGTAAAATTACATATATTATGGCAACTTATGCGCGCGCAATTGTCGTAAGTGCGGTGCGCCGGTGCCGGCGCGCGCGAACCAGTGGGTGCTATTACGCTCGTCGCTCGTTAGTCGTTCCTTAGTCTGAGTCAGGCAGGTTATGTTTACATTTCTGTTATTGTATGTGTAATGTGTATGTATAAGTTAGTTTTCGACTGTTCTTTCTCTATTCATTCACGCAGCGTTGGTTACTTTACATTTATTTATAAGGAAGCACAGAAACTATAAGGTAAGAAATATATTATTTCTACAAACAGCAAAACACGTGCCGGTGATGTCCATAGCAACCTTAGATTGGGAAACACAGGGGCGGGCCTATCGCATATCGACTGTACGTTAAATCTAACGCGCGTCATTTTATATGTGGCTACAGTACTTAATTCTGAATTCGGTTTACCAAGTTTTATTCGATTTTTTAGATTAGTTTACTGTACAATAACTATAAGAATGATAGGAGCAACGGGGTACTTGTGCATGTAGCATGTGTAATTGAATTACACTGACATAACTTACTAAATAAAAAATTTTGATAACGTTGAGGGCAAAATAATGTAGTTGTCCGATCCAGTATTCTGCTTATTCGAATTTCATTAAATTGTTACACAGATTCAATTTTAATCTTTCTTCTATTTAAGGATGCCTAACAATTTTTTATGCCCTCGTGCCCATCAAATACTTTGAAAAATAATGTTTTTTCCCTTCTTAATGTTTAAGTCTACCTGAATATTTTTTTTAGGTCATAAAACATGGTGAAACGTAAGACAGATATCTGGCTTTATTTTGAAGTGTTACCTGCGGGTTCTTCTAATCAAAAGACCATAAATGTGAGGTGTAAATTTTGCAAGAGTGTACATGCAAAAAATGCTACAAGAATGAAATCTCATCTTCAACAATGCACTTATGTGCCGCATATGATAAAACTTAAATTCAATATTTTAACTCCAAAGTCAAAGGGGAATCACTCTAAATTTCCATTTGAAACATCCATGAAAAAGATCACATCGGCAAAATTGGATAACGATAACACTGATGCTGCTTGTACATCATCAACGGTTTCCACAGCATCAACATCTGCTTCTGATAACATTCATGTGGAAACACCTGTTTGCACAAAAATCAACAGAATACAATCATTTTGTGATCGAATGACACACGAACAAAATAACGAATTGAATATTTTGCTTGCTAGAGCTATTTACACCAGTTCAGCACCACATTCAATTACCGAGAATGAAGATTGGAAATTGTTTTTTAAAAAAATTAGACCTTCATACACCTTACCATCGAGATATATGTTATCAAATCGTCTCCTGACCGAAGAGTACGAGCGAGTTGAAGTTCAAGTTAATGATAAAATTAAGCAAGCTGACAATTTATCATTGCAATGCGATGGTTGGTCCAACTTGCGAAATGAAAGTGTAATTAATTTCATTGTTACAACACCCGAACCGTTATTTGTCAAATCAGTACTAACAAAAGCAGAGAAGCATACCGCAGAATATATAACAAAATTAATGGTTGAAGTTCTGGAGGAGTATGGACCTAAAAAATTTTTCGCTATTGTGACTGATAACGCAAAGAATATGAGGAAGGCTGTGAGACAATGTGAAGAGATGTATCCCCATCTTGTATCATACGGCTGTTTAGCGCACACATTACATTTATTGTGCAGCGATATTTTGAAATTATCTTCAATAGAGACACATTTGTCACATATTATACATATCGTTAAAACTATTAACCAGTGTCAAGTACTGAGAGCTCAATTCACAGAAATAAGAAATGAGATGAAGTGTGGAGTGTCTCTTAGCCTACCTGTAAAAACAAGATGGGGTTCACATGTAAAATGTCTTCAAGATCTGACTAAATGCAAGTCCGTCCTACAACGTCTAGCAATATCTCCAGATAAAACAATTCAAGATAGAATACGCAGCGCAAAAGCAAATTTACTTGATGAAGGATTCTGGATAAATTCTAGCGCTCTTGTTGAATTGCTTAAGCCAATTACTGAAGCAATAACACGTCTTGAAGGAGATTCTTCGTCAATTCATTTGGTTTGTGAAACTTTCGCGAAAATCGGTAGTAACATATCTACTCATTTAGAATGCGTGAAACTAACGGATTGCGAAAAAACAGAAGCGATGGATAAATTTATATCAAGGAAGGAATACGCCCTTCAACCGATCCATTTTGCCGCAGACTTACTAAACCCTCGGTCTGTTGGTGCAAATTTATCATCAGCCGAAAGGATTGAAGCGATGAAATACATTACTACTATGTCAACCACGACCACGATAGAGATTGGTGATGAAGGAGTGTCAAAGATTACTGAGGATTTAGGAAACTATTTAGCTAAAACAGACTTTTTTGGCGAAACATTTTTATGGAACATACTCGATAATGTCTCTTTGGTTACATGGTGGAAAGGATTTTGTGGACATTCATGCCTCTCCAAAGTTGCAGTCAGGATATTGACAATGCCGTGCACTTCTGCGGCAACAGAGAGAAGCTTTAGCTCCCAGAGCAGCATTCATACGAAGAGAAGAAATCGCCTAACAACTCAAAGGGCAGCAAATTTAAATTATATACAATATAATTCAAAATTGCTGAAACGTTCACGACAACATCACATACAAAGTCAATATCCTATAGAAGAGACTGTACAGAACAACGTTTCGATAGAAGGTAGAAACTTACAGAAGGAGATAGAAGTAATTGAAAACCATATTTCCGAAGAGGAAGAATTAGACGAGGTAATTTTAAATTTAGGCATTTTTTAGATATGTGATATGTGCATGTGATATATGCAGTTTGCTTCTTTTCCGATTTTCCAATGCATTCCACCGTTTTCGAATAAAAAATTATAAATCTTATGTTTTCAGACAATATCATCATGGCATTCAAATACAACAGGAAATGGAAATTCCGACGATGATTTTAATTTTGCTGACTTTGCAATGACCGATGATGAAATTGATCAAAGAATGGAAACTAGGGAACAGAGACCAGCACGCATTTTGAGACAAAGCAAAGTGAACATTTTAGAAAACGTCTTAATGAAATCGGTAAATTAGTGTAAACACATACATATTTATTGTTTATATTCCAAAATTATCAATTTCAGGGTAAAGGCACAGAACAACCCCAAAAAAAAACGGAAGTCGAGAAGGATACTTCAGATGCCGAAAACAAGGTAGTTAGATCTGTATATATTATATTATAAACCCATTATTTTTACTCTCTATGTTTACACTTTCCTATTTAATTTCAGGATGCAGTTCTGGATTTGCCGGAGATAAAAAAAATTACACAAGGCTCATTGGAAGAGCAAACAATTGAAACTTCGACGTTTTATAACAAGAAGGTCTCCAGTTGTCTGCGAAAAAGGAAGTTGTGATTTATAAAAGCCGCTTAAAACAAAACTAAAGAACCTATGTTTTCATTTCTTTATTATTTGTATGTATTTCTTATCCACTTTTCTTTATTTCATAAGTATGTAGTTACTTTGTGTTTATTATATTCAATATGAATGCAAACAATTGATTTTTTAATACAATGAACATAAATTACATAAGTTACATAAATTACATCTGGTTTGTAATTTTTGGGTAATTTTACACGTGTAACTTACAATTTCTGAAATTACACGTAATTTCACATCGCTAGTTTAAATACGAATGAAAATACATTTATTAAACAGCGTAAAATACGGAGAACTGCGTTTTTATAAATATTGAAGGTTTTAATAACTATCAATTAATATGCATTCATATTCAATTCTAAAAACGAATTGGCGATTTTTAGCATATGGGGATGAAATTGACGGATTGTCTCCCGTCATAGAAAAATGAAAATTGTACATTTGTTAAAAATACAGTGACATGGAAGATGATTACTAACGCTAGATACAAAGAATGACATTTTATTTAAAATAATATATATCACCAAGTACAACTCGTTAATTATTCTGTCAATGACAACGCTCTGATTGATTAAAAAAATATTTAACAAATTTAACTTTTTTGTACATATTTTGTGACTCTACCAACATGCTTTTAAATGCCGTAAGATTATGTCAAACGTATAAAGCGTTTTTATTTTAATTTTTTAAAGTGGATTACTCCCCTTTTCATCAATTTACGTCAATTTTAAAAGTTGATATAGAAATACCAAAAAATTATAATCAAGAGTAATATTCAGGAAAAATATTGTAAATTATTTGAGTCCGCTAGATACAAAACTTTGTATTTACTGTATAAGTCAAACTGAGTTATTTGCAAAAAACTGATAAATTTTGCAAAAAACCTTAGACATAATAAATGGCACTTTTTTGTGATAGATAAATGCTTTATTATGTAAAATATAATGATTTTTTTCTTAGAAAAGTTATTGGGTTTGCTAGAAAAGGAAGAAAAATTTGAAAATACCGAGTTTTGCAAGTGAACTATGTAAATACAGATTTATGCAACTAACATTTGCAAATACATGATAATAGTCAACCATTAACGATATCAGTGGTTGTTATATTAGTCTGTTTTCTAAACCTAGTGTGTTAGAAATAAGGAAGAAAGCATGTGGAAGTAAACTTTTAGTGAAGTTTATTTTTATCCAAAGTAAAAAAGGTATTACAAATTATAATATGTATATATTTATATTAATTCCTAAACTTCCTAAAGTTCCTCTGGGTCCTCATCATCAATATGATCATTTTCTGCAGCACTCTCGTTATTATTTGCTTGTACGCCAGTATCTAATATTTTATAAAATTTGAGATCCGGCTGGTCTCCTCTCGTTATTATTTGCTTGTACGTCAGTATCTATAATTTTATAAAATTTGAGATCCAGCTGGTCTCTCCAATTTTCACCAAAATGGTTTCTAAGGAGAGTGCCAATGGACGATTTATCTCCTTTCAGTGAACATTCAATCTGTTGTAACTTTGGTTTCAATAAAGAAATCTTTTTCCCTTTTCGTATTATAGACTTGCTGAACCCTATGTCAGAACGATAAAATATTTCCCCCTTACCGTAACCATATAATATGTGTCCTTAGAAAATATAAATCGTTTCGTTGCATTACATTTAAAATGCCACTGGGAAGGTTTTTTAACAACAACGTCACTCGTCTTTCTCCAGTCTGATATCTGCCAGTTTTTACCAAGTCTCAGCACCTTTGAGTGTTTTCCAATTAAGTCTTCATATTCTTTTCTGTTTATTACAATGTTCTTCTTTTTTATCTCCCTTTCTATCATACCGAAAATCCTATCTGGTGGCAAAAAGGAATGACCAACAACAGGAAACGTAAACTCTACTTCCTTGATGTGACCAGGTGCTTCATAAACCAACCAGTACATTATCATAGACATCATCGTGCAATTTTTGTTCTGTCCACCACATCCATCTGCAAATAGGTGAACTTTTTCGATTTGATTTTTAAAGTTGAATTTTAAGAGAGTATCATGTACAGCAGAGGCAACAGCATTTGAATCTTTTGGATGTTCAAACTCCAGCCACACTTATGACGTCACATTTGCAGAAGAAAGATGGGATTTCGAATTTCCAGCCACGATGGTGAAATTATAAAAATTTATTTGCTGTGAGAAATAAGCCGCCTGGTCGGGAAGCTTTGGCAAAGAAAGATTTTTTTGACAATCAAAAGAAAATATTTGTATGTTATGATTTGATTCATTTTTTAACAAAGAATAAAAGGCTTTAGCTCTTAACGTATGAACTCTCTGCTCTGTTATAACCTTTAACTTTTCTTCTTCTGAATTTTGTTTTCTCAAAATTTCCTTCGCTCTGAGACACGCAGAACAAGCATCTACTAAGGGAGTGCCGAATGATATGTTGTAGTGTTCATTAACGTATGTTCGGAAATATGATAACTTTACGGAATGATGTGGATGACGTTGACAATACATTCTGTAAAGCTTTGTAAAATTCAGATCACATGGTAAATACAATCTAGTCGATCGTCCTCTATTATAATGACTCTCTGCACCGTTCAAACGCCCCATAAATGTTTGGATAGATAATTTTATTGGATCAAATCTACCTTTTGTTGTATCTCCCCCTCTTCTCTCTTTTGGTATTTCACCCTGGATAACAAACGTTCTTACAACACGCTCTATTCTTTCAAAACTTAAATGAGTTATTCCAAGAAATGGTGTCTTGCATACTCTTAAAAGTCTACCCTTTACTGTAGGAACAAAATATTTAATTCCATGTAGGTTTGTACCTGATCTCTTGGGGACCTTCACAAAATTTCAGCAAAAAAATATCTTGTTTTATTTTGTCAGTTGTAGAATACAGATTATTACGGAAACGCTGAATGTCTCGCATCCTTAAATCTATACAACAATATACTTTATTTGTATGGTTACAGGTGGGAAAACCGGGTAAATCCTTAGTTTTATGCCTAAAAATATTGACAATAAGTCCCAAACCTATCTAGTTAATTGTAAACACCTCTCACCTCTTAAGTTTCATTACATTTCGTTTCTATTTTTCTGTTTGTATAACTCGTTTTCTCCCTTTTCCTTTTTCACAAGGTCCAATATGCACATGAAGATCCATAATGTTAATTATTTGCAATAAACTTGGTGTTTTTAGTACTCAAATAACAAACAGTGAAACCGGTAGTGGCGAATGATGGAATAATTGACATGTACACATGAGACGTGTCATGTGACTTAAACAATGTAAGCGATTGGCCAATTGCAATTACACAGTTATGCAACTGGCATAGGCTGACAAATACAGAGTTTTGCATCTGACTCAAGATTTCTAATGCATTTTTCTTAGTAAATACCTTACTTTGCTGTTGAATTTCTACATTAGCAGATAGCTATAACATGTGACAAATAACTGTCAGCTAAAACTCAATTTTTACAATTTTTGCAAATACAGAGTTTTGCATCTAGCGGACTCATTTGTGAGTATTACATAGCAAACAAAATACAAAATATGAAAATTGTATGAATCGTTATTACCCAATTTTCTCCCCTTAAATAAAAAAAATGGTTTCTAACCAACATCAAAGAACTATTTGAAGTTCTCTTTTATTGTATGTAACCAATATTTAGGTTCTTCGTGTATTGCTTTTTGCCGACAATGGGATACTTTGAATTGCGACAACAACATCCTTTGTATCTTCAAAAAGTGCTGCGGTCACTTCTAGCATACATTCTTTAACTATCTCAGAATCTGAAAATGGCTTCTGATGTTTATTGAGCGCATAACATACACGCAAAGCTGCGTCGGTAGATTTTACTCCGCTCATCTTTAAAAGTAGTATGGATGTTTTTTTTTTTTGTAAGAAGCTAGATATGTCTTGAGCTTTCCTTGGCAAACTTTATTTTTCAAAGGCAACTTTTGATGAAACTATTAATGAGTCGTTTAATATTGTCTCTTAAAATTAGTACTTTTAATAAGAGCGGGGGTTTTATTGCATATTACGTAAACTGGAATAGCGCCAGATTCTATCAGGAAGCGTAAAATAATAATGGTCGATCTATTTCGTCAAAAATTTTCTATTTTCACTATCAACATTACTCTATTTAAGATGCATATCGATAAAAAATAAAAATCAAAAGGATCAACAATTATAAATGAAGCGTGCATTTCCATAACGTAGTAAGTGCCAAATTATAAATTTTTCAGGAGGAGTAAAAAACAGTTTTTTATCGAACATGTTTATTTCTTATAATGTAACATACTGAAAAAGGATTAGTTTAAAGGTATTATATAATACAAACATACCGCAAAGGAACAATAAACAAAGCTTACTTAAAAAAAAATTCAAAAATCTGTCTAAGGTCAAAACGTTGTAAGTGCCATCAGGTTTGCAAGTCAAAACGTTTTAAGTGCCAGATTTTTAACCGTTGTTTCCTACAGTAGAAACTTGCCCTGGTTGACCTAATTTTTCTTTAAAATACTTCTTGGCATCATCGTGAAGATAAGGGAGCATTTTTTCAATATCTGTTCTTTTTTTCTCTGGGATACCAAAGTGAGTTCTAGTTTTTTGAAGGTCTATGATTTTAAAGTCTTCTAATGTAACTCCAGATTTGAGTACATTGGTCTCACTCCATCCAGCGAGCTCACTATGTCCTTTAGCCACCATCACCGTACCAAATTTCTCTCTTGTAAGACGAAGCTGCGTAGCTGTTGAAATTCCTAACTTCTTTGTGTTCAGTTTATCACAGGCAACGGTTTTGAAATCATAAAAGTCCTTAACCACCATGCACGAGAATGGATTTTTCTGGGCCGCACTAGTAATGATGTTAACAACATTCATCAATGTATAAGCCTTACACACTTTTTTACGTTTTTCTATGATTGCGAAATCTCTGTCGCAATTAAGGAAAGTGTGTCCTTTTACAGGAAATTTATGAATAATTTCCTCAAAAACGTTATTTGCTAGTATGGTCAAATACATGGCGATCATGAACTGATTTTTATTTTGACCCCCACAATTATCCGACCACAAAATAAGCTTTTTCTTTCCGTGATTGCCAATTTCCTTAGTAAGGTAAGTATATAAACAGGAGCTAATTTCCAAGGCACCTCTTCCCCAAAGTCCTCAGTCCATAAACACATGAATCCCTTTCCTGTGATGGAATCGTGAATTCCTAAGTTACACACTGCAAGCTGTTGTGAATAGTACATTTCGGAGTGAGTTAATTGGGGAATGTACATTTGCTGCTGCATATCGAAGGAAAGAACATAGCAATTACTTGTACATGCATTTTTGGTCTCAGTTGACATTGCTTTTGTAGCAGCCTCTGCTCTCCGATGGTGAAGCTCCTGTTCTGTTACAGCAGCTTTATCTCCTGATTTTATTTGAACAGCCAACTAGTGACTACACTTGCAAAGATAGTAATTGATATAAAATTCATTATACCATTGTCTAGTCACTGGTGGTTTGTTAGGCGGCTGATAATCCGCACAATATTTCTCTAAAAATGCACGGTACATTCTACTTACGTTTAAATCCGGTGACAAGAAGAGCTTATCCGGGGTTTTCGCCCTTGCGTAGTGGCTCTCAATTTTTGGAAAACTTTCGATATGCTCTATAATCTTGTTAGTCCAGACAGTCTTGAAAATATTTTGTCGAGCCCCTCCTCGTTTTTCTGACATATCCATTTTACCATCAAGAATTTTTTCTCCCAAAAGTTGCACTCTTCTTGGAGTTACGGCAAACGTACTACAAAATGTTTTGAGGCAAACCCTTATTTCAGATCCTCCAGGCAAAAGTAAATGGTAGGTGAAAGAGTGCTTTCTCCTACTTTCACTGGGATGTTCGTACTGACCATGACGTCTCCTTTTGATTAATTGGGGATGAATAAACCTTTGTAGGTAACTTTGCTGCTTACTATAATCAGCCATTTCATAGAAATGATTGTACAACTCAACAAGGTATTCCAGTCTTATGGATCTACATGCTAGTGGACACTTGCATTTTACCTAAAACAATTTTGGATTATTTAGATAGATTTAAACAAAAAAAAATATTTATGTTTTAACGTCTATTTAGATAGGTATCTCTTTAAACCATACTTACATCAGCTGGTGGCATTTTCTTTGTAACGGTCTTTTTATTGACTAGAGAAACATATTCTTCGCCAGAGTTTCTCATTTTCTTGGTTTTATTTTTTTTTCCAACTATCAACAACTCTTCTTTTCTTTTTGGACCGTTTTTCTGTAGTTTCATCCATATTCGTTCCAAATACTTATGTTTAAACCCAACCCAACACGTCCAAACAAAAATAATTTAGTAACTGATGCGCCACTCTACATTTAACAGAATTGCACTACGATACTTACAACGTTATGACTTGCACCGCTACTTTATCCCCACTTTTCACGCCGTCGCTAGCCATATCGACATGAAATAAATTTTAGGCGATGGAACATGGCACTTGCAACTCATTTAACTTAAAAAAACCAAATGAGGCATATTGGCACTTACAACGTTATGGAAATGCACGCTTCAAGTTAACTAAGCGACCAACACAAAAAACAAACAGCAACAGTCACAACACTCACTTACCCTCAGATTTATTACGTGACTATGATTGACTGGCAAGTGTTGGTGAGGCGGCAGTGTTGCCAACTCTACCGTGGCAATCAAACGTAGGAAAAATTGTATTTAAAATTTATGTGATTGTTTTAAAATATTTTTGGCGGCCCAGTTTTAGATCGTACGCTGTCCGAAGTTGGACCACGGTCCGCCAGTTGCCAACGTTGCTCTGGACCAGGGGTCATCAAATGGCGGACCGCGGTCCGCATCCGACGTGAGCTTGTTTTTTGCGAACCGTCGTTAAATTTAAACTAGAGTAATAAAATTATAGTGTTAAATTATAATCAAATCTAAATATATAAATATCTTCACATTTTAAAAATGCACAGTACTAATACTCTATAGAAATACTCGTAATCTAAACAATATGTTTCGACTAAACGGTTTTCCAAAATTTCAGGTAGTACCTATCTAAACACTACAATAGGAAAGCTGTCAACACAAAATGTTGTTCAATTATTAAACAACATTTTTTCACTCAAGCCTAATGGTGTATGGACTAGCGAAGCATCAAACGTTTTTAAGAGTAACAAAGCTGCCCTTCAGATGGAAATGATCGAGTATCAAGAAGATTCTGCTTTAAAGGAGGTTTATACTCAAGTCCCAGAAACGCTTGTCTGGGACGAATTTTATATTAAATATGTGTGTGACAAAAAATATCCAGAAGTAAAATGTTTGGCTCAACTTATGTGCTCAAAGCCGTTTTTTCAAAAATGAACTTTGTAACGACAATATTTTGCCTACCACAGAGGGCATTAATACAGGGGTAGAAAATTGAGGGAAGAAACTAAGGGGGTGGAGATAGGGCAAGCAAAATAATCGCTACTTGTGCGAACGGCACTCAGGGTTTGGTAGGAGAGCTGGGGTCGTGGATAAGTAATAGATAAAGGGGGTGGAATGGGGCAACTACAAGAAGATGAAATAAAGGGGTACTTAATCTCTTAAGATAAACAAAATAAAAATAAACAAGAAACACCTCAAGGAATTTAATATAGGGCGCCACTTGAGGTGCCTAATTATACCTATTACAACCACTAGTTGCAACTAGGAAAATAATTAGAAAACATCAAAAACATATCTTTTTCAAATAAGACTCAAAAAAGGGTTAGTTCAAAAAAGAAATAAAATGTTAAGAAAACAAAATTTAACATTTATTTTTATGTCACCACAAACAGTTACAAAATGGAGAAATACAAAATACAAAAACTTACGTGTCATCCGCTTACAAACTCCAGGAGTTGGAGATACTACATAATCTTACAAATTTACATGGAGGTTAACCTTGTTTAAAAATAAAACAAACTATAATAGTCAAAAAAAAATAATAAAAAACGAGCTGTCATAAGTTAACATTAAATTTCAAAAAAAACTAAACACACAAATTGACAGCTCAACTCAAAACCTAAAATTTACAATTTTAAATGTAACAATTTTTAAATTTCAACGAAAGCAATTATTATTTTATAAAAAAATTGTCTGTCTTTACTTGAAATCTTGAACACAAAAAAAAACAGTTACCTTGATTTTCACTTAACAAAAAAAACTTGTCACATCTCTGGAGTATTGACATCATCAGCGAAAACATCCATTGGGGGCTGGAACAGGATCAGGAACTAGACTTTTTAAACATCTTAAAATCTTCAAAAAAAAAACGAAACAGTGGTCACTCTTTCTAAGATGACATATTACATCGAGCGAAAACTCCACCAATTTGGCAAATTATGCCGGTCACTTCATGACGGATAAAATTTCACGACTACTGCTACTTATTTCCACGAAATTGACCAAAAAAACAGAAGAACACAAATTCGATGGAGAATCTGTGGATCCATACCTCCTAACACTACGAAGGCCCGAGTATGAATCAATATCCTTTTGCGACGTATTTGAAATTATAACGCTGCTTTCAAATGAACATTAAAACAAATTGCCGAGAAAGTTAAAATAAATAAACAACTTTAAAATGGTTTACATTAACCTCCAGCAATGCTAAGACAAATATGCGTATTTCAAACTTGAAAGATACGAACTAACAAAAATGGAAAGAATTCCTCGTTTTATTTTTTAAACATATATAATGAGTTTTTAAAATATTTCATTATACGAGGAGCTTTCAATATACTTCAAAGAATCAATGAAATTGAAAATGCTACAACTTTATTAAAAATCGGTACAGATTTCGGTCGACAGATAACATCTCGGCTCCCTAATGAGAATCAGTTGCACTAACCTCACTCCAAATTTCAGACATGTTATACAAAATAACACGTGCCATTTTTCTCACTAATAGTGTAACTTTCTAAGGTGTTTTACCTTTAGTTTTAGACTTATTGTAATCATTAATTTTAAATTTAATTAAACTTATGTACCCCTTCCTAAACGAGGTGGCCTAGTTGCCTGGTTTTACCTACGTAACGAGGATGATGTTCTGAGCTTCTGAGGGGGGGGGGGGAGTGGTTATAACTACTGGAGTCCCCACCGGTTATGCCACTGCCTGGTTTAGTGCCAAGTGTCCGGACCGCAAAAGTGTAGTAGGTTTCAAACTGGACCCTTACGGAATATAATTGGTGACCCTTGCTCTAGACCTTCAAGACGTGTACACCTAAATAATGTATATATTGAAGGACCTAAGTTAAAATGCATGGAGGACAAATTTAAAATACATTCAGTACAAAAAAACATACAATAAATTTTATAATGTACAGTGTTACAACTTTTATTATTAAAGCATTTTTTTGCAATGTGTGTACGCGTATTGAATTTCCGTTATGCAAATTTTAACTATTTTCCCACTTCATTTATAACGTACATACAGACACATACCTACCCAGTTGTAAAAGCATGTAAATTTGAGTTAGAATAAATTTATTTCCTCTACGCAAATAGATTTATACCCTTTGAACTTACAGTGACACAGTTATAAAGAAGTTCTTTGTATCTCACTTATATGTGTCACATTTAAATAAGAACATAATGTACCTTTTAGTATTTTTACTGGCAATTAACCACAATTTTCATGTAAAATGTTTATTTTGAGTGTTCGACTTTCTCTTGCATTTATGAAGTGATAATTCGAATATCCTCAGTTTGATTCACTTTTTCCACATTGTGTTTAATATTGTTCGTTAAATTGTATTTTAGGTAAATTTTTCAAAACTTCAGAAACTTCAAAAACTGGGATTCGATCAGAAAACTAAGGATTTTCACGTAACATTCTTTGATACACATATCTTACAACTGCTTTTGACAAATTTGGTGATAAAAATAGATAATATTCAAAAGCTTCAACGTCATTTTTTTAAGGTAAAGACCAGTTAATTATATATAAAAATTACACAAGTTTACTAAAAAAGTATAGAAAATCCTTTAAAATGATGGTTTGCAAAGTTATTTTTCTTAATTTGTTATTTATTTACCTATTGCAAAAGTAACTTCAAAAGTTGATTTTTTTTAAATTATCAATAATTTTCTAAAAAAGCACGAAAAACTTTGGTTTTGTTGAAGAATAAGAACAGTCTCTCAAATATTCATATTTAACAATTTCAAGTTTCACTTAATAAATATTGCAAAATTCGAGTTGTTGATCCCAAATAATTTACCGGGTTGTATTGTCCAAAATTTATATAAGGTGTAGAAGAACTTTGTTTTGGTCAAAAAGTCGGATATTGTTTTTCTGCAATTCTTTATAGACAGAGCAACACAGTACTCGTTATAACTAGATCTTTGTCTTCGCAGGATTGTATTGCTCTATCCCCTCTGTCATTTCTCTGATCAGGACCATAACAAAAATCTAACACGATGTTATTTTTGTGATTCTTAGTCCTTTAAGGCTTCGGCTAGCTGCTGATAACGTCGTTCTAGTTCTTCTTCTGACTTGTGTTTAGGATCTCTGCTATTACCGCATGAGTAGCAGAGAAATTTTAGTTCAAACAAGTAATTTTGGCTGTATCATATTCTTCTTCCTAACTCCTACTCTCCATTACTGAAGGCTATAACTACAGCAAATTGTTCTCTATCTTAAACTGTTCTTAGTATGGAATGTGTGTCCATGCCTGTCCAGTCTCTTACATTTGGCAGCCAGGAGCATTTACTTTTTCCTGGACCTCTTCTTTCTTCCACTTTCCCTTTCATTATCAGTCGTACGAAGTTGTATTTTTCTTCTCTAAATATATCCCAGATAACTTGTTTTTCTGGTTTTTACAATATTTAGGAGTTCTTTTTCAGTCCCCATTCTCTCTCAGTTCTTATTCTTCTCAGCACTCGTCGTTGGTCACGTGCTCTGTCCAAGAGACCTTCAGCATCCTTCAAAAAACCCACATATCAGAGGCTTCAATACGTCTCATACTTGTGATTCCACAACTCCATGCTTTTACTCCATATAGCAATATGGAATAAATGAATGTTTTTACAAATTGGTATCGGATATCCAACTATAAGGTAGATCTCTATCATATAATAATTCAATAAGGATATAAGGATTCAATAATTCCCTTAAATATTGCTATTGTGATTTAATTTGTAATTTAGATATCTGTTTGTGTGTGTTGGTTTTCTCTATATGACAGAGTGATATCCTCTATATTCTTCTGAATATGAGACCTGAGTATTATATACGGAATCCTTCTTTCAGATTAAAATATCCAAGAAAGATAGTGTGTTCTTATATTCGTTTTTCATGGTAAATTTCCTCTTTTTTTATAGCTTATATTATTCAGGAATGTGTCCAACAATTCTGATCAATTGGCCCATATAAAAACCTATCTTTACTATATTGCAGGTCTTAAATTTTGTTTATAAATATTTTTTTTCGAAATCTTCCATAACAGTTTGACTGCGTTACCGATCCCTGGGACCGGTGTTCGTTATTATTAAAGTGCGGCGTGTGAAAACTGCAAACTTTTAAAAATTGCGAAAGGCATATCTTCGTTAATATTCGTTTGTTTTAAATGCTAAAAACAGCATTATACTTGTCTTAAGATTCTAAACATCTCTAAAAGAAAAAAATTACGGGCTTTGGGGGCCGGTAACGCACAGAGATTACAATTTGTTACTCGGGTGCGAGACCGGTCCTGCGGGACCGGTGAATATTTATATATCTGCATGCTTGCGCAGTCAATCGACATTTAGTATCGTTTGTATTTCAATAGCAGGTGTGTTAACGTCCGTGTTTACGTGGTTTTACTAGTCTAAAAATGTCGCGTTAAAAAAATTTGTTTTTAGCTTAAACAGCTAATACAAACAAAACGAAAACTGTAGAGTGTAACGAACTGAGCACTTCAGTTGTAAATAAAAAATTTGACGAAGATAACCCAAGTATTGTAAATTCGCGTCAAAGTCCAACTGATTTAAGAGACCATGTGCTTGCAGAGTTGCCAAATAGTGACAGTGAAAATGAACGGGACAATCCTTTTGATTCGGACGATTCTGTAATCGACAAAAACTATGTTCTTTCTTCAGATGAATCGTACAGTGATGTAAGTGAGAGTGATTTATTCGACGATGATAATGAGACAGAAATTGATAACGAAAAAATGTCAGAATCTGAAAATGATGATGAAAACGAGTGGCATGATATAGGTGAGAGTGACAATGAAACTGGTGAGTTGAATCAATATCAAGATATGCCTATATTAAATTTTAACGTTAACGAAATAAAAAATCCTATAGACGCTTACAAGTTACTTGTAAGCGATAATCTTTTACAGGATATTGTCACCGAAACAAATAGATTTGCTCTGGAAATGGTGTCAAATATACATCGATCAAAATCACGTATACGATACTGGGTTGACTGCGATATAGCCGAACTGAAACGTTTTTTTTTTCAATATGTATAGTTATGGGATTAGTTGATGTTCCCGCAATAAATTTATATTGGTCGAAAGATCCCATGTTCAGGATAGTTGAATGAGTCAGGAATGAGTTAGAATGACTACCATGAGACGAGACAGGTTCCTTTTACTGATGCGTTGCATTCATTTTTGTAATAATCAGCAGTGTAATAAAGATGATCGACTCTATAAGTTAGGGGAAGTTTTAAAAGTACTGAATAAAAATTTTCAAGCTGCATTAACTCCAGGACGGATTTTGGTAGGCGATGAAAGTATAGTACCTTATCAAGGAAGACTGCAAATAAAGCAATATCTATCCAAAAAAAACACACCCGTATGGAATTAAATATAAGTATACAGGGATGGTTATACTAACAAATCGTTTATCGTGATAAAAATACGACTACCAATGCAAATACTGCTCAGAGTGAGCAGATAGTGTATGATCTTCTTGAATATGTTGAATTCGAAAATTTATAGTATCGCTACGTATATCCTGATAATTATTACTCAAGTTTACCTTTAGCCAAATCATTATTTAAAAAACAAATAATTTATTGTGGAACTCTGAGGTCCAACAGAGGTATTCCCAAAACGGTACCTAAAAAAATAAAAAAGGAGAAATTTGGGCAACACAAAACAACTCTTACGTATTATGAAATGGATGGACAAACGGCCAGTTTTAATGTTAAGCACTGATTCAACCCATACAACTACTTTAGAACCAACAGGAACGTGAAACTAACAATGTTAGTTTGTCTTAAAACCAAAGGCAATTATTGATTACAATCAAGCAAAAAAGGAGTAGACTTTAGTAATCAGATGAGTTCTTATCATTCCGTTTTAAGAAAAAGTTTAAAATGGTACCGTAAACTATAGTTTATTTTTATGAACGAGAGAGTAATAAGCATAATTTTAACTGGTACCTCCGACCACTCCATGGGCGTGCTCAAGATATTGAAAAATTACTTTGAATAGTTGTAAAAAATAAATGAATCATTTCAGTGTTATAAGTGTTATGTGTATGTAAACAAAAGTGACCTCTTTTATCACACACTATATTAGAACTGACTGGCCTACATTAAAAATGGTTTTAAAAAATTCACATTTTTTTTATTTTTAAAAATTACAAAAGAGAAAAAGAGTTTTCAAAACCGTCTAAGGTATGTTAAATAGATGAATAAAAATATTAATATAAAACTTACAGCTACTTGCTACAAATCCAAATCAGATTCAGAAGATGAACTTTCAGAACCAAGATTTATAATAACTGGCTCGATCATTTTATCAGTAATATTGTCCAGCTTCCACATTTTTTCCTCTTCTTTAATAGTGTGATTTACTGCCTTTTCCCAGTTTTCAGGTTTTACATTATTTACGGCCTCCAAAAACAACTGTTTAACATCATGAATTTTAAAAGTGGTATTTTTTCTTGAAACTTCACTCTTTATCTGTGCCCATACCAGTTCAATCGGGTTTAATTCACAATGATATGGTGGGGATCTAAGTACTGTCATTCCACGATTTTTGGCAATTTCATCAATTTCGTATTTTTTAAATTTTTCTTTATGAAGGGCACACAACGAATAAAGTTCCTTTCTTATAGATCCGGGATGGTACGTAATATTTTTTGAACTCAGCCAATTCTGCAAGTCTTTTTTTAACCACTTGGTTGTGGGCAGTCCTTCTATAAGTCTGGAGTGATAACTTGCATTATCCATTACTATTACACAGTTCTTAGGAAGAAGATCTATCATTTGTTCGAACCATTCTTGAAAGACATCAGCGTTCATGTCTTCATGGTAGTCACCGGTACGAGTTGATTCAAAAGTTAATAAACCACCTTCAACAAAACCGTCTGAACTGCCAATGTGTACTATTATCAGCCTGCGTCCCTTTCCTGATGGTGGGTTTAAACCAGTAGATAAGTTATTTACAAAAGCGTGCCTTTGACTTGTAACAGTTTCATCCTGCCAAAATTTATTTGGTGTATGACCCTCGTTGATCCATGTTTCATCAAGATAAAATATTTTTCTTTTTTGGTTTCTCATTTCCTTTATGGTTCTTAGAAAATGTCTTCTCCATATGACAATATCGCTTCTTTCTAATAAAATAGACTTTCTGGGATTCTTTTTCCAGCGGAAGCCTATTTCTTTTAAAAGTTTCCATAACGTACTTCGACTCATTTCTGGGTAATCCTTATCATCTCGAACTGAGACAAGAACTTTATCCAATGTTGGAAATTCTTGTCTAAAGAAGAATTCATGCACTTTCCGTCGAAGTCCTTCTTTAAAATGATATTCTATTTGAAATTTTGGTTTCCCTGGAGCATTACGTGGCATTTGAAAACTACCACATTTCTCTTCTTTAATAACTCTGTAAATCGTAGATTTCCCAACACCAAGTGTACTGCTAACTAACTCAACGGTCTCATCAACACTTTCACATAAACGTTTGTCTGTAAATGATTTAAAACAATTAAATATTAATGTTTTTTCATTAACTGTTAAAGGACCAATTTTTCGGCGTTTACACGGCACTTCCAAATTTTCCATAACACTAGTATACACAATAAACTGCACCTTGCAACTGAAGTACCTACTTTTAGTGAACTGTTAAGAATTTTGAATACGCCACTTGGACCTTCCTACAAAATGGAAAAACCCACTATCACATTTTCTGTGGAATAAGTTTAGAAGGTAATTATCTAGTCAATTACTGTCGTAGATTCCTGGAATTAAAGAATTAAATGTTTGATTGTTGAAACCCTTACTTCGTGGAATGCACTCATTTCAGATAAAATAAAACGTTTTATTTTATCTAAAGAATTAAACTTTATTTTGCAAATAGGTAGGTACTTATTAAACTTTTATTGGTTATATATATAACCAATAAAATAAACATCTTACATTTCTTGCAAATTCATTAGTACCTGTTAACCTCCATCACTCCGACACTGGCAACCTTATTTAGGGATTAGTAACCCTCACAACTATTGTATTCTATTCTGCTCCAACCTTTATACCTGGTGGTCATACTCAATTTAAAATTGTTTTCCTATAATCTTCTGTAAACTTGTTGACAAATATCTGTTTTTAATTGAGTCACCCGTATCAACAGTTTAGGGATTTGCATACATAATTTATTGTTAATACTATTATTGAGTAATAATACTCAATTTCAAATTGTTTTCCTATATACTTCTGTAAACTTGTTGCCAAATATCTGTTTTTCATTGAGTCACCCGTATCAACAGTTTAGGGATTTGGATACATAATTTATTGTTTTATTACTCTCTCATACATAAAAATACACTATAGCCTTTGAATTTTTGCTTGGAACATCTATTGTAAATGGCTGGATTATTTATATCAAGATTAGTTGTTCCACAAAATTATCTATAATGGAATTTAGAAGAAGATTGGCGCAGGAGTTACTTGTTACTAAAGCTGTACACGAAAACACCACTACTCCCAAAAGAGTTCCACATACTTTTGTTAAACCGTCAGGACCTGGAAAGAAATGGAGAAGACAATGCCAAGGATGCTATCATAAATTAAGAGAAACACGTTCAAGCAAACAGACAAGTAATATGGTGACAAAAGTAACAAGTTACTGCAATGAATGTTCTGGACAATCAGGAATGTTTATCTTGCTTTAATAGCATTCATAAAAAATAATCTATTTTTCTGAAACTTGTTTGTTGTTTTTTTAATAACTGTGAAAAAATCATTTATTTTCCTGAAACTTTATGTTTTTTTTGTTTAATAATAAAGGACATAAATATTATTTAGTTTACATGTTTTTTGTTTTCAAATATCATTTACACTAATAAAATATTTATAAGTTTTGATGTTTTAATCTAAATCTGTAAAAAATAGTAAGCTGTCTTGATACCTTAAAATATTCTTAACAGGAAACGAATGAAAATGGTAAGTTATAAAGTGTTTTTACTGTTAATAACTGATCTTGAAACTCATATAATTTATATTGTAAAAATGTAAAAACTAATTACGACACTAATTCGCGTCACTAATAGTTCGCGTCAAGCCACCGGTCCCGGGGGACCGGTAACACACTGTTCTTTGGTTGACATATTTTGGCAACGGAGTCAACCTGATAAATATATTCGCTACAAATCTGTTAAATTACATAAAAAAAGGAGCAAGATAGATAGCCCTTAAAAAAATGGAGTGATAATTGATGCTGAAACACTAAACGAATGTCTTAAATTCTGGAACAAAGAAAAAAATAAGAAAAAAAGGTCATATTAATAAAAATTTTGAGCGTAACATAACGTAAAGATAACGAATACAATATAAAAAAAAACAACAAACAACTAGTTTTTGATTATTTTTAATAACATGATCTCAAGATACATTACAATTAATAATAGCTAACGCTCAAATAACCTTACTAAGCCTGTATCTGGGTTTGATAATATTCACTGGAATAAATTTGTCCAGTCATATGTTTACACTTTCATCCCTAGCATGTCCCTTAGGATGAATACGACCGCTTACGGATGATACGTTTTCAACTGATATTAGATAAATTTACATATTTCAGTTCAACTTCTCGCAGTTTTAAAACTTTTTTGCGCCACTTCGAATCAAACTTTTCAGTTTATAACTTTTTTTCTAAAGAAAATGAAGTTAAGATAGGGTGAGAAGTGTATAAACTTATGTTTATACTAGAAGTATATTCGGAAACTTAGTTTTTCTTTTTAGCAAAAATACTTAGTAATTAAAAAAAATACAATTCTATAATCAATATATGGGAAATAAGTCAATACTCATACTTTTAAGTAGTTTTTATTATGTATTATTTGTGTTTTCATGTATGTGCGGTCCAAAAATTTTTAATTTTATATCTTGACATCACAGCTACAACAATTAATAAATATATAAGAAAAAAAAATCTCGCTACATGTGTACATAATAATATACATACAATATAAAAGTTATAATATTCCCAATTTCCAATTCCCAATTCCCAATTTCCAATTTACTTTGTAAATCTCACTCTCAATAAAAACTACTTAAGATTGTAAGCACTTTATACGAAAAAGTTACTGGAAAATGCCAAACTATAAATTATATACCACAAATCATTCTGATGAAACTGCACAAGGAGGTTCCGCTATAACTATCAAAAATTTCAATAATGCAAATTTCATTAACCAGGAAAATAGAGAGTGTCTTACCTCTATTTTAGGTTTTTAATCATATATTTTATATATTATTTCGGTGGATTGAAATCATTTTCCTTTTTCTTCATTTATTGTGAATGACTAAGTTTCTTCAGTGTATTAACACCAAAAATTTGATATAATGTTATTTTCGTACTTGTGAATGAAGCAAAATTTCCTTAAACGATTATACAGGGTGGTCCTTAAGTAATTGTACAAATAGAAACCATAGATTCTGCACTTTAAGATATTACGATTTAGGTCAACTTGCTTTAATAAAATGTTGATATTAAGAAAGATACAGGGTGTTAAAATGCAAATTTAAAATTTTATTTTTTGCTATAACTTTTATGTTTGTAAATATTTTTGGTCAAAAATTTACAGTTGGATGCTTTTAAATAGGATAAATTAAAACTTCATGCATACTTTAATGTAACTGATAGAGGGCGCCACATATGCCACATGTGTAGCATAAATTTGTGCTTAACTTTTTTGCTGTTTAAGCTAGCTCTATTTGTGTTAAAAAATATGAACGATACATAATTTTTACAAAGAAAAGGTATACTTGTTAGTAACCTCAAAATTTAACCGTTTTCGAGATAATCGCATTTTATTAGTCAGCTGTATAATAATTCTTAGTTGTGATATTTGTGCGGTAAAGCACTGAATACCTGTAGATAAGCATAATTCATAGTTTATTCTTATTAAAACAATTCAAAGATTAGTGTAACATCACAACAGTTTTTGGTATGGCTGCTAAATGTCTTATTGTAGAAAATATTCTTCATCTTCTTCTTTAGGTGACGTATATTCAGACGTTGGTCGTAATCATGTTTACAATTTCCCTTTTCTATCGCTTCTTAAGTTTCTATACTGGCATTATATTAATTTTTCTCTAGTGTAAAATGCTGAAAACCCAAAATATGTGGTTTATGCAGGATGGTACACCACCACATTCTAGAGAGAAGGCAGTGAGAACATGGTTAAATACAACTTTTTTGAACGTTGAATTGGTTGTGGTAGTCATATTCCTTGGCAATGCGGTAAGATATTAATATAATTCATAAAAACGCTGTAATCAGTAACGTAATCATATATGTAAATATATCATCGATAGGTTATTCCGTGTGTGTATAAGTAATCAATGAACAAGATACATCACAGTTTAATACATTATATTTAACATCTGCGATAAATAAGATGTAATTCCATAATATACCATAAGATTTAGATATGTATCCAAAAGAATAAATTCATCCATTATACATTATGTATGCCAGAATTTAATCCGCTTGATTTTGTGTATATGGCGCATTAAAACAACGTGTCATTAAAACATTCGCAACCAACTATGGGAAGAAATACATATTGCAGCAGTTTCTTTGGAATCAATGATGCTATTTAATATGAGACGTTCTTTTATGGAATATATTGACAAATAAATTAAAGAAAATGATGGACATATCGAACACTTACTTAAACGAAAAATTATGTTATTTAGTTTAACTATTTCTTAATTTGTTTTGTAAACAAAATATATTTATTTTATTTAATGTTCCGTTAACTATTAACTTTAGTTAAAGGTATTTTATACCAAAATTCAGAAGTATTAATGTTTTTGTCTATTTTTCCTTCGTTAGCCTGGAGTAATTGCCTTAAATCAGAATTATGCAGCTGATTTGTAAAATGCGATTATCTCTAAAACTGTTGAGTTTTGAAGTTATTAACAAGTATACCTTTTTATTGTTAAAATAATGTATCTTTATTATTTTTTATCAAAAATACTGATAACTTGAAGAACAAAAAAGTTAAGTGTAAATTTAGGCAACATATGTGGCATATGTGCAACATATGTGGCATATGTGGCGCCCTCTATGAGTTACATTAAATGAATATTAAATTTTAATTTCGCATATTTAAAAGTACCTAGCTGTATATTTTTATACATAAATGTTTACAAACATGAAAGTTATAGCAAAAAATAAAATTGTAAATTTGCACTTTAACACCCTGTATCTTTCTTAATATCAACATTTTATTAAAGCAATTTGGCTTAAATCGTAATATTTTAAAGTGTAGAATCTACAGTTTCTTTTTGTACAATTACTTAAGGACCACCCTGTATATCTCTTTCACATTTATGGTTTTCTTTAATTTCTGGTAACTTTTAATATTGGCACTTGGATTATTTAGCTCTACCATTCTTGAAATATCAATAATGAATATCAAATGAATATTTCGATGAATTCAATCAATTACCAAAATACAAAAAATATATTTCGTAACTTTTTCATAGGCCCTATAGTAATATTTTAGTTATTGCTCCCAAAAGGCTTACACTCACAACTTCACCTACGGTCTTTACCGGTCGAAAATGGAGAGGAAAGAACATAAGTCTTTCCACATTATATGCTGCGTTAACCCGTCATGCATACTTATGGACGCTATTTCTTAAAACGTCACTCTCCGCAAAATAAATGCGCTTTTTAAAATGTAACACGTCAGTTCGCCAATATCCCCTTATACGGATTTTATAAAGTTGGACGAGGGAAAAATCTGATTTTATAGATAACGAAATCCAATTTTTTTCATTTTATGATACATTTCACTGGTAACTTAACTTAAAATGCCAATAAAATTGAAAAAAAGCCGACGGTTAAATATTTATAAATAAAGCTTGAGAAATATGCACTTAAAACACTATAAAATATGCATGCAAATATACAAAAAAAAGTTGAACTATGCACTAAAATATGCTTTTATTGCTTTTATACATTTAATTCATATAAATAAAAACACAATAATACTTGTATTAAAGATGTTTAATTTATTTTATGCTGAAGTCACAAAAAATATTTATTGCAATTTGTATTATCCACATCATTGTATTCATTTATTCTTTGATTAATCATCATTCTTTATTATATTATATTACTACAGTTAATCCTATCGAATCCGTAACGACTTCAAAGCTATGTTAACACAACTAATAAATCAAAATAGCGTGATCTTAAACATGCTCTCCACAGTAATAAATAAACTCAGTAATGGAACTTAAGTCACTACGAATTGCACAATGGAATGCCAACAGCCTAGGCAATCATAACACAGAAGTTACTAACTTTCTTGAACATAACAAAATTGATATTCTACTCATATCGGAAACTCATTTCACTGACAGAACGATATTTAAGATCCCTTATTACTCTATTTACAACACCGACCATCCTGATGGAACAGCACACGGTGGCACTGCTATTATTGTACGTAACACCATACCACACTATGAGGAAACAATGTATCAGACGGAAAAAATACAAGCTGCAGTAATCTGTATCAGTTCTCAACCACAGTCTTTTAACATCGCGGCAATGTATAGCCCTCCAAGGCATAATATCACCACAGTAGAATATGAAGACTTCTTTAAACATCTATCAAACAAATTCGTAATTGGAGGTGACTGGAATGCTAAGCAAACAGACTGGGGGTCGAGACTATGTACGACAAAGGGAAAAAATCTTAGACAAGCCATAGCTAACACAAACAGCTCTTACTTATCTACAGGGAAACCCACCTACTGGCCAACAGATCCAAACAAAATCCCAGATCTACTCGACTTCTTTATCCTTCATAGCATGGCCTTAAATTATTTTGACATACAACGATCCTGGGATTCATCCACTGACCACACTCCCATAATTGTAACACTATCTATGCAAATTATAAAACGTCCGAATAGTCCTAAGTTGACAATATCAAAGACAAACTGGAATGTATTCGAGTCTTACATAAATGAAAATTTTAATTTAAATATAAGATTAAAGCAACCAGACGATATCGATGATGCTGTGCTTCTTTTCACCCAAACTATACATGCAGCCGCAGAAATAGCTACACATTAGGTAAACGATTTTTATACGCCTGTACTCGCAGAGAGGCTTTTTTTGATACCTCTGTATCAAATATAAAAAATATTTTTTTTTATTTGATACAAGGGTATTAACCATTCAAAACTGTGTCCTTACAGTTTCTGCTACTCCATTTAAAGCATGTGCTAAACTGGTAACGTGTATCAAATTTGGAAAAAATATTTTTAAACGCTGTCCAGCTTTGATGATATATGGCGCAGCATCACTTAACAATAACACATTTTTTTCAGCTGGTATCGGTTGAGGTAAAAAAAGTTACTCAGAAATTCATTTACAAATCTACAAATAGTTACATTGTTTATTTTTTGCAACTTGTTAACGGAAACTAAATATCCGGTGCTACACTCACACCATTGAAACTTTCTGTAACCAAATTTGCAATATACCGTCCTTTAAAAGTTCTTTAAAAAAGTTATCTCGTCAACAGATATCCATATTGGATTATTCCCAATTGCAGTTTTAATCGCTTCAACAGTAAATTGTATGCTGAAGAAGAAACTTGTACAACAAATGTTGAAATAATGGATTATCAAATTTTGCAATTGTAATATTGCAACCAATCATCAAACTGCAGAGGTCCTTATTAAAATTTTGTTTAAAAGTTTAAAAGTTTGTTTTGATTTGCAGTTATGAGCTGTTGAACCTAATGTTGAGGCTTTTGTGTACGAGATTTATGCATTACAGTGCCCAAGTGTTGAATAAACTTGAAACTTTCACATACAATCTGAAAATTGGAAATAAAACTTGTAGTACTTCGCCACTTTAAAATCAATATAATATAATATCCTTATTTCATTGGTTTTTACCTCTATTACAATTGTTTATATAAGATATTAAGACAAGGGGCAATTTCCTTAGTCATTTTTAAACAAACAAATATTAATTTAAACAAATATTAATTTAATTAAAAATCCTTTGTAAAAGGTATATATTTATTAACGTTTTCGGAATCCATGTTCCATCATCAGTGTCCTAGAAAATAGTTAACCACTTAATTAAAAAGAACATAGGTTAAAATTTTGACTAAGGTTAATGAAAAATGTGGTTAATACTTACTAGGAGTACATGAATGTCGCCACCAAGATTAAATATATGGGTAAAAACCCGTTAACAGATGTTTAATTACATTTAGTTTTAAAAATACGTTATAATAATTTAAGATGATAGAGTTACCGATGGATTAGGTAACATGGCGACATATGACTCCACGTTGAAGTTGCTAGTCCTGAGACGGTATGTCTTCGAGGACTGTATGAGTGCAACTGATTGGCAATGACATTTGATGACAATATTGTTAAGTTATGACGGAAATTATCACAGAGCAGTCAATGTAACTGTATGTTTCTACTTAAGACAAAAGCCAACGTTATTTAAAATTGTGAAAATTAAGTAAACTAATATAACAGTATCAACCATCAATGTTGTAGTTTTAAATTTATGTAAATAAGATGATATAAGGGAGAAAAATTGTATGGTTGTAGTTAGGCAACCAACTATGCATGTATGTAGCAATGTAATATAGAAAAAATTTTATTATATGGCCCTTTATGTTTCTTAAACATTTGGTACCCAGAAAATATAAACTAGACACATGTGGAAGGTTGAATTTTAGAAATTTTAATGTTAATGGTTGGATCTAAATGTATTTATTTAGAATTGGAAGTGTTCTTGAATGAATAAAATAAAACTCTTTTAGTAAATGTTCACGTGTTATTTAACTTTAACTCAAATATAGAGGCCCTGTATGTCAAAAGCAACATTTGGTACCTGGTAAATGTGAAAATTTTGAGTTATAAGTTCATGAACATAAATATCTGACAAGGTGGTAACAGACTAAAAGGTGTGGAAGTTTTATTGTATTAGCTATTATATGTAATGAACGAAAGATATTTTTGATGGTTGGGACATGATTATGTAGTTTGTTGATAGTATAATAATCTACTTATAACTTAAGAAAGGTCCTATCTGTCATAAGGCAACACTAGGTACAAAAGAAATAAAAAGGATAAGTTATAAGTTAAATTTGTTGTAGGTATAAGTTGTCTTAAATTGTGATGATGGTATGGTTGGCTCTGTTGATATTAAGTGAAACGAAAAAGTTTTTGTAGTGTCATCTTTGCAGATGATTAAGTTGTGTAATTTGATTTTATTCATAATGGATATGAGGATCTTGAGGTGTTCGTTCAACTATTGTATGAAATAAACAAAATTTGATGGTTGGGATATGGTTTTGTAATATGTTTATCGTATAGAACTCAAATTATAACTTAAAAAAGCCCTATCTGTCATAAGACAACACTAGGTACATGAAAAAATTAGATGGCTAAGTTATAAGTTGAATGTGTCTGAGTTGTGTACTGGCCTTAACTTGAAATTGAAAAAATTAATAAATGGCTATGTTCAAATTGAGTAGGAAAAAAATTTATGGTTGTTTTGAATGAGTGGTGGGATACGGAACAACTACAGAAAGCTGAGATCACCAAAGGTCCGCTACCAAACCCTAAGGGAGGTGTGTGAAATTGTAAAAAGAGGACTGAAGTATTTGTTAGAAAGGGATGCTGAATAGTTTAGAATTTTTGGGGGGCTAACATGAAGCATGGACAGTAATAGATATAGAGGGTTGGATTTGAAGTTTGATTTAATGAAGAGAAGAGGGGAGAGATGGAGAGTAAATATATACCTTTTACAAAGGATTTTTAATTAAATTTTTTAATACATGGAATACAGCCAACTACAGGAACGTAGATTCCTTGTGAAATATTAATTAACTGTGCTTATGTTACAATTTTATAAAACGTGTTTCTCGAGGTATCTCCTATATAAACTATTTTTTGAGTTTTGATCATAGAACTTTTTTTCAAAAATATCAGAGGTTTTAGTAAAATATCCCATTTTTATCGTACAAAATAACGTATTAATTTATATCGAAAAAGTCAGTGTCAAAATCATGTATACACCTTTGCTAAAAATAGTTTGAAAATCAGTGCATTAAAATAAATAAGTTTTTCACAATGAATAACAGTCCTACTCTAAAACTTACATTTTAACGTAAATTATATTTAGCTTCGATTAAGATCTAATCATGCTCTTACCCCCCTTCATATGTACAAGTTGGGTCTCGCGGAGTCACCTAATTGCAAGTGCGGAAAAGAAGGTAACCTATTACATATTTTCCTTGAATGTTCCCACGAATCAGTAAACATAAACAAATTTTATGATAATCTTATTATATTAAAAATTCCACTTCCCGTCTACCTAAACAATTTGATTTTCTCTAGAGATATCAATATATTAAAAACGATTTACGAACATATCAAAAACTGTAAATATAAATTGTAGCTTAAAACTAACCCTTATATATAAGTAAATATTGTATTATAGCAGAAAAAGATATATATATAAAAAAAAATTAAAAATAAAAAAAAAAAGAAATTATAAAATAAAACAAAAAATTATAAAAAAAAATAAAAAAAAATAAAAAAAAAAAAATAAAATAAAAAAAAAGAATTAAAAAATAAAAAGAAGATGTAAACCTCCGAGATGTTGAATCGGGTTGTCTTAGCGCAGGAAAAAAAAATTAATATTATAAATAATAGAAAATATATTATGTATATTATTAAAAATTGCATGTTAGATTGTACGGATGATTGTAAAAAAATTCCTCTGATTGTTAAAATTGTTTGTCTTTAAATTTGTCTGGCTAATTGGCTCGGCTAAGGCAATCAAACTATTTAAAAAAAAATATATTTAGCTTCTATTTTTAGAAAAATATTTAAAAATTAAAACAATAATTAAATTACATACTGCAACAACATAATGCTTACCGGTTTGTAACAAACCGTGCAAACATATGGCTATCATCAATGATTTCGAACTCTGTTTTACTATTATTCCACTTTTTCAGAAGAATTGATTTACTTGCACTCTGTTTTGTCATTTTCAAACACTTTTGATAAACACTTAAATACTACTTTACTTAACCAAAGAATACACCAAATTCAGCTAATTGTAACTACGGACAGAACGACAATTGCATTTTGTCTTTTGCTAATACAAATTCAGGTAATTTGTTATTTTTTAAGTTTTTGGGAAAAACCATACTAATTTATTATTTATGATTTTATTTACTGTCGGCAGTTGGCTTATCGCGTTTTACTGGTCATATTGTCTTATTAGGTTAATACCAATAATAGCTCATTTTTCTTCTGTTAAATTTTAAATGTTAAATAGTTCATGTGCTAGTAAGAGTAATACAAAAATCCACCCCCAAGAATGTGGACCATAGAATTATTGATAGTAGAAAGGAAAGTAGCAGCCCAAAGGCCAAGAGAAAAATATTTAACACCATGGGTAAACAAAATGAAGACTCTATTGGGAAAATGCCTACATGAAGCCATCCATCCAGCAAAGCCATCCATAGCCAATGAAGACAGCAACCTAACAATATTTAGAGTATCACCACGCCCTGACAAGAGCTGAAGGAATGAGGAGAAACAGAAGAATCTATTAAGACGGATTTATTCGAACATGATAGTTTCTTAAGCACTGGTTTAAGGTTTCTTACAAATTGCAAAAAGAAAAAAAAATGTAAAGTAACACAATAAAATGCATTTGGGTCAACACTAATACCGTTTAGGCCCTCCTCTACTTCTTATGAGCGCATTTTATGCCTCAAGGCACGCTTGATATAAAATGTTCACCAAAAGCATGCGGAATAGGGGGTCTACGACTTAGAATCTTTTTTTGAGATAGTCCCATAGATGCTCAATAGGATTTATGCCCATCATTATGGAATATCAACATCATTTAGGTAGCCAATAACCTGTCGAGCCACACGAGGACGAGCATTATCTTGCATAAATAAAACATTAGGTCCAAGAAATGGAGCAAAGGCACTACATGCTCGACAATAATGTTGTCTAAGTAATAATGGGCATTCATAGACCTCGTACGTATGCGGACGAGCGGACGAGAAATATTGCATCTGGCAAACCTTTCTCCTTGCCTTCGCCAGACATGCTCATAACTAGACTTCGGCAAATAAGCAAATAAAAATGTAGAAAATATGCGCATAAATATGCACGTGTTTACCCGAAAATATGCAAATATTTTACAAAATATGCATACAAATAAATAAAAAAATCGTAAAATAGTAACAATTTTATTTAAAAAAAAAGTGTACATAACTAAATATTTCCTACTATTCATTAAGATTTACATTTATTTTAAGTAACTACATCATTTTTAAGTATGAATAAACTTATTTAGAATTATGGTAACAATAAATGACCAAGTGGTGTTCAAAATTTTCTAACAAAAACTTGTGGCTTCTGTCTGAGTACATATATTTATATATGGAAAAACTTCGTTCAACATCAACTGATGTAACGGGAGCATTTTTCAAACTAACCAAAACATTTGGTTCTAAGTTAATTGTTTCCGAAATATTTCCAGCTAAACACTGACTACTTCAGAAAGAATATGGTAACCTTTATTTTTTTCCATAGTAGCTTCAAATTTTTTTAAAATATCTTTTCCAATATTACCTCTAACGTTCCGACAACATGACGCAAATTCTTTTATTAATGCTGTACTTTCGAACAATGACAGTTTTGGTGATTCTAACTAAGTAATTGTTTTTTGAACAAAACTAAAATTTGATTTTATAAATGAAAGTTCTTGTTAAAGCAAGTTACTCTGAAAAGTTTGTTTAGAATCCAAAAGAGATTGGGAACTTTCATCTGTTAACGTATCAATTATGTTCTTTATTTTAACAAAATGATCTGCATAAAAATTAGCTGCTTCTAACCATGTTCCCCATCGCGTTAAAATAGATTGTGGTGGAAGAGGAATGTTAGGTAGCATTTCTTTATAAAGTTGAATTCTTATAGGAGATTTAAAAGATACTTTTTTGACACTGGATATCATGGTATTTACAAGAGGAAACTTTTTTCGTATTTCCTCTGCAACTCTGTTTAATCCATGCGCTACACAAGTAACATGTATTAAATCTGGGAAAAATATTTTTAAATTTTGTTCTGCTTTCACCATATAAGGAGCAGCATCCGATAAAATAAGCTGTAATTTATTAGAAGGAATAGTTGTCGGAAGAAAAAAGTTTTCTCAAGTTGCTGGCATGAAATAAGATGAGATTTTGGTAAGGCATCTTCTTTAAAAACACCAATCAATAAATGAGCAATATACTTTCCTGAGGAATCAGTGGTTTCGTCTACAGATATGTAAAAATAATTATCTGCAATTTCTTCTTTAATATTAATTAACACCGACGAGTATAGCCCGTTCACATTATTTCTTCTTAGAGACCGATCACTTAGTGCAGACACTAATGCGCGACACAAGTCTTCATTAAAAGTTTCTTGCTCATCTAATTTTTTTGAAGTAGATTGGAAACATTTAGCCATTGAAGTTTGATGTTTTCCTCCTATTTTTCCTTTTTTTGCAATGTGTGAAGCAGTTCTCACATGTTGGTCTATCTGAAATTTCTTCTCACATGCTATCTATAAATAAAAATAAAAACCTTTATTTTAACCCAACCTTTAAAATATAAAAATATACAAGGTGTTTTTGGTTAATCAAATAACTGGTTTGGAAAAAAAACACTCGCTAAGTGTTTTAAATGCAGTATTAATCCACAAATTAGTTTTTGTTACTAACCATTAGTACATCATATAACTTATTTTAAAATTCAACAAAAGTTTATTTTTGTTAATTCAATTACAATAAAAATAATTGTGTTTTAGAATAGCTGACTTCATAAAAAAAAGTAAAGGTGAAAAATTTTTCTAAATACACACCATTGTATTGTACCATGGACAATTTTTTCTCACTAAAGGAAGCTATTTTTCATTTAAAAACAACCTACGAGTACTAAATTTCAAGTAAATACGTTTATTGGTTTTAAAGTTATTGTTGTTATTAACTAAAAGAATTTAATTTTTTTTAATTTAATACCCTGTATCTCGAAAAGTAAATAAGTTTGACCCCTCATTAACTATATCGTTTTGTTCAATTTTTCGAGAAGTATCTACAGTCAAACGTTGTAAGTGTCATTTGGAAACACCCTGTATGTATGAAATATTAGATATTTAATAGAAAATATTAGATACTTACAATTTTGCCACAGACTGAACAGTAGATTTTTCCCATATCCATAGACAGCTCTTTATAAGGTTTAATCCAAGTTGAAGCACTGGTTGTTTTAGGCATTATAAAATCACAATCTTCCTTTTTGTTACGCACAACGAGTGTTTACGCTTTGAATATCAAAACAAAAATGATTTACAAATCTGAGCATCAAATTAGAAATGTTTAGGTACCTAATTCAATAAACTGGGAGATTTTGGAAAATCCCTAAATTAGGAACAAAACTATTAGCCGTTTACCTGCTGTTAAGATACAATAAATTGTAGATAGATTTGGGGATTAGATCATAAAATGCAAATGAGCGAACCCTTAGCGATTATCCAATAACTGAATGCCTCAGTGACCGAGACTTTCTAAGAATGTTGAGGGCTACTTAAATTGATCTTCTTTGAAATTGTAAATGTTTTGTACCTGTAGAGATTACGTACTTAGATCATTTCTTGATTAAAATGACTACAAAATTTTATACAAGAATTGAAATAAATTGGTATGTTTAAAAATTTTCAAATACAGTATAAAAATCTGAACTTTTATGCACTTTATGCAAACTTTTATACAAATATGCCAAAATATGAAATATTTGCATAAAATATGCACAATATGCAAAATATGCAATATGCATATTTGCCGAAGTCTACTCATAACCATCTGGAGCTTTTAGGCTTACTCTAGTCTCATCGGAGAAAAGAACTCGTTTCCAATCATCGATGGTCCAATGTTGATGCAATCTTGCAAAACTCAATCTCTGAATCCTGTGTTCTCTGGTAATTAAGGTTTTTTGGCCAGTTTTCTGTTACTCAATTCTGCTTTATGTAAACGTCTTCTAACTGTTCAAGACGATATCGCGACATTTCGAACTTTTGCTAGTTCATTTTTTAGTAAATTGCTGGTGACTCATCTATCTCTAAGAGCACGTTGTCTCAAAAAACGATCATCAATGTGATACGTGCAACGTTTTCGCCCTTGCCCTGGTCTTGTATGGTACGACCCTGTTTCATTATATCGCTTCACGTTTCGACTGATGCACTGCCTCCTCCATTGACAAATTTCTTTGGCGGTTAATTTTTTTATTTGATTGTTATGCAAATGAACTTCCAAACATGCCTGTGATAAGAAATATCACAATAAAAAGCTTGTTTCTCACAAGCACTTTGCTTTAATCGGCAATTTTTATCAAAAGTTTAAGTCACTTTTAGTCTAAAACGAAGTTTAATACAAATTATTGTTAAAACAAGACTATTATTAGCTTACATAAAAACTGTCACTGTCAAACAAGGTCCATAGGTAACTTGTCGTACAGTAAATTATCAATAAATAAAGATTATTGAGAAAAATATGAGTGATGCGTTAATTTTGTCCAGGAGTTTATAATTGTTTTACTTGTCATTCTATCAAATTATTATTTTACCATAGAATACTTAGAATAATACCATTGTCAGATTAAGCTTTCAAATGAAACTGACGCTGTTGTGACCAGTATCAAACGTTGGGCTATTTAGAATGAAAATGCGTTTCGGAAATATCAATATTTGGTATATATAAAAATTGTTTTAGTAAATTCATCTATTATTTCCATTTTTCTTCTCTTTATAGGAAATCTCAGTGCCGTTATATTTCTAACTTTCCACTTCTTTAATATGTTTTGAAATTAGTATGCGCAACATCATACGGAAGTATAACGATAACAGTATCAAAATACTTAACGAAGCTTAACGCTGCGAGATTTTCCTTGCTCGAATGCCGTCATCAAACGTTGCTTGGCAACGTTAAAATTAATGAGAAAAGACACAGTGATCTGTCATTTCATTGTTTCCGTATTAATGCATGTGTAATGAAATATCACTGTAGTCAGACGAGATTACGAACTCTCTTTTAGTCTAAAATAGTATGTATAAACGGAAAAATAATTAATATTTTATAAAAATCGAATAAGTGTTAAAATCATCAATTGAGATATTGTACGATGTGTACAAAAAAATATGGTGAATCGAGCTGGTCACAGTGATATCCTTAAAACATAGAGGTGGAAAGAACCTTCTACCTCAATGGCTACAGACAGTAAAGAAAATAAGTCTAATTGCGGAAAAGGGAAAGGTAGGAGCTCTCAATCTTTGTTTAAAGTGACTACGAAAGCAATAAAATCCTATAGGAATCTTGTTGTTTTCCAGTCCATTTTTGTTCGTCATAATAGTATAAATGGATCGTATATCGATCTTGTATATTGTATGTGTATATTAAATAATTGCCTTGTTAATAGGTAAAGTCGATCTCATTGGCTTAAAAAAAATCATTGTGTGTCGGTTAGCAGTATTCCAGTATTTAGTATTTTATTACTGAAGTGAACAGAACTACTTAGTGTGAACTGAAACGTTTTCTTATGACTACCTCTGTTCCTATACGTCATAAGTGCGAAAACAGCCTCGATTCGTTTTGTTATATAGGTTGGAGTTTTACCATTTCCAGTCAAAGGACAAACATCAGTACATTTGTCAGAAAAGCATATTTTGCCTATTTTAAAGTGAAACTTGGTGATCAAGATAAAGCATGAGCACCTCATAAAGTGTGTAAACAGTGTGTTGAGGGTTTACGGATATCGAACAAGGGAACACGTGCTAAACTTCCATTTGGTATACCTATGATTTAGCACGGGCCCAAGATCATTTAAGTGATTGTTACTTTTGAATAGTGAAAACATCCGGATATAACAAAAAAAAAACAAATGTAAGATGGAGTATCCTATAGTTTATTTTTATGAACGAGAGAGTAATTAGCATAATTTTAACTGGTACCTTCGACCACTCCATGGGCGTGCTCAAGATTAATTGAAAAATTACTTTGAATAATTGTAAAAAATAAATGAATTATTTCAGTGTTATAAAGTGTTATGTGTATGTAAACAAAAGTGACCTCTTTTATCACACACTATATTAGAACTGACTGGCCTACATTAAAAAGGGTTTTAAAAAATTCACATTTTTTTTAATTTTTAAAAATTACAAAAGAGAAAAAGAGTTTTTAAAACCGTCTAAGGTATGTTAAATAGATGAATAAAAATATTAATATAAAACTTACAGCTACTTGTTACAAATCCAAATCAGATTCAGAAGATGAACTTTCAGAACCAAGATTTATAATAACTGGCTCGATCATTTTATCAGTAATATTGTCCAGCTTCCACATTTTTTCCTCTTCTTTAATAGTGTGATTTACTGCCTTTTCCCAGTTTTCAGGTTTTACATTATTTACGGCCTCCAAAAACAACTGTTTAACATCATGAATTTTAAAAGTGGTATTTTTTCTTGAAACTTCACTCTTTATCTGTGCCCATACCAGTTCAATCGGGTTTAATTCACAATGATATGGTGGGGATCTAAGTACTGTCATTCCACGATTTTTGGCAATTTCATCAATTTCGTATTTTTTAAATTTTTCTTTATGAAGGGCACACAACGAATAAAGTTCCTTTCTTATAGATCCGGGATGGTACGTAATATTTTTTGAACTCAGCCAATTCTGCAAGTCTTTTTTTAACCACTTGGTTGTGGGCAGTCCTTCTATAAGTCTGGAGTGATAACTTGCATTATCCATTACTATTACACAGTTCTTAGGAAGAAGATCTATCATTTGTTCGAACCATTCTTGAAAGACATCAGCGTTCATGTCTTCATGGTAGTCACCGGTACGAGTTGATTCAAAAGTTAATAAACCACCTTCAACAAAACCGTCTGAACTGCCAATGTGTACTATTATCAGCCTGCGTCCCTTTCCTGATGGTGGGTTTAAACCAGTAGATAAGTTATTTACAAAAGCGTGCCTTTGACTTGTAACAGTTTCATCCTGCCAAAATTTATTTGGTGTATGACCCTCGTTGATCCATGTTTCATCAAGATAAAATATTTTTCTTTTTTGGTTTCTCATTTCCTTTATGGTTCTTAGAAAATGTCTTCTCCATATGACAATATCGCTTCTTTCTAATAAAATAGACTTTCTGGGATTCTTTTTCCAGCGGAAGCCTATTTCTTTTAAAAGTTTCCATAACGTACTTCGACTCATTTCTGGGTAATCCTTATCATCTCGAACTGAGACAAGAACTTTATCCAATGTTGGAAATTCTTGTCTAAAGAAGAATTCATGCACTTTCCGTCGAAGTCCTTCTTTAAAATGATATTCTATTTGAAATTTTGGTTTCCCTGGAGCATTACGTGGCATTTGAAAACTACCACATTTCTCTTCTTTAATAACTCTGTAAATCGTAGATTTCCCAACACCAAGTGTACTGCTAACTAACTCAACGGTCTCATCAACACTTTCACATAAACGTTTGTCTGTAAATGATTTAAAACAATTAAATATTAATGTTTTTTCATTAACTGTTAAAGGACCAATTTTTCGGCGTTTACACGGCACTTCCAAATTTTCCATAACACTAGTATACACAATAAACTGCACCTTGCAACTGAAGTACCTACTTTTAGTGAACTGTTAAGAATTTTGAATACGCCACTTGGACCTTCCTACAAAATGGAAAAACCCACTATCACATTTTCTGTGGAATAAGTTTAGAAGGTAATTATCTAGTCAATTACTGTCGTAGATTCCTGGAATTAAAGAATTAAATGTTTGATTGTTGAAACCCTTACTTCGTGGAATGCACTCATTTCAGATAAAATAAAACGTTTTATTTTATCTAAAGAATTAAACTTTATTTTGCAAATAGGTAGGTACTTATTAAACTTTTATTGGTTATATATAACCAATAAAATAAACATCTTACATTTCTTGCAAATTCATTAGTACCTGTTAACCTCCATCACTCCGACACTGGCAACCTTATTTAGGGATTAGTAACCCTCACAACTATTGTATTCTATTCTGCTCCAACCTTTATACCTGGTGGTCATACTCAATTTAAAATTGTTTTCCTATATACTTCTGTAAACTTGTTGACAAATATCTGTTTTTCATTGAGTCACCCGTATCAACAGTTTAGGGATTTGCATACATAATTTATTGTTTTATTACTCTCTCATACATAAAAATACACTATAGTTTACTGCCAGCTATACACCCAGTTCAATGAATTTCCCTCTTTGGAAGAAGGGGAATATGGATATGGTGCAGATGAAAGCGACTCCAACGATGAAGATTTTGAAATTGAAGATGACTCCGTACGTAAGGGTTTTAAGCACAAAAGCTTAATTATTTGGTACGAGATTTTGGACTATCCAAAAAAGCTTCAGAGCTCTTAGCATCACGACTCGATGAGAAAACGTGCTTGACAAGGTATCCTATTTTCGAACAAAAGCAAGGAAAATTTTCTGCAATACTTTCAAAGTGATGGTGAATGTATGTTTTGTATGAATGTAAGAATTAGAAATTTCAAACTATAACGCAACCGACTGGCGACTGTTTATAGATAGCTCAAAGCGGAGCTTGAAATGTGTTTTCCTTCGCAATGGAAATTTATTTGGTTCAGTTCAAATTGGCCATTTAATTTTTTGCGTGAAGAATATACCGATATGAATAAAGTCATTAATATGTTGCAATATCACATGCACCAATGGATCATTTGTATTGACCTTAAAATGGTCTGATCTCTACTTGGTCAATCACGTGGATACACAAAGTATTCCTGATTTTTGTGTATGTGGAACAGCAGAGCTCGTGCACAACATTGGGTCAGTCGAATTGCCGCCAAACCGACCTGGACCTGGTGGTCCAAACATTGTACATCAGCCACTTGTCGACAGAAAGAATATTATATTTCCACCTCTGCATATAAAATTGGGTCTCATGAAGCAATTTGCTAAAACTTTGCCAACTAAAGGAGACTGTTTCAAGTATCTCGTGTCGAAGTTTCCTAGCCTGTCATTTGAAAAGATAAAGGCCGGTGTTTTTGATGGTTTACTGATTCGATAACTTCTTGCAGATGAAATATTTCGTGGTAACAATGTCAGAAATTGAAAATAATGCGTGATTGGCATTCAAAAATATGGACGTGTACCATTTACCAATATGGGCTGTATTTTTAATGCAATTGAGCATATTTGAAGAAAAAGTAAACGATAATACTCAGATGATGTTGATACAAATGACAGTGCTACTGCAAAGTCTTCAGTATGGAAGGAGTCCCTGGCCCAAATTACACCAGAAGTATGGTTGAAAATGATAAAGAATACCCACAGAATCTGAGATACAGCGCTGGTTGGATATAGAAATTGCTTTTGATCGTAAAGACATTAGCGCTGTAGTTATTGATTTAGCAAAAGATGAGATACTTTTTGTAACACCCTATAAAATGGTGTTAGTTTGTTGTAACTTGAAATGCTAACAACAGTTACAAAGAATAATATGTTTCTCTGCTTGAATCTTCTTGCTGATCTGTCAATTCTAAAAAAAATGTTGTCTTATGATAGATAATTAATCACTTTTGTGTTAAAAATAATTGAAACCATATATTAATACCTTATTAAACTTTATTTTTAGGACGATACAAAACATTAGTTATAAAAAGATGGCTATAAATTATTTATAGTTAATAATTTACAACTTCTAAATCAAAAGCGACAAAATTATTTAAAAAAATAAAAAGAAAAGTTAGGTTATGTGTGTTTAACAAGAATATTGGAAATAGAAAAATAATTTTAACAACAAAGCACCTCATTTCATTCTTATCATAAAAGAACAATATAGGTCAATATTAATAATATTAACCCCTAGAATGTTCGAATCTCTTTAGGGTGATTTTATATAACAATATTATCTTATAAAGGGAAAATTAAAATATGTACTTGTAACTACAAATTGCTTCTCCGTTGCGAATTCTACGAATGGATCGCCGCGATCTTTGCGGTCCCAGAGAACAAATATTCCTAAACATTCTTCATGTTGTTCGTTGGCAATGTTCGCATTAAATTCTCCAATTATAATGACTAGGGTATTCTTAATGGATTCTGGATTCGAAGTTAAACCAAACTACACAAAAGCTCAATCACAATACAGCTCTCACAATACAACAATATTTATATATAAGATACCAGAGTTTATGGATGCAAACTAAAAAGAAAGACAGGGACGAAATTTTTTCAGAATACACAAAAATGAAGAAAAAAAAGCAAAAATCTCCAAAATAAAATATTTACAAAAAAAATTTAAATAGCAAACGATTTTTATTATTATTATTATTATTATTATATAACAAATAAGAGCAGAGGAGCGAGCTCCTATTATGCCCAAAAAGCAAAAATAAACAAAAATAAAATAGATCCTTATAAAACTAATACTAATTATAAAGTTAAGCAGTTAAACAATTAACGAAAATTGAATTGTGACACAATAAATAAATAAATAATGCTGTCCGAGAAAAAATATTTTATCCTATAAAAAAATTAAAGTGCTATCAAGTGTATTTTTAAAGATGTTAACACTAGCTGCCGATATGGTGTCTTGATCCAAATTGTTTCATATATTAAAGATTCTGTTTGGCAAGAAGTTCGCCCTGGACCTTGCAGTAGTTTGTTCCCTCTTTAATTTGTATCGATGGCCTCTTAATCTATCGTCTTCATTCAAAGTGAATATGTTGTTTAGGTTCCCAAAATTATGTTTTAAAATACGGAAGGACGTAATTAGGTCACCTCGAAGACGTCGCTGCTCGAATGTCGTAAGATAAGCCATGAATAGTCTATCTTCATAGTTAGGTCTTACACGGCCGTATGCCAGTCTTGTGGCTTTACGCTGAACGTTTTTAAGTAGGATTTTATCGCGACTAAGATCTGGATTCCACACTGGTCCGGCAAACTCAAGAATAGGTCTAACGTATATTGAGTAAAGTTTACTAACAGAGGTTAGAGATATGCGTGCAAAACACTTACGAATCAAAAACAGTTTCGAGTTAGCACGTTTACACACCGACACTATGTGATCAGGCCAATTTAAGTCACTATTAATTATCACTCCGAGATCGTTGTGTGAGGTTACAGAGTTTAAAGGATATCCATTAATAAAGTACGGAAGTGATGGGTTATTTTTGCCGATATGTAAAACAACGCATTTTTCAATGTTAAGCGGAAGTAACCATTCTGAGGACCATTTGAATATTGCGTCAAGATCTTGTTGAAGAATATGTTGGTTAATAGTTGGATTCACATATAACTTAGTGTCATCAGCGTAAATGGAAACCTTACTGGATACAATAAGCGGAAGATCACTAGTGTAGACACAAAAAAGTAGCCGTCCAAGTACTGATCCTTGTGGAACTCCACTCTTGACTGGCTTATCTAATGAGTGGTCTTCCCCAACACGAACCCTGAAGTATCTGTCGGATAGAAAATCTTGTATCCAAATGTTTAATTTTCCGCGGATAACATAGTGATCCAATTTAGCTAGTAATCGACGTTTTGGAACACGATCGAAAGCTTTGGAGAAGTCTAAGTAAACTACATCGACAGGATTCCGATTGTTTAAAGATAATGACCAATCATTTATACAATGAAGTAAGTTTGTGATCGTTGAACGACCTTTGATAAATCCATGCTGTTGGTGAGAGATGACATTTTCTTGAAGAAGGAACTCGGACATAGCTTCCGAAATAATCGATTCCATGACCTTGCTGACAATAGGAACCAGGCTGATTGGACGATAATTATTGCAATCAAGTTTATTACCTTTCTTGAATACAGGAGTAATTGAAGCCAATTTCCAGGACGAGGGGAGGGAACCTTGATTAAAAGAAGCAGTCATTATGAGAGATATAGGGATGGCTACAGAATCTGCACATTGTTTGAGGAAGAAAGAGGTGAGTCCGTCTAATCCAGGTGATGAATTATTTCGCAGTTTCCTTAAATGATGTTTAATTTCATCCGGTATGAAAGATATATTGTCAAGAGTTTTAGACAAACGAGGGCACATTATTTGAGGAATGGTATCGTTAGATTCATCTGTAAAAACTTGAGAAACGAATAACGATAAACATTCCGAAGATTCGTTATTCGAAGAACATAAAGACCCATCAGCTTTTGAAGCAATGGTATGGAGACTTCAGAAGATAAAGATGTACGAATGTACCGATAAAATTTTTTACTATTACCACTTGCAATGATAGATTCCTCAAATTCTGTTCTTAACTTTAGCAAAGATTGTTTGACTCGGTTAGAAAAATTACGGTGGGCGAGAAAATCATCAGGGGAACCAGTGAGTTTATATCTTCGCCAAAGCTTTCGCTTATGTCGAATTAAATGAATAACTGAGAGGTTAATCCAAGGTTTTAGTCGATTTCTATATACCTGCCGTTCGGTTGTATGATCAGAAATTGTTTTAATAGCAGTATAAAGAAAAGAGTCCTACATTGACGATGGATCAGAGTGATTAGGAAAAATAGATTGCCTATTTATCTGGGATAAAACTGAATTTACATCAAAGAAATTAGTAGTGGCATACGTTACGAAATTATTTTTGCAAGGCGGTGTTAAACTAAATTGAATGTGAGCAGTAATAAGCGAGTGGTCAGAAAGACCCACAGGAGAGGACACTTCAAGTGTATAAATTAATTCATCGTCATTTGTGAAAAATAAGTCTAAAATTGAAGGATTATTGTTGGTTCTAAACCTTGTAGGTTCAGTTATCAGTTGTAATAAATTTGAGTTCATGATAAAGTTTTTAAACAAATTTTGGGAATTAATAGTATCAGTTTTGGAAATACTGGGCCAGCTTATTTCTGGAAAATTGAAATCTCCAACAACAATAAGATTTTCAAGGGATGATAATTCTTCAAGTTTGTTAATAAGCATATTGTCGTGAGTAAGTACTGTATCGGGAGGTCGATATATGCAAACTATATTAAATATGAAAGAGTTTTTAGTAATAAGTAAGTGGATAATTTCTATACCGGGTACGTCTATTGTTTTATTACTGATGGAAAAAGTGTTGGTAATTTCATTTGCTAAATAGATGCATACTCCTCCCCCTCGACGAGTACCTCTGTCTCTACGAAATATAGTAAAATTATCAATGTTTACAATAGCATCGGGAATAGAAGAATTAAGCCACGTTTCTGTTAGGAGAATAATGTGAGGTTTTAAAAGTTGAACAGTACTTATAAATTCATTAAATTTGGACATAAGAGAGTTTAGATTCGTATACATAAGAAGCCAATCCGTAAATTTTAGTGCAGAAGAATTATGAACGAAATTTCATTATCTTTGGACAGCCATTCACATATTTAATCGTAAGGTAATTTTCTCCATTATTTTTACTAGATTCAAGCTCAGTACGAAGTTCCTTTAAACGAAGTTGCTGCATAGGTGTCTTGTCATCAATAACAGAATAAGTTTCAGTAGATTTGTTCTCCAAAAGTTTATTTTTGTTACGAAGAATTTTTCGAGTGTGGTGTTCAGAACTCATTATCACTTTTATCATGCGGGGATAACGTTTATTTTGATTTGGTTTACCGACTCTATAAAATGTAACAGGACTTTCTTGACATCCAATGACTTCTAATAGGGTTAAATGTATTATATTCTTATCATAATCTATTTTATTTTGTGCATCTCCTGTAGGTTCGGGGACGCCTCTAACCAAAAAATTTTTTGAACGAGATATGCGGTCAGCGGCTTCATTGACAATGCTGTCAGTAAATTCTGTTGTTGTAATAGAATCGAGTTGATTTAATTTATTGCTGAATTTAGATAGTTTAATATCAAAATCTTCAATTTTCTTATTAATGTCTGCTTTAAACTCGATAAGTAGACTCTTGATTTCAGTAATATTCGTAATGTTTGAACTGCATGCATTGCATAGTATACATATCCCACGTACTTTTTGCCTCGTAACTCGATCATCGACCGACAGATCCGTACAAGCAATGTGTATTGGTTTCTTACAGCCATCGCACTGAAGTTTTCTATCGGAGGTAGAAGTTAGCTTTGAACAATTAGCGCAAAACGATGTATTAGGCATGATTAACTTTGTGCTAGTTTTGGATATGAATTATAATTATTGGATTGATAAAACAGCAAATTTGTCGTTATCACTTACTTGAATGAATTGTTCAACTTTTTATAATAAATATGCTTTCTTTAAATATATTTTTAACTTTGAAAAATTGTATTTTTATAAATTGTGTCACTTGACATTTGTGAACTTAAATTAACTTAAATTGCTTTTTGTTTTAAAACCTACAGGTAATGCGTTCTAAAACATTTTCTTTAACACACACGTGCTGTTTCATCACATAATTATATTAAAATAAAATAACATCGACGTAAATTGTTAAGTATATTGCACTGCTCGAGTGGGTTGTAATAGACTTTAATGGAAAAAGATCTGAGAACAGGTTTGTCAAAACGCACTTTACGGGAGCAAACTCTCTATTTCCTCGAAAACTGCCTTTCTTCGTATAAGGATTCAATGCCCACTAATACCTAAAATAGCCTGCTTTTCTACGCTCACCCTTTTATAGGCCAGTGAAAGAGTAAACAAAATCAAAAGCATATAAAACAGTTTCCGACTGTATGTATAAACTTACAGTTACGTAAAAACAGTTTTCATTATTTTTTTTTATTTTTAAATAATATTACAATCCACTTATAAACAGTACATTAAGTAATAAGTAAATAACATGATTTTTTTTCTGTGGTCACAGCTTGTGGTGAACTTGTTGAGCAGTGACCAACAAGCAAGACTCAAGCAGTGTCCACAGAATGATACGAACAAAAGTCCAAATCAACACAAAAAGAGAAAGAAACACAATGATTAAAAATAAATCTCATGGTATCTGGACGTGGACACCCCCATTAGATATCAACCAATAATAATAATAATGTTTATTTACTTCCCAATATACAATATAAAACAATGTTATAATATGTTAGTTTTATGTATTACAATTACAAATTCAAAGTTAAATATTTTGTACAAACAAATAGTTGTTAGCAAATAAACAAAGATGAACTTCCCTGATGAACCAGAGGTGGTGCTCAGGGATTACACTCATTTATAATCCGACAAGCGAGAGCTGGCAGGTGAGCTGCGCGAAAATAGAAAAGGAATTATTCTAAGAGAGATAGGAGAGGTACTTAATCGCGATTATAGGTATATAGTATAGGTACTTAAACAGTTATACACGATGTGAACTCCTAGCCCACTGCAATAGAAATGAGCAATCCCTTCCCCTTTTCAATTTGTTCTACACGCAACCCGCCAGCTCTCGCTTGTCAGGTTATACACTATTCAATATTTGTTCTACAGTATCATTAGGTTGATAATATATAATATTGTTACAAAGTATACTGTATAGTATTATTTATACGATGAATTTAATTAAAGAAGATCGCATCCAAAATTTCGGATCCAGTGTTCTTCAGAAATTTTGTAAAAATGGATTTAATCATGTTAAATGAGTTGATTTTTCTTATATAGGTTTTATAGATCTCGGGTAAATAGTTAAATATACTAGGAATGAAGTAAGAGAAATTGTGTTTTCCAACTGATTTATAAGCACTAGTAATTTGGACATAATCCTGAACTTTTCTTCTAGTGCTGTAAGTATGATCTATTGATTTTAAAACATGTTTATTTTTGTATGTAAGCAAAATAATGTTAAACACATATAACTGTCTTATACTAAAAATATCTGCTTGCTAATAAAGAAGTTCTGAAGAATATAATCGATATTTTTTTAGCATTATTTTCAAAAACTTTCTTTGTGATATTTCGAGTTTATTTAAATAAGAAGCATATGTTCCACCCCATGCTAAAATAGCATATCTAAGACGTGACTCTATCAAAGAATAGTATACTGTCTTTAAGTAAGACAAATTAAGAATATTGCTGAGATATCTAAATTTGTATAATAACATTCTTAGAGTTTTACATACCATATCAATATGCACATCCCACTTCAAGTGACAATCAATATAAACTCCTAAATATTTTATGTATTTTTTCCTATTTATTTTAATGAACGCGTTATTATAGCTTAGATTTATTTTCAAGAAGTCGGGTAAATTGTTTTTGTATATTGAAAATGGTATGAAATAAGTTTTATCAGTATTAACTGTCAGTAATTTCCTATTTAACCATTCTAGAACCTTTACAGTTTCTGTTTCGGCCAAAGTTTTAAGTTTTTCCCAAGAATTACTAGTGTAAAGTATGACAGTATCGTCAGCAAAACAAATAATCTTTCCATTTATTTTCATTGATGCTAGATCATTTATATATATTGAAAACAGTAAAGGTCCTAAAACAGTACCTTGCGGCACACCATACTCAATGGTTTTTTCGGCACTTACTTTGTTATTAATGTTAACAATTTGCGATCTATTTTTTAAATAACTTTGAAATAGTAAGTACAGTATGCCCCTTATTCCAAGATGATCCAAAGCACTTAACACCTGCTGATGACTAACAGTGTCAAATGCCTTAGCTAGATCCAAAAATATCGCTAAAGTTATCCAGCATCTTATATAAATAATCAGTAGCGGACGTTATAGCATCTGTAGTAGAATATCCCTTCTTAAAGCCAAATTGGTTTGGAGACAGCAGGTTAAACTTTGTAAGATATTGATTTACACGTTCTGTTTAGACATAAATTTTATTTTGTTAAGCTTAGGTACTTGTGTAGTAAAAGACAAGGCAAGCCTGTCATGATTGATGTAACGGCTGTCAAATGATAATTTCTCTCTCTTGTCATGCAGCAATAAATAGGTAAACACGTCTCCCTAATTAATTAAAGTTTTTTATATTTGTAATAATAAATGGTACAAGCAGGAATATGGTAAATCATCAATGATTAGCCAGAAGTTCATACATATTTAGTTTTTGGTCCAATTCGAGCGGATGGAATGAATATCTGAAGTAAAAACAGCGAAAATTGTCAAATAAAAATAAAAGGTTAAACACGACATTCAGTGCCAGCCCAGCCGATGTCAGTTTGAAAGGTTTATAAGGTTTATATATTATATATTTATAACGTTACGACATTCAGTGCAGAAGCCGATGTCAATTTGAAAAGGTTAAGGTTACGACATTCAGTGCCAAGGAAGCCAATGTTGATTTGAGGTTATAAAACCATATAAGGTAAGTGACTTTGGTTCATTGTATTTTTCATCTGTGCAACAATGGCTGAGCAAGAGTTAAAGAGTTTAAAATCAAAAAGGGGAGTAGTTAAAGGGAAACTTACAAGGTTTAAGAATTATTTTGATAATATTGATAAGGATTATGTGTCTAAAAAGTTAATCACAGAACTAGAGTTAAGGTTAAGCAAGATTTCACCCTTGTATGAAGATTTTCATGAGATTCAAGAAAAAATTGATGAAATAGAGCAGAGTAATGATGATATAAATGAAATTAACACTTTTGAGACTTCCTATTTCGAACTTGTTAGTGATATGCAAACACTTTGCGATAATTTTAAAATAGAAAATAATACTGAGAATGCATCAGTTCATAGTGATTCAAATCAAGGGATTAATAGTAATAGTTTTCAGGCCTTGGTTAAGTTACCACCTATAAAACTGCCTAGTTTTAATGGCCATTATGACTCTTGGCTCGAATATAAAGATTGTTTTTTGGCATTGGTTCATAATAATGAATCTTTAACAGATATTCAGAGATTTTATTATTTAAGATCTTCTCTTGAAATGGATCCTCAGCAAATAATAAAATCTATAGAGGTTTCGTCAACAAATTATAAAATAGCTTGGCAGATGTTGACAGAGCGTTATGAGAATAAAAAACTTATTATTCACAACCATTTAAAAGCAATTTTTGATCATCCTAGTATTAATAACGAGTCTTATGTTGAACTAAGAAATTTATTTGATAATGTCACTAAACATTTACGGTCATTAAATAGTTTAGGCTTAGATACAACAAGTTGGGATAGTATAATAATATTTATAATGTGTTCTAAATTTGATGCTACCACCAGAAGGGAATGGGAATGTTTTAAACATGAAAATGATTTACCCAGTATGGGCGATTTAAATAGATTTTTAAAAGAGAAATGTGAAATGTTGGAGATGCTTCAAGTATCTTCCGGTTATACAAATAATAAAGCAAAGGTTCGCAATGTAAGTTCTCGAAGTTTTGCTTCTATTGAAGGATATTCCAATGTCAAATGTTACTTTTGTCAAAAAGATCATCCCATATATAAGTGCGATGTATTTCTAAAATTAAATGTAAATGACAGAATCTCGGCTGCTAAAAGATTAAAGTTGTGTTTAAATTGTTTAAGGAATTCACATCCAACATGGAAATGCAAGCTACAAAAATGTATAAAATGTCAAAAGTTGCATAATTCATTATTGCATTTAAATCATCACATCACAAATAATGTTTCTAGAAATATGGCTACTACTGATTCAATTGATCCGAATCAACATAAAATAGAATCTAATCAAAACATCGAGAACTGTATTGAACGCTCAGACAGCGGTCAGCGTCATCTAAGTTCTGCTCTTCACGTTTCCAACCGCCTTGTCAGCTCTCATGAGATTTCTGAGGTTTTATTATCGACGGTCTTAATTCGCATTGTAAATGGAAATAAATCAATTGTTTGCCGTGGATTACTGGACAGCGGTTCTCAAAGTAATTTTGTTAGTGAGAAAATTTGTAAATTTTTAGATTTAAAATTTCGAAGAGTAGAACATTTGGTCAAGGGTGTTGGAGAGGCGCTAGCAAAAATTAATAATGAAGCTATTGTCACGCTAAGTTCTTGCGAAGGAGATTTTAGTATGGAGACTCATTGTTTGGTTATTCCCAATATTACGGGAAAGTTACCGATTAGGTCTTTTAATAAAAATGATTTAAAAATTCCCTTAGGTTTAAAGTTGGCAGATCCAGATTTTAATGTGTCTAATGATATAGATTTATTGCTAGGATCGAGTATATTTTGGTCTGTTTTGTTATCAGGTAGAAAAACTTTGGGTCCAAATATGCCAATTTTGCAAAATACAGAATTTGGTTGGATAATTGCTGGGAATTTATATCTTAATTCGTTAGAGCCTAAAAATTCTCTTACATTTTTTAATGTGAATACTTATACTAATAATGATTCAATAAATAATCAAGTAATAAAGTTCTGGGAAGTTGAAGAATTGGGTTCGCAAAAGAAAATATATTCAAACGAAGAAATGTTTTGCGAAAATTATTTTAAGGAAACTGTTAAAAAGGATTCTTCAGGAAGATATATAGTTAAAATCCCATTTAAGAATACAATAAATGAATTAGGGGATTCTAAAACTATGGCATTGCATAGATTTGACTTATTGGAAAAACGTTTAAACAAAAATACAGATTTGAAAAATATGTATGTTAATTTTATGAATGAGTATATAGAATTAGGCCATATGTCTGAAACGGATTTTAACAATGATAACGGATATTTTTTACCGCATCATGCTGTGGTAAAACAGTCTAGTTTGACGACTAAATGTCGAGTAGTCTTTGATGGTTCTGCAAAATCAAGTTCAGGTCTGTCTATAAATGATGTGCAGTATATAGGTCCATCTCTTCAACAAGATATATTTTTAATTCTCCTAAGGTTTCGTCTACACAAGTATGTAATAAGCAGTGATATCTCAAAAATGTATCGTCAAGTTATGGTAGACGAAGATGATTGTCAATTTCAAAAAATTATTTGGCGTGCAGACTCACAGGAGGATTTAAAATGTTATAAGTTAAATACTGTTACATACGGTACCGCATCTGCGCCGTATCTGGCTGTTAAAAGTTTGATACAAGCTGCTGAAGATAATAAGCATGATTATCCATTAGCATCAAATATAATTAAGCGAGACTTCTATATGGACGATTTGCTTAGTTCCTCAGATTCAAAAGAGGAAATAATAAAGATACAAAAGGATGTTTCGAAAATTTTGAGTGATTCGGGGTTTGAGTTACGAAAATGGCTTTGCAATGATCCAAATATAGTTAAAGATTTTAACATTAATAATGATTTAGATGTTGCTGTACTCCCATTAGGTGAGCAAAACAAAATGTTAGGGATCTATTGGGATCCACAGAACGATTTTATACGGTATAAAATAAATATTGATTATTCTATTGAACCAGGTCAATGGAATAAACGTAGTATTCTGTCGGTAATTTGTCAGATATACGATCCATTGGGACTATTAGGTCCGATTGTAATAAATGCAAAGCTAATCATGCAAGATTTATGGAAAAGAAAATTTGGATGGGACCAAGAGTTACCGCCAGACTTTATTAAAATTTGGTTAGAATTTTACAGTAACTTAAATTCTTTGAATGCATTAAAAATACCACGTCATGCTAGTATATCAGGTTATATTAATATTGAATTACATGGTTTCAGTGACGCATCTACACGGGCTTATGGTTGTTGTATATATATATATAAGATGTTTAATGTCATCTGGATCTTACATATGTAATTTGTTATGTGCGAAATCACGGGTTGCACCATTGAAATTGTTAAGTCTTCCTAGATTGGAACTTTGTGCGACAGTTTTACTAGCTAATTTATTGAAAAGGGTTTCGGATTTTATATATATTCCAGTTAATGGTATTTATTGTTTGGACTGACTCCACAATTTGTTTGAGTTGGATTAAAGGTGATCCTAGTAAATGGAAACAATTTGTTGCCAATCGAGTGCAAGAGATACAAAATTTGACTAGTATGAATTCCTGGAACCATGTTCGTTCAGAACACAATCCAGCTGATTTGTTGTCACGAGGATTCTCGGCAGACAATTTAAGGAATAATAACTTGTGGTGGTCTGGACCAGAATGGCTTCTTGAAGATAGTAAAGAATGGAATATTTTAAATCCTGAACCGTGCCAGAATGTACCGGAAGCAAAGGTTGTTTCTTGTATTGCTGTAAATAACTTTAATTTGGTTAACTATTTGTTAGAGCGTTTTTCTTCATTGAACAAATTTTTAAGGATTTTAGCATATATTTTACGATTTTCTAATAATTGTAAAGTTGAACTATCGAAGAGAAGGACTGGTATACTGACACCAGAAGAGATTGAAGCAGCTCTAACATTAGCAATCAATTCTGTTCAACAGGAATGTTTTCCCTTAGAATACAAGAATTTAATTAATAATAAAGAAATACCAAATAAAAGTAAAATCATAACATTGAATCCTTTTATTCATGAAAGGTTACTAAAGGTTGGTGGACGTTTAAGAAATAGTAATATTCCGTTTAACAGCAAACACCAAATTATTTTACCAAATAATCATGTTTTAACAAAAAGAATTCTATTAAATGAACATGAACGATTGCTTCATTGTGGTGTTCAACAATTAATTTTTTCATTAAGGCAAAAATATTGGCCTATTTCAGCTCGTAGCTGCTGTAAATATGTAATAAATAAATGTATAGCTTGTTTTAAAACTAAGCCAAAACCTTTAAATTATTTAATGGGTGATTTGCCCCAGAATAGGGTAAATAGTTTTTTCAGTTTTTCAAAATGTAGGTACTGACTATGGTGGTCCGTTCCTTATCAAGGATCGAAAAACTAGAGGTGCTAAATTAATCAAGGCTTATATTTGCATTTTTATTTGTATGTGTACTAAGGCTGTACACATTGAGTTAGTGTCAGACCTTACCACTGATGCGTTTTTAGCGAGTTTCAAAAGATTTATTAGTAGAAGAGGAAGACCTTCTAATATTTACTCTGATAATGGTTCAAATTATATAGGCGCAAACAAGGAAATAAATGCTGTTTATGAGTTTTTAGAAAATTCATCTGACTCCATTTCTCAAAGTCTATTACATGAAAAAATAAAATGGCATTTTATACCTGCAAATTCTCCTACGTTTGGGGGTTTATGGGAAGCGGGAATAAAAAGTATCAAGTCTCATTTAAAAAGAGTAATGGGTTGTCGGTCTATGACTTTTGAAGAATTTAGTACATTGTTGCATCAGGTGGAAGGTATATTGAATTCTAGGCCACTTTGTCCTATTTCCGGCGATCCTGATGATAGCACTGCCTTAACGCCAGCACACTTTATAATTGGACGTACTTTAACTATGTTGCCAGAGTGTGATATTACTCATGTTCCTGAGAACCGTCTTGATAAATGGCAATCTATACAAGTAATGGTTCAACAGCTGTGGTCGAGATGGCAACTGGAATACTTGAACGAGCTACAAATGCGCCAGAAATGGAAATATAATTGCCACCAAATGTTAAAGCTAGGTTCTTTGGTGCTGATTAAAGACGACAGGACTCCTCCACTTCAATGGCCTCTTGGACGAGTGACAGAAATGCATCCAGGTCCAGATGGAGTTACTAGAGTTGTAACTGTTAAAGTGCGTGGTAGTGAAACAAAAAGAGCACTCAATCGTATATGTGTTTTGCCAATAGACTGTTAATTTTAGTTGTTCAATTCATAATGTTTTGTATGTTAATTTCAATTTAAGTAATGAGAATTGACAATTTTTAACTGTATTGTTAACCATTTCTTTTAATTCATTAATCATTGTTTTTATTTTGTTAGTTCTGTAGGTTTTGAAAGAAACTGCGTCCTTTCAAGGGGGCCGACATGTTTAGACATAAATTTTATTTTGTTAAGCTTAGGTACTTGTGTAGTAAAAGACAAGGCAAGCCTGTCATGATTGATGTAACGGCTGTCAAATGATAATTTCTCTCTCTTGTCATGCAGCAATAAATAGGTAAACACGTCTCCCTAATTAATTAAAGTTTTTTATATTTGTAATAATAAATGGTACAAGCAGGAATATGGTAAATCATCAATGATTAGCCAGAAGTTCATACACGTTCAGCTAATACCTTTTCAAAAATTTTTGCCAGGCTGGTAATAAGTGATATAGAACGATAATTTTGCATCAATTTTTTATCACCTTTTTTAAATATAGGTATAATAACAGCTTTTTTAAAAAGATCAGGAAATATACCATGTTCAAATATTTTATTTATTAAATCAGTTATCGGATCAACATCAGAATTACTAATGATCTTTAACAGATCGGCGGAAATATTGCCTATGCCAGGAGACTTTTTTGGTTTTAGGGAATGAATAATACTCTGAATTTCTGATTTTGTTACAGGTTTTTGAAAAAACGTACTATGTCATATAGTAAAATAAGTCCATATACTGAAACGCTGCTAGATCAAAGAAAACAAATGAGAAGCGATGAGAATGCAGATAGCCATACTCTAAGAGAAATGAATAATACTGTTTCTACGTAGAAAGCTAACGAATGAGAAATGCGAAATTTATAAATTAGCAAAAAGATAATTATTAGATTATTAATAATATATTAAAATATTATTCATAAATATACAAGCAAACTGAAATAATATCATGTAGAGACAAGTTAATTCAGGTCGTCGAAGAGTTCTACGAGGAATTATATGGAAGTAGACGAGAAGATCAAACAGGAATAAAAACGTATTTCAAAGAAGATCATGAAGCAAAGTTCCGAACTAATGCCAGAAATAAATGTAGATGAGATTCGACAAGCGTTAAGAAAAATGAAAAACAACAAAGCCCCAGGAGAGAATGGAATTGTAATAGAAGCTAGCATAAATCGCTGTTTAATCTATGTTTGCAGCAAAGAGAGGTGCCCAAAGAATGGAACAATGCTATAACCATCCTTTTACATAAAAAAGGAGATAGAACGGACCAAGAGAATTATAGACCTATTAGCCTGTTGAACCACATACACAAGCTCTTTACTAGGTTAGTGACATCAAGATTGGAGAAAAAATTAGATTTCTACCAACCAAGAGAGCAGGCAGGACTCGAATCAAATGATGGTATCCAATGGTCACCTCCATACAGTAAAGACGCTCATTGAAAAATCTATAGAATACAACAAACCTCTTGTCCTCACTTTCATAGATTTTCATAAAGCGTTCGACACGATCGAAATAGACAGCCTTATAGAATCAGTGAATGACAGCAGGATTGATCATTAGTTATAGTGAACTTATTTACAATATTTACAAAAATGCCACTATGACTGTTAAGATACACGATAAAACCGACCAATAAATATAAAACGTGGGATAAGGCAAGGAGATACATTGTCACCGAAATTATTCATAACGGCATTAGAGTATGCCTTTAAGATGGTCAATTGGGACCACAGAGGAGTAACAATAGACGGCGAAAAACTTAACCATCTCCTTTTCGCAGATGACATTGTCCTTATCACAGATAATTTAGGAGAAGCCACAGATATGTTAAATGAATTGGACTTTGCATGTTCGAAGGTGAGCCTCAGAATGAACTTGTCCAAAACTAAGTTTATGACAAATATGGTCCCCAATAACCATTTAACTATTCAAAACAAAGTGGTAGAACTGGTGGAGAAATATACGTATTTGGGTCACGAAATAAGAATCAGCAGGGATAACCAAATATGCGAAATCCAAAGACGAATTACTTTAGCGTGGGCAGCCTTTGGAAAACTGCGAGACACACTTAGGGCCAACACACCAATTAGCCTCAAAAGAAAAGTATTTGATCAATGCGTATTACCGGTCATGACTTATGGGACGGAAACTATGACTCTAACCAAGACTACGGCTTCGAAATTGAGAGTGGCATAGAGACGAATGGAGCGATCTATGCTGGGAGTGACGTTGCGGGACCGAATAAAAAACGAAGATCTGCGAAGAAGGACCAGTATTGCTGATGTTGTAGAACGCATAGCGGAACTAAAATGGAATTGGCAGGTCATGTAGCGAGAATGCGTTACTCACCATGGACGAGCAAAATTATACATTGAAGGCCAAAAGCAGACAAACGTAGTAAAGACCACATATACGTTGGGCTGACGACATCAGGCGTATCAAGAAAAATTGGCAACAAAGAGCACAAAATCCCAAAGAATGGGGAAGTTTAAGGAAGGCCTATGTTCAGCAGTGGACGTTGTAAATGAAGGCAAGATGATAATGATGACAATATTGACTTGATTTGGGTACCGTCCAGCGACAGTTCTCCATATTCACCTATATAACCAGATCTTCTGGCCAAGTCCTCGTCAGTCGTCGTTCCTCCATTGGTGGCTGATATAATTCACTGATAATTTGGCTGAGGTGCGTTGAATTAATAATTTTGGCCTTGTTGGCGTAAAGTAATATGACATATATTACGATTTTTGTTCCTAGGTCATTGTGGATGGTTGCATTGCTCACATACAAGGGGCGTTAGCTATCATACGCAATGTTTTTGATTAGAAGGTCTGCAAAATTTTTGTATTCGAAGACATGCTACAGTCTCAGAGTTCTATGCCGTAAGTCCGTATTGGTTTTAGTATGACTTTGTAAAGCAATATTTGGTTTTCCAATGATAAATTACTAATAAACTGGGAATAAGCCACAATTAAAGATAAAAATACGTTTATTGACGTTTCAATTTCCACTTCGGAAATCGTTCTCAAAATACAAACAGTAAATTAAACAAATTTTGTTTTTTGTTACATAGTGAAAAATTCTTCTAATAATTTAATTTTATCTGACTCATTTATATTGACAATTCAGACATACATTATGCATTTTAAAGTAGACGACTTTAAAATGATATTGCCAATATTGTTGAGTTGCGCTCCTGGGACGACTTTACTTATAAGATAGTTCATTCGATTACATGAAATCAACTTTAACTTGAGAATATCCGTCAGAAAAAATCATAGCATGTAATTCGTCTTTAAAAAGACAAACACATGACATGATCAATGACAGTTGTGACTTTCTGCCAAGTAATGAATTTACTTGTTTTAATTTCATATTGAGCTGAGCTTTTTTGGCGTTAATGTGTTGCTTTCAGGTCAGCTTTCGGTACAAATGCAACCCAAGATATTTCAAAATGTCTCTAGCACTAATGGGGGCATTGTTTAGACTAACTTGTGAAAAAGTACTTCTTCTTGTTGTAAATGTAATTTGGGCTGATTTTTCGTTGTTGACTTTAATCTACCACTTTGTAAACCAATTTTCTATGTATGACAAGTAAAGCGCTGTATGCAGCAAAAGTCGCCACTGTGCCGTCATCTGTAATAGGTATGTCAGCAGTAAGGATTAGGTATAGGAAGGAACCAAGGACACTTCCCTGAGGAACTCCAAATTGGATTGAATAATAGGTTCAGAAATCATTAATGATTTTTACTTGGAACGAACGCTCGTTCATATAGGACTTCAGGATAAGATACATATCACTACGCAGTCAGGATTTTAATTTATATAGTAAAGCGTTGTGCCAGACTTTATCAAAATCCTGCTGAATATCGAGAAATACTGAGGTACACATAGTCTCTTCTTCCAAAATTTTTTTGATTTTATTTACTATTCTATGATACTGTTGGATTGTGGAATATTTTTGACGGAAACCAAACTGATGGTTGGGTATTATGATCTCGAGTGGTACGGTTTCTCTTATTCTATTTAGTAGGAGTCTTTCAAATATCTTGGACATCAAGGGTAAGAAGCATAACGGACGATAGAAAGAAGGTTCTGTAGGCAATTTACCTGGCTTTCCAATCATTATAAAATGAGTATATTTTCAACCTTCCGGCGATCTTACACTGTATCATGAGGTATAGAAGGTTATACCTTTTTGAATGTCTGATTACATAACCAAAATATTGAAGCTTTCGAATTTTTATCGTTTTTGTTATTTCTGTGCTCTTTTTTATTCAAATTCTATCAAGTTTTCTTATTGGAGGAATTGGTAGTGTCGCTTTCTTGAATGTTTTAGTTGCTCTCCATCTAGAGTGGTCATCTGGAGAAAGATTGTTGTAATAAATATTGAAGGTGATATTACGAGCTTGATTTAGCGCTGACGTTAGCTGGTATGTTAGTCTATTTAGCTGTATCTCGGCACCTTTGCCATTTTGTACGCTTCTTCTTCTTTGGTGCCTTATCCTATGTGGATGTTGGTAATCACGTTGATCCATACCACCTTGTTGACAGCTGCTCTAAATAGATGTACGGTAGTAATTCCTGCACACTCTCTATTGTTCTTCAACCACGATGTCCTTCTGCGCCCTTCAGATCTTTTGCCTTACTTACCTCACTAAGCGTTATTTCTGGTCCTGACCATCCAGAAACGCTGACTTTTGTCTCTTGCTCTTGAATAATTCTTCCATGTGTTACCTCTAAATGCTGCCCAAAAAGCGTGAAGAAGAAAAAATTAGTCTGGAAACACAGAAAAAAATGGAACAAAGAAGAATACTGAGAAGCGACGAAAACTCTAGTAACGACGATATAAATAGAATGAACAAGGAAGTATCAAGAGAAATCAGAAAAGACTTAAGAAAATACAAAGATGAGAAAATCATCAAAACCATTGAGGAAAATAAGAGTATGAAAATAATGAGACGCAAACTCACAAATGGAAATAAACAAATAGTCAAACTCAAGGATAGAAATGGCAACATCACATCAAACAGAGAACATTTGTTACAAATTGTGGAATCATTCTATGAGACATTATATAGCAACCAATCGACTCTAGATATAGTCGAATATCAACAGAGGAAGGTCCAAAATCAGGTTCCGAAGATATTCCAGAAATCTCCTTGGACGAAATTTACAAGGCTCTAAAAAAGATGAAGAATAACAAAGCTCCGGGGAGGACGGTGTCGTCACGGAAGCGATAAAGTTAGGAGGCTCAGTACTGATAGCCAAAATTCAAAAGCTCTTTAATCTATGCCTATGGAATCAAAATATCCCAACAAAGTGGAATAATTCAATAACTGTACTCTTACACAAGAAGGGAGATATAGCAGACCTGGAAAGATACAGACCAATCAGTCTCCTTAACCATCTTTATAAATTATACACCCGAATAATAACGAATAGATTAGAGACAAAGCTGGATTTTTACCAACCTCGGGAACAAGCTGGTTTCCGCCCTAATTATGGCACAAACGATCACCTGCAGTGCCTAAAAACCCTAATAGAAAAAACTAACGAATATAACCGTCCCTTGGCATTGATATTTGTAGACTTTAAAAAGGCGTTTGATACAGTGGAACTACCGTCCATCTTAAGAGCACTACAAGATTGCAGGATCGACCACAGATATTGTAATATAATTAAAAATATATATGAAAATGCCACAACAACCATAAGTCTATATTCTGCAACTAATAAAATAAAGATAAAAAGGGGAGTCAGGCAAGGTGATACCATGTCACCAAAGCTGTTCATTACCGTTCTTGAGTATGCATTTAAAAGACTAACATGGCAACAGAAAGGAATATCCATCGATGGAGAAAGATTAAACCATCTACGTTTTGCGGACGATATCGTGCTTCTGTCAGATAATCTGGGAGAGATCAAAGACATGCTCCAAGAACTGAATGACATACTACAAGAAACTGGGCTGGAGATAAATTTCGAGAAAACCAAAATGATGACCAATATGGTTCCCAGCGAAGAGATACAGATCAATAACAACAAGGTAGAATTAATCGATAAATACACATACTTGGGTCATGAAATTAGAATAACCAGAGACAACCAAACCTGCGAGCTAAATAGACGAATCACGTTGGGATGGGCGGCATATGGACGGATGAGAGACATTTTTAAAACAAATATCCCAATTCACCTGAAAAGGAAGGCATTTAACCAATGCATCTTACCAGTCTTGACCTACGGAGCAGAGACCTTAACTTTAACGAAAGCTACTGCCGAAAAACTGAGGGTAACACAAAGGCGAATGGAGAGATCAATGCTGGGCCTGACCTTGAAAGATCGCGTAAGAAATGAGGAGATACGCCGACGAACTGGCGTAGACGATATTATACTGCGAATCAATAAACAAAAGTGGAGGTGGGCTGGACATGTTGCTAGAATGGAAGACGGAAGATGGACGAAGAGATTATTGGAGTGGAGACCAAGAGCCGACAAGCGAAGTCGAGGCAGACCACCCACCCGATGGACCGACGACCTAAAGAGAATAGAAACAAACTGGATTGCAGCAGCTAGAGATAGAGAGAACTGGAGACGTTTGGAGGAGGCCTATATCCAACAATGGATGTGAAAATTCGGCTGGATGATGATGATGATTACCTCTATATGTCAATTATTCTCTCATTTTTGTAGAGTAAATTGTTGTGCTCGTCTAGTATTAAGTGATCCGTTTCTTCCTAAAGTTTTTGATCTTTTTATGTAGGTTAAAAGTGTCATGCTTCTGTTATAGCGATTCTATTTCTATGCATTAATCTTGTAGCCATGATTATTTTGCTTCTTTAATCATTTTCTTGATGATTTTGTTTATTTCTTTGTATCTTTCCTCATTCTTCTTCTGTGTTTCTTTCGTTCTTCCATTTGCTCTAATATTTCTTGTCTTATCCACAGCTGTTTTTTTATATTGTTGTGTGGGTATAAAAATAAACTTTTCTTTAAATGCGTTTTTCTCGAAATAATTTTTTTTAAGTCGGTGTTTACTGTATTTCGAAAACTACTTCATCGATCTTTCTAAAAGTTTGCAGAGTTCGTTTATAGATAAATTACAAGGTCGCAACGTCAAGATATTGTCCATTTTGTCATAAATAATTTTACAAAATCAACTTATTCAAATTAAAAAAAAAATTTAAATTAAAAAAAAATTGTCTTTTTTACTTCTAAAATTTGAAAATGTCCTTAGAAATTTATGCTATTGGTGTGATGTAAATCTACAGTGGATAAGTGAAAACCATACTGAAAAACTAATTACTTGGTCGGGTATAGTGGATACACGTTAAACGGGATGTATTATATAGAAATAAATTTAATTAGCCCTATTTGTGAAATGTTACTTTAAAATGAAATTGTATCTGCCCAGAAAAACAAGTTTGGAGCCAATTTTAATGAGATATGGTTCCAGAAAAACGGAGCTGTTGCTCATTTTGGTGTAAATGTTTCAGTTTTATGTAAATCAGACATGTCCCGGATTAGGTAGATTGAATGGCCTCTTCGTTCACCTGGTTTGAATCCTAATGATTATTTTTATTGGGGATACTTGAAAAGTAGAAATTATAAAACTAAACCAGCAAGTGATGCAGAGCTAAAGCAAATATTAGTTATCAAGAACCTCCTGAATTCTAAATATTAAGGAAGAACTCCAAGACGTAAAAGTAAAAAGAAATAGTTATGGCAGTTAAAACGAAAAAACTACGGTATTTAGGATATCTTAAACGTGGAGAAAAATATGAATTATTATAGTTGATTATGACAGGAACAATTCGGGTTAAGCGCAGTAAAGAGAAAAGAAGGATGTTTTCGTAAAATAACTTTACGGTAATAGGTTGGATGCAGTTTTATTCAACTATTCCGAACAGTAGCTTGGAGGGTTAAAATTGCCTTAACGAAAGCTACTATTTGTAGAAAAGATGGCATCTAAAAAAAAAGAGAAGGAAAACACAACATCGAACAAAAAAAAAACATGTCTATATATATTTAATGCAATGGTTTGTTTATATGTCTGGTCAATTGTGTAGAAAAGCAGTCAAGAAAATGGAAAGTTAAGCATGAAAAATAAATTCTGCTAGATATACTTCTGTTACCAAACTCTTCTTTCGTCAAATTTTTTTTCATGTTTTTTTTTAAATGTTTTATATTTTCTATACATTTATATTTATTTTATCTTCTTCTTTGGGTGCCGTCTTCAATGAAGGTTGGCGATAACCTCAGCAAAATCATTTCTGTCCCTGGCTTTTCTTATTAAAGATTGAGAATCCAAACCAGTCCACTCACGAATGTTCTTCAACCAGGACGCCTGCCGTCTACCAGGACCACGTTTTCCTTCTACCTTCCCCTCTATAAGAAGCTGCAGTAGCTGGTATTTCTCATTTCTGTATATGTGTCCCAAATATGAGGTTTTCCGTGTTTTCATTATTTTTAAGAGTTCTCTGTCGGTACCCATCTTGTGTAGGACCTGCTCGTTGCTCATATGCGCTGTCCAGGGGACTTTCAGCATCCTTCGAAATAACCACATTTCAAAACTTTCCAAACGCCTGAGTGAGTTGATTTTGAAGGTCCAGGCCTCCATTCCATATAGTAAGGTGCTGTAAACGTAACATTTCAGCATTCGGTATCGGATTTTGAGATTGAGTGTTTGGGACGTAAACATTTGTTTCATTTTTAAAAAGACATTTCTTGCTTGTTCAATTCGCGATTTTATTTCTATGTCTGGATCTATATCTTTCGTTATCCAGCACCCTAGATATCGAAATTTCTCGACATTTTCGATAATGTTACCATTCACGTTTAAAGCCATGGGTGGATGGATGGATGTTTTGGAGACAATCATTGTTTTTGTTTTCTTGACGTTAATGCTGAGGCCGTATTGTTCTCCGATCGATCTGACGCGATCTAAGAGTGTCTGGAGATCCTGTGCGCTCTCTGCAATTAGGACCGTGTCGTCGGCGTATCGTACATTATTTAGAACTCTGCCGTTAATTTTAACACCTTCTCTTGATTGCTCTAGTGCTCGTGCAAAGATTTCTTCCGAATATATATTGAAAAGTAGTGGTGACAATACACACCCCTGTCGTACACCTCGCTTGATATTGAATATTTCTGTGTCACCGGCTTCTGTTCTAACTGCTGCAGTTTGGTTAAAATACAGCGTTTGGATAATTTTAAAATCGTTCTCGTCTAGTCCCTTTTTGTGAAGGCAATCCATCAGCTTATCATGTTTTACTTTGTCGAAGGCCTTTTGATAGTCAATAAAACATAAAAAGAGATCCTTTTTTTGGTCTCGACATTTTTGCAGCAGTATAATAAAACTGGTTAATGCTTCCCGTGTCCCAAATCCATTTCGGAAGCCAAATTGTTCATCACTGATATCCTGTTCACATTTCTTATAAATGCGTTGGTGAATAACTTTCAAGAATAACTTTAACATATGCGACATTAAACTAATAAGTCTGAAATCACCACACTTCTTTGCTCCCTTAGTTTTTGGAAGGGGAATAAAGACTGATTTTAACCAGTCTTGTGGAATTTCACCGCTTGTATATATTTGATTAAATAATTTGACGATTATATTTAAATGTTTCTCTTCCAGTAGCTTTATGACTTCCGTATGTATGTCATCGGGGCCAGGGGCTTTCCCATTTTTTGCGTTTTTGATTGCTCTCTCTACTTCTTGTTTTAATATAGGAGGACTGGTTTCATGGTTTTTATATATTATGTTGTTTAGTGGTGTGTCCGAGAATAGTTCTTCTATGTAATGTCCCATACGTTGTTTAGATCGCTTAATTCCCATATCGTTTCATTCTCGTCGTTTGTTAATCTACAAGGGAGTCTTTGTTTTGTCATTCCAGCTAGATCTTTTATTTTTTTGTGAAGCGTTTGACTGTCGTGTTTCTTTATTAATTCTTCGATCTCTTGGCAGTTTTCTATCATCCAATTTTCTTTTGCGGTAGCTATTTCTTTCTTGATTTGACGATGTATCTCCCTATATTTTTCATTATCTTTATTTTTGTAGGCTCTTCGAGTATCCATCATTCCAGAATTTTTTGTGTCATCCAGGGTTTAGATTTTCTTTTGTTATTAGTGTCTTTTATATATTTCTCGGCGCTAGTAAAAGCATTCTTGACTTCAGTCCATAAGCCTTCTGTAGTTGGTGATAACTCTCTTTGGAGTCTTTCACATTCCTCGTTGAGTTTAGTCTTTACCATACTTTGTATATTTTCTTGTTTAAGTAAATTGATGTCGGTTTTTTTTTGACAGTCTTTCTTTTGACAGTCTTTTTTAGCATTTTGAACTTATTTATTTTATACAAAATTATATATCGACAAACTTAATAGCTTGTGTTATTTTATTAAATACTACTCAAAGAGATTTCTTAGAACAATATTTACTAGTCTATATTTTAACATTCTGTCCTTTAGTAAATATTGATGTGCTTTCACAAAAGTTTTCGAGCTGTTACCGGCTCTGAGATGAAGTTTTAGGATATTTTTTCAATTGATTCAATAACACTCGTTGTTGATGGTTACGGAGGGGTTCTGTTTTATTTTAGGTTTCATTTCAAGTTGGTCACGAAACGTAGAAATGACCCAGTATCACGGAATGACTGATCCCAGCCAGCTAGGTAAAAACGTTTCCCAAACATAAAAATATAAAATATATTGTGACTCGAAAAATACGGTTATTTTTGCTCTTTTATTATATATATATATACTAAAGTTTATAATCCATTTAATATAACAGAATAACATACATTTATCAAACGAAATTTGTATGATGCTAAAAAATAATATTCAAATTTTTTAAAACTGTGATTTAATGTCCAAAAAATTACTAAAAGTTTCTCTTAGTTCTTTTTTTCTGTTTATAAAATTTTTCTCTTGTATACATTAAGTTTTATTGTATTGGGCACTACACTATATTTAACTAACTTTGCTATTATTTACTTCTCTGTTCACAAATTGTTGATAGCACGAAATATGCCTCAAAATCATCAAACGGTCGTAAAATTTGTATCATCATAGGCGTTCCTGAGGTGTTTATTCATTAAAATTAATATTAATATTAATAATGTTTTAATACTGATATATTTAGTAAAAAACAATTAAAACTTTCACGGCTAATGTTGGTTATTATATTATATTAATAAAAATAATAATTTAACCATTAACAATTTTGTAAATAAGAATACCTTATCTCTTTGGATATTTCAATACTAATCTTCGCGTTTAATCACTTTACTAGAAAACCTGGTATTTATATCCGAAGGTACTATCGGTTGCAAGATAATTAGGATGGAATTCCCCAGATTTTTAATAATATAATGGGTATAGATGCCGGATTTGGCCACGTACCTCGTCTGTTTAGTTTATATTCGAAACTTAACTTAAAAGGGTGAAGTTATTACGAACGAAAACAATTTGTTTGTTTAGTACGTTTTTGATCGCATGTAATTTACGGCTCGTCGGTGTTTCCGCTTCTACGGCAGTAATTAGCGTCTCGAATATTTCTTTTGCGAATTATATGCAGTGCGTGAGTGATTTTTTATTCCATATACTCACGAACATATACGTACCTTTCGCTCGTGCTCGTTTTGTTGGATTGTTTGTGATGGCTTCATCATCAACATCATCAAGTTTTACACCGGTACTGTTGCGTACAGTCAGTAAGTCTGTCTATTCACCAAGAGAGAAGACTATTGTCCTGAATGTTCACGATGCTCTGGTTTCTCAGAATCCCACAAACACTGTTCGCAACATAGTCGAAAGTTGTGCCAACATGACTGGCGTAGGGGAGTCAACTATATATAGGTTCCTATCAGAAAGAAAAAAACACGGTATAGCTAACCCAAACACAAACGAACACTTAAAGAGAGGGAAAAAGCCTATTGAACTTGATGAATTTGGCAAAAATGGTATTCGAAGGAAAATTCATGGATTTTTTTTCAAAAAAGAAATACCAAACATAAATAAAATTTTACAAGAAGTTAGAGATGATCCGGATTTGCCTCATATCGGACGAACTAAATTGTGGCAAGTTTTAAAAGAATTAAATTTCCGGTGGGAGAAATCAGACCAAAAATCACTTTTGATTGACCGGGAGGAGATAATATGTTGGAGAAGAAATTATCTAAGATCCATACGAAAATTCCGGGCTGAAGGAAGGCCAATCTTCTACCAGGATGAATCGTGGGTAAACTCAGGTCATACTCTAAAAAAAAGTTTGGTCAGATAAAAATATATTAAGCTCCAGGCAAGCCTTTATGGAAGGTTGGTCTACTGGTATCTCCCCACCTTCTGGTAAAGGCGGTAGATTAATAATTTCTCACATTGGCAGTGAAAAAGGATTTGTTAAGCATGGTTTGTTGGAATTTCAGTCCAAAAGCACAAAAGACTAGCACGAGGAGATGACAGCTGATGTTTTCGAAGAGTATTTTGTGCAGATGATTGAACACATACCACCAAATTCAATTATAGTATTAGATAATGCACCTTATCATTCACGACTAGTAGAAAGACTTCCAACGACTGCGTGGAAAAAACAGGATATTCTTGACTGGCTGCGGAATAAGTACCTGCCTTACGAAGATGGAATGGTAAAAGCAGAACTTTTAAAAATTGCCCGGCAACACAAATCTAAGTTCAAGAAATACGTAGTTGACAAAATGGCGGAAAGGAGAAACATCACAGTCCTTAGACTTCCACCCTACCACTGCGAAATAAATCCAATTGAACTCATTTGGGCACAAATGAAAAGTTATGTGGCTAGAAAAAATACGTCATATAAAATACAAGCTGTACGTGAATTGTTATACGAGTCTTTACAACACATTATAGAACAAAACTGGAAAGATGCAGTAAGACATGTAATAGAAGAAGAACAAAAAATGTGGGATCTTGATAACATAATTGATGCGACCGTAGAGACACAACCGCTAATTATTAACCCTCAAGACGACTCGGATTCCGAAGTTGATCCTATTTATTTTGAATTTGAATAGTTTTCTAATCGTAATTATATAAGGTAAGTGATAGTAGTTGTAATCGTAAGGTATTAAAGGGGAAAGGCGCAAAACGTCGCCTGTCAAAATGTTCAATGTGTTTTAAATGTATCGATTTTTTTTCAAATCCTGAGAAAACTAAAAAGCCTTTTGGAAAAATTTAAAGGCAGAATAAAATATTTATTAGAATAAATAAAATTTTCTTTTGCATGCAATATTTTCAATTAAAAATTATACTATATTCTCTCTTTTATTTTCACCCCTGTTGCATAACATAATAAAATAAACATTGTAGAAGTTTTCAGTGACTTTCTGTAATATACATCAGTATACACATATATAATACCCTCAGTAATAATGTAATCTTTCATTCTGCTTTTAAATTTTTCAAAAATATTTATTAGTTTTCTCCGAATTCGAAAATAATGGATACATTTAAAACACATTTGGTGCCTTTCCTCTTAATTAAATAAATGTATCTTTTACAAATGGCAAAAAACTTTATTTTTGAATAAAATATTTTATTTTATTATAAGTTTTATTAAAACAAAAGTACAATTTACAAAATATATTTATTTGGTTCAAATAAATGTTTCAATCATATACTCTACGACACTGGTCGGCCAAAATACGTTCCTATTCGGATTATAAGCTTGACCGCTGTATTGTATTCCGGCAGATACAAGGTGGTTTAGTCGAAAACATCTTAAATCGTCAGTTTCAGGTTGGTTTTTACTATTATATCGTATTACCTATCCTCTCTGTATTTCAGTTCTCTAATTAGGATTAAACTTGTAGTGAGCTATCAACAAATTGTGAACCGAGTGTAAGTGGTCTTGAGTACGGTCTGTGTTACATTGGTTCTGTGCTTGTGTTTTATTTTTGTTGTTGAATTTGGTAAACAATGGTTTCGAGTACAGAATTTGGCTTCTTCGCCATAGCACTGATTGCCCCCAATCGTAGAAAAAAACACAAAAAAATGACGGTGGTCCAAGCAGTGGTACAAAATTAAGAAAACGCTTTAATTATGAACATTTACTAAATTTTCTGCGTGATTTAGAACCAGAGGATTACAGGAACTTTTTGAGAATCAACCAAGAAAGTTAGATTATCTACTTGAGTTATTACGCCTTGACATTGAAAAGAAGAATATAAATATGCTTGAAGCAATTTCTGCAACTCAGAGATTGTTTATCACGCTGAGTTACCTAGCATCTGTCATATATTTGGAAGATCTGAAATTCATTTACGCCATTGCTCACCATACTCCAAATGAAAACTTGCTCAGCAATTACATTCATTAACGCAAACGGGTATTAACGAAAAACATTCAGGTAATTATGTTTCAAGTACATCTTTCTATATCATATATTAAGGAAGTAAAAGTAGAAACAAATAGGTGTACAAGTTCATAATTAGGCAAATGAGAAGAAGTTAACAAAATTTTCTTCATCGTGTGTGATTCTTAGTGCCGCCCTGGAGGTTGGCTTACTCCCAGGAACCCTTGCCAAGTATTTGAAGTAGATAACGATGGTAAAGGTGACGACATCTTCTAGTGCGGGGGCATTAGAAAACGCATTCCATCTCTAGTCACGGTACCCATTTCTGCTTTATTAATTGTCGCTTAATTAACTGAAGAGGCTAACGACCAAATAATTAGAAACATGTAATGCACAGCAAGACAATAACAATAACTCACTGATGCTTTTCGTTTGCTTTATTTATCAATCTGGTTTAACTGTGCACAGCAATACTTTTACTTTTACAATGATTTTTTAATTCTAAAAAATTATCTATCATTTTTTCATTAAACGGTAAGATCAACGGGGACTGAAGTATCCTTGCTTTTTCTTTGGTGCCTGGTAAATACGTTACAATATTTCTGGCTACTGTATGACCACGCCTTGTGGGTTGTTCTGTAGACCAACGATGCCTGTCTTTTCCAAGTAAACCGGTTCGTGATCTACTTCACTATCACTTTGTTCATTTTCATCAGCGTCGGTATTGGAGTTTTGTTTTTTAAAATAATCCTTCGGCACCAAAGATATATCGACCATCTTCCTCGTTATTTTCATTAGCAAATAGATTTTCGACTTCCCATTCGACTTCAGCTTGGGTCAACGTACTACGTTTTTTACAGTTTTCATTCAGCTATTTACAGACTGAATATACATTAACGCTAACTGACTGCTGCGCATGCTACATTAAGCTAAGTGTCTAGATGGGTATCTCGCACCTAGGAGTGAGCTTCCAGGGTAAATAAATAAGTATCCGTTGGGTTACTATGCTGTTATAGGAAGTACATATTACATATGAAAAATGTTATTTTAACTATTTTTTACGATATTATGGTGTGTCTACCTTACGCTGATCATTGAGAATAATAATACTGGTAAACACACAGTTTGCTGCCAGAAATTGTTTTACTGTTGCTAGGTAATTTGGATCTGTTGAATCCAAAAATGCCACCAGATTTTTTCCATCAGATCGTTTTCAAGAAATACAACAGATCACATTTCTAACATATAGGTTATTTTAATGCAGCATTAGCTACATATATGTAGTGCTGCTAGCAATTAAATAAACAAAACACTAATATTGATAAATAATAATATGATATATATATATATATATTATTATATATATATATTATATATATATAATATATATATATAATATATATATATAGATAATAGGTTGTTTACAACTGTCGTTGTTTTCCTGTCCCTAGTTTTCCTATCTCGGGTGTCGGCTTCATTTAGCTGTCTTCCTTCCATGGCTTCATTCACGTCATCTCGCCAGCTTCTTCTTGGAAGCCCTCTTTTCCTTCTTTCGGTTGGGATACATTTTAATATTTTCTTTTGGCCACCTCTCGTCTGCCATTCTGTTTACATGATCGAACCAAGTTAGTTGTTTTTTCTGGACTTCATCTATAATGTCTTTTTCTTGCTCCATTCTACGTTTTATTTCTTCATTGCGGATTCTGTCCATCCTTGTCAATCTACAGCTTCGTCTCATAAAATCCATGTCGGTAGCTTGTAATTTTTTCCTGTTTCTTTTACTAGTGTCCCATATCTCTGCTCCGTATGTTACCACCGGCTCAACCATCGTCTTATATATTCGTTTTTTCGTCGTTCTTGTGATTTTTTTATCCCAGAGAATGGAGTTTAGGCATTTGGTAATGTTTCTGCCTTTGTTTATTCTTGTATTTATTTCTTCATGGCTATTTCCGTCTTTTGTAAACACTACTCCTAGGTATTTTACTCTATTTGTTCCTTTGATTTTGTCACTCTCCAATGTCAGGTCTTCGACTATATTAGAAAAAGTACACTTTAATTAGAAGTCATTAGTATGTATTTGTATTAGAATCTGTTAAGTTGGTTTATAAACATATTGCAGTTATAGTGGTGGAATATACAGAATTGTATACAAAGAAAAGGTTTGTATTTTTGGAACCAGCACAGATGAATTAACCAAAATCAGTTGATATTTTTTTTCGACAGCAAGACAAAAATTTTTTTTGTTCAGCTGTGATACGTCCACTTCTTATTTTATTCATGACAATGAATAAAAGAAGAAGTATGATTCTCTGTTTTTATTATTTATACACAAATTATGATTCTTCGCTCTCAAATTTTCGTCTTTGTTAAATTCTAAATTTCTCTCAAATGTCTAAAATAATAGCTGCTTATAATTGTTTGGTATTTTCAATAAAGAAACCTCCTGTAGATTTATCAACAAGATTTGTAACTATAGTATTTACGTAGTAATTCCTTTCTCTATCTATAACTGGATTATATTAACACCAGTATTCACATACAGTTAAGTTTTTTTTATAGTTTGTACAGTACTTAATAATTAACTTTTAGTTTGTTTATAATGCAGGTCTATTTAAATTGGCAATTAAAGTCATGTTTTGTTTAGTAGATTGGGACTAATTGAATAAACGCATATTACTAATTAAATCTAATTATTGTTTTAACGAAATTATCGTCATATTATGCTGATTTGATATAATAATTTCATATTGATTAATAACTTACTTAAAATACCTTATTTTCATTGGCCTTGATTCCTGATCATTAGTCTCGCTATTTAAAATATCACTTTTTATTAAAACCTATTTTATTTGCTTCAAACAACCACTCTTAGGTAATATTTTAAATTCGGCCCACTTAAGACGATTTTGTGTATCTTTTAACACTTTATACAATACTTCACTTCAGAGGCGCAAACATGACCATTTTTATGAGGTGCTACCATGTGTCATCATAAATTACATTACTACTTTTAGATATATTATTCTCACTCAAACTATTATTCGCCAATGTCAGCATTAATTTTTTTCGTTGTAATCATTGCTATGAACTGACTAAAATATTAGTAAATGAAAATTTAAAAGGACATCTGCACTATCGATATGCTTATATTTATTGGTTTTTGTTTTTTATAATATAGTATGCTTTTTTTTACTTGGGCCAAAAAAAGCGTTCTCTAATACCAACCCTAATACCACTCACGCGGGTAAATCTAATCTGGTACGTCTAGGGCGCGGGGTGGGCATTTATCACTTTAGAAATTACTTGTCTTAAAATTATTTTGTCACTCAATCGCTCGTGCTCCGATACTTACATACAAATAAACGTCACAGCCATTATAAGAAGGAGATTGACAAAACTGATTAGCAATGCCATCGAAGCGATCGCAGCTACCCTTTTTGCTGCATTATATATTACTTTAAAAAATGGGCTAAAGGATATATACGCGTAATAATCCACCGCGATTAAAAAAGCTCACGGAATTTAGCGACATATACTCTACTTAAAGATACCGGTCTATATGATCCCAAAAATGTGGTTTCTCACCTTTCTACCCACTTACTGACCTCTACCAGCAACAAACTCTCGAGCTTAGCGTGCCAACAGAAATTGATCAGTTTCCTACGCCACAACTACCTTAAAATACGCCTTAAGGGGTGGGAAGGTCAGGGTACCTACATGGACACCGAAAAGAAATCAAAACATAGAAACATCTATGAGTAAAACAGTCAAATAAGCCCAAATTGGTCTTATGACAATCATTTATTGTCAATATTAAAGCAAATTTAATAAAAAAAAACTTCCTCGTAATGAAAAACGTACTTAATTTTAATCCAACATCTCTACAAATACAGCGCAAATAAAATTAGGAGAATGATATTAAGTTCAGTAAGTTAGTTTTATGTTTTTAGTTTTTAATTGCACGATAAATTAACTTTAAAATTATTGTACGAGTTTCAACTTTAGATTTTAATACGAATATTATAAAGTAGCTAGTCAGTAAAATTATATGTGACAAAAAAACAAATTTGATAACAAATACCTAAGTTAATATCTTATTGGAGATAAATCATTTATAATTTATAATAATATTTGTATATTATTTAACGGTAATATATATGAAGACCTGAAAAGGTAATAGATCTAAGTGCTAAAAGTAAAATTGTTGGGAAAAGTAAAAAAACTGTACAGTTTTCAACAGAATACAATTTTATTTACAAAAAGTGGTTTTAATCAAACAAGTTAATGTAAATAGATGGTTTTGTAATTTTTGTACAGTTTTACAAAAACGAAACAGAGAAAACGCATGTTAACCATATACTTTTTCAACAGAACAAGTCGATTGATAGGTTTCACTTCTAAGAGATCTACGTCTATTGGTCTGTTTTACTTTCTAAAGATCTAAGTGCCATCACAGAGTATTTCATAGTAGAAATCTCTGTTTTCTTCATCAATAAAACAGGCTTCCTAAGTACTTTTTTTTGTTTTGTGCTAGTGGAAGCTTTATTGGTAGAGTAGTAAGCTCCATGGAAGCTATGTATTCAATAGAAATAATTTTCTTGAAGACGTAGCATTTTTGTCAAACCCATACAGTTCGCTGAAGTTTTTCTTGGTAAGTACGTAGCCAGATTCGTTTTTATCAATCTTGAAATACGACACTTTGGATATCATTAAATCTTTAGTGTTGATACACATTGCAGATGCTTCGTCAAAGTTAAAAAATCTATCCATGCTTAGCACTCGGAATGGTCTTGATGGTCTGGCTGATCTAATTACGTTTTCCACACCTTTAACGGTTTACATGATTGCTACTTTAGATCTCTTTTCTATAACTGCCAAGTCCCGGTCTGCCGTAGAAAAGCTGTGAGCAAGTACCAAGAACTTATGCTCTGTAGACTCAAATAGGCCCAAAGATGCTATTTAAATGTACAAGAAAACTAAAATACGGTTTTTCACTTGACCACCGCAGTTGTCACTCCATACAAGTTTTTTCTTGTAAGCCGGCAACATACCTGTATTTAAGGCTTGCAGTATACAGGAAGCCATCTGATTCCCTCCTCTCCCAGATTGGCACTTATGTCATACGCTCATAATAAAGTCTTTGGTATCGGTAATATAAATATTAAAATTGTAGCAAGACAATTGCCTTAAATAATACATATCGCTATGTGTAAGTTTCGGAAGAGGAATTACACTATTAGACATTGTGTTGTTAGATGCATCTTTTTTTAATATACTTAATGCTTTTTTACTTTTTCTATGATGTAGTTCTAGCTCTGTCTTCGCTTTATTTGCTGCTGCGATATCTCTGTTTTTGATCTGAATATGAAGATAGTCGCACGTTTTACAAGTGTTTACTCTTGGTCTTTTGAACGATAAATTTGAGGAGTCTTTTAAAAATACTTTTCTATAGAATTTGGCAATTCCTATTTAACTGGAAATAAGCTACAATTAAAGGTTAAAGTACGTTTATTGACGTTTCAATTTCCACTTCGGAAATCCACTGGAAAATATAAATATTGGAGAAAAACATTGAAATCAGAAACGTGAATCGCTAGAAATTAGTTTCCGAGAAAAAAATGTATATGATAACTTTATGGTAAAACTACGCAGCAATAGGTATATCTCGACAATAAAAATGGCTACAGGCCCTATCTTGGCGGCATATTTTATTGCTTATTATTTCATGGCAATTGATACATAGCCCAATCCTACAACTACTCCATTATCCCCTAGTGAAAACTTGAGTCCAAAAAAACGAGACATCGTACAAAAACGTGCCAATAAGTTACTTTATTTTTGGTGCGAGAGCTAAAAATTATTGCCGGGAATTTTAATATACTCATATAATATATTCGACTTAATTAAATTCGTTTCTCAGTTTGAACGTTAAATATTAAAGATATTTGGTTATATAACGCTGTTATTGAGGAGTGGAAAACTGTTTTAGTTGTACCAATCCCAAAACTACACAAAAATCCTATTTCCTTGTTGTCCTGTGTTATGAAAACTTTTGAACGGATTATTAAACACTGGTTAGAATTTTATTTGATTAGCACTGCCTTTTTTCTGTTGGAACAATTTAGTTTTAAAAAAGGTTTTAGTACTACTGACGCAGTTTCTTATTTAACAACAGACATTCGGTTATGTTTTTCACATAACTACTTTCGTGCTGCATTTCTCGATATAAAAGGTGCCTACGATGCAGTTAATATCATTATGTTAAAAAAAATTGCTTCGGCCCGATGTCCCTGTGAGAGTGTGTAATGTCACAGAATAATAAACAATCAGAATGACCACTCTCCATGGAAAATTAAGTACGCGCATCTCGTTCGCGCAGACGTTCCGCCATGTTTTAGAGGGAACCAGTGTTGTTTATGTGGTGTGCATAGAAAAATTAACCCGGTTTAATTGACTTACGGCAATCATAGACATACTATACAATTATATTAACATTGTTAAATATAATAACATAAATAATAATATAATTAAACATAAATATAAACAATTACATAACCTCACAAATCATATGTCTGTGTTATGTGTTTCCTTCTAAAACATGGCGCGCGTGCTGAAAAACTTCAAAGGTGGCATCTGAGAGTGGGCATTCTGATTATTTATGAATCTGTGGTAATGTCTTGTGCAATCTTTTAACACAAAGAAAAGTTTATGTAAGGTCAAATAACAATTCTGTAATAGGTCCCAAACGATTATCCACAGGTTTACCACAGAGCTCCGTTGTCTCTCCCCTTTCGTTTAATGTTTTTATAAAAGAAATACACGAGGAAAAAAATAATTATAATATTATGCAGTGTGCTGATGATTTTGTCGTTTATAACACTAATAAAAAATTAGAAGTAGGCATAACTGAGCTCACGTCACAGATACAACTAACTACTTTGAAATTTGAATCGTTAGGTTTTTCTTCAACCCCACAAAAATCTAATGTTACCATTTTTACACGACATAATATTGATAACATAACTGTAAATGGTACTTTATATCTAGTGTCTAATAAGGTAACATATTGGAATTATTCTTGACAAGAAGCTTAGCTGGAAAACATTTATACAAAGTATAGAACCAAAATGTTTAACTGGCATAATTTTTTTTAAATTCATAAGGAGAACATGGTGGGAGCAGATCCACAATCTTGTTTAACTTTTTACAAAGCCCTTATTGGGTTAATCTTGGGTTATGGATGTACGTTATATGGATCAGCCAGTCCTTACATTCTAAAACGATTGGAAATAATTCAAAATATTTCCCTAAGACTCTGTTTGGGTTTTATGTGTTCAACGCCTGTGAAACCACTTCGGATTGAAGCACTTTAACCACCATTATTTTTACGGAGGGAATGGTTGGCAGAACTTATTATTGAGTCTTTTTTTAAAACCGTAGTCTGTTAGATAAAATAGCCTTATTAAATAACCACGATTTAACTAACACGTACTGGTAAAAAAACCTCCTCCATTACGTAATAATTCTTTCATTTTTTCTGCAGAAGCGATTGGTATTATTAAAGCCTGCTATTATATCAAAAAAAAACAAGTTAAAAAAAATACATTTTTTGAGTGACTCCTTATCTGTTCTTAAATGCATCGCTAACCCAATTAATGTCATTTCTACTGATACAAATCCTTTTATTGGAGAATTAAAAGTTAGAATTCATAAATTGAAAAAAAGTCAGTACGAATTAAAATTCACTTGGGTAAAAGCTCATATAGGACTTCGTGGCAATGAAGTTGCAGACTCCTTAGCCAAAGAAAGCGTTACAACTATATATGATATCCAATATTTAATTATATCTAAGAGTAATTTTAAGGCAAAATCGGAATTGCATTGGAAAAACTATTGCTCTAATAACCTCACATGATACACACTATTACATCCAAGTATTCCGACAGGTTTGTGGTATCAAGATTATGATTTTACATGAAATGATATTGTGACCATTTGTAGGCTGAAATAGCGGACATGCAAGCTTCCTTCAACACTTATATAAAATCGGTGTAGTCAACACCGAACTTTGTAAAACTTGCAATGTGGTTTGAGACTTAGATCACATTTTTTATGCTTGTAGTAAATTTGAAATACAAAGACAGGAACACGTTAGTAGTTTATTTTTGCAAAAATTATACTCCCCTTTCAATATACTTATTTGATATTATTAAATATGTACAATGTATATAAAGTGATTCTTAAGTTTATTAAAATGTATAACTTAAAACTTTAGTGTAAATGTTAAGCTCGTTACCTCTGTAGAATCGCCAAATATTTTACCTTTTTACCTATACTTTCCGTGGTCTGCCCTTTCGGTCTGTGAGTCACCTTGAATGACCCCTAGGTGTTAAAAGCAATCCTAGTTCCTCTCCCATGATAGTTCTTCTTTTTCCAGAATTGTTATTTTAGTTTAGATAGAATAGGTTAATTTAAGTGAACGTTTATTACACATTTGCTGCTGGCTGGATCGGTACTTAGCCCGATTGTCAAGAAACAAAAAAAACATTAAATATTTTGAGAAATCAGATTTCTATGTCGAAATGCATTAGAATCTTCTAAAATTTGTTACTATTAAACTGGGAATAAGCCACAATTAAAGATAAAAATACGTTTATTGACGTTTCAATTTCCACTTCGGAAATCGTTCTCAAAATACAAACAGTAAATTAAACAAATTTTGTTTTTTGTTACATAGTGAAAAATTCTTCTAATAATTTAATTTTATCTGACTCATTTATATTGACAATTCAGACATACATTATGCATTTTAAAGTAGACGACTTTAAAATGATATTGCCAATATTGTTGAGTTGCGCTCCTGGGACGACTTTACTTATAAGATAGTTCATTCGATTACATGAAATCAACTTTAACTTGAGAATATCCGTCAGAAAAAATCATAGCATGTAATTCGTCTTTAAAAAGACAAACACATGACATGATGACAGTAAAATTCTCCTGTTAGTGATTCCATAGTAAATTATGAGGGAAAACCAGGAAAAAAACCTCATAATACTATCCCGACATTGTAAGTATTTGTTCGTGAATTTAGTTTACCTTCAACAAACATCAAAATTCTGATTTTATATGTTACGTTATTTAAAAAACATAAATGATGTATCCTCTATATGTTACTGACTTACTAATACTGGTATTTTCTTATTAATAACTTCCTCTTTCAATATTGGTAACCAGATCCTACTACATTCTGCCGAGGAATTTGCGACACAATTGGCCTCATTTAGCATAATTAGAGCCGCTTCTTTGATTTTTCTTTTTTTACCATCCGTTTCTTTTAGGACTACATTTGAATTATTCCATTGAACCCTATGTTCATTATCCCATGCGTGTTTACAGATTTGAGATCTATCAAATTCTTTATTTTTAATATAAGATTGATGTTCACTTATTCTAACATTTAATGGCCTTGATGATTCACCTAAATAAAACTGATCGCATTCACAAGGTATTTTATAAATGCAATTCTTTGTCCTTTCTTGTTCATTGTTAGGTTTGGTTTTGGACAAAATAGATCTCAACGTGTTTGTTGTTTTGAATGTTGTTGAAATGTTGAATTTATTTCCTATCCTTTTAAGTTTTTCTGATAGTCCTTTTATGTACGGTATTGTTATTTTCCTCATATTATTCCTTGTGTATGCTGTAGGATCTCGTTCTAAGTTGTTCTGTTCTATTCGATCGATTGTTGAAAATTCCTTATTTATAAACGATAAAGGATAATCATTTTTTAATAAAACAGATGTTAACAAATGTTTCTCCTCCAAGAACGAATTTTCATTAGAACAAGTAATTTTGGCTCTATCGTATAAGGATTTAATTATTCCCTTTTTTACATTAATATTGTGATTTGATTTGAAATTTAAATATCTATTGGTGTGTGTTGGTTTTCTATACACCTGAGTCTCATATCCAGTATCGTTCTTAGAGATTAAAACATCCAGGAAAGGTAGCGTGTTATTATATTCCTTTTCCATGGTAAATGTTATTGTCTCTTCTTTATCGTTTATATCATTTAGGAATGTGTCCAACAACTCTGATCCATGAGGCCATATTGAGAATACATCATCTACATACCTCCACCATACTGTGGGTTTGAAATTTTGTTTAGAAATGATATTTGTTTCAAAATCTTCCATAAATATATCGGCTAAGAATGGAGATAAACTAGAGCCCATTGCTAGACCAAAATTTTGTTTATAGAATTCATTATTTAGTTGAAAATATGTATTATCAGTACATAATGTTAATAACTCCATTATAGCCGATATGTTTAGTCTTGTTCTAGTTGCCAATGAATCATCACTCTCTAATTTTGTCTTGACTATACTTAAAGTCTTATTTAATGGCACATTCGTAAATAAACTATTTATGTCAAAACTTACCAAAGTATGATTTGAATTAAATTCAATATTTGATAATTTATTTAAAAAATGTTGTGTATTTTTTATGAATGTGTCATTTTTATTTGTAAATGGTTTTAAAATATTTAATAAAAATTTTGATAGTTCACTACAAGGAGAATTCATGGTACTACAAATGGGTCTAAGTGGTATATTCGTTTTATGAATTTTCGGTACTCCATAAAAATGAGGAGTCTTACTGTAATGAGGTGTAATTAATCCTCTCTGATAACTTGTTAAAACATCTTTAAACTTGAATAAAGTTCTATATATTTTGTTTTCCAAAGACTTTGTTGGATCTTTTGTTAATTTTGTATAAGGTCCGTTTATTAATAGATCTTTAATTTTATTTTCGTATTGAATTTTATCCATTATCACAGTTGCATTCCCCTTGTCTGCTGGTAGTATGATTATGGAGTCGTCATTAATAAGAAAGATATTAATAAGAAAATACCAGTATTAGTAAGTCAGTAACATATAGAGGATACATCATTTATGTTTTTTAAATAACGTAACATATAAAATCAGAATTTTGATGTTTGTTGAAGGTAAACTAAATTCACGAACAAATACTTACAATGTCGGGATAGTATTATGAGGTTTTTTTCCTCGTTTTCCCTCATAATTTACTATGGAATCACTAACAGGAGAATTTTACTGTCATCATGTCATGTGTTTGTCTTTTTAAAGACGAATTACATGCTATGATTTTTTCTGACGGATATTCTCAATTTAAAGTTGATTTCATGTAATCGAATGAACTATCTTATAAGTAAAGTCATCCCAGGAGCGCAGCCCAACAATATTGGCAATATCATTTTAAAGTCGTCTACTTTAAAATGCATAATGTATGTCTGAATTGTCAATATAAATGAGTCAGATAAAATTAAATTATTAGAAGAATTTTTCACTATGTAACAAAAAACAAAATTTGTTTAATTTACTGTTTGTATTTTGAGAACGATTTCCGAAGTGGAAATTGAAACGTCAATAAACATATTTTTATCTTTAATTGTGGCTTATTCCCAGTTTAATAGTAATTAATTTACAATGCCACAAGAAAATAGCTTCAGAACAATATTCTAAAATTTGGTTCTTTAATTGTTGTTCACAACTTATTTCCATGGACTAAACATAATCTGTCTAAATCCCAACAAAAATTTTTATTATTAAGATTAAGATTTGGATCGCCCATTCATTCAATTGCTTCATCGGGTCTCCTTTTTCTCCAAGGTGCTAGATATTTTTGAAATAAATATGCTCTGATCTTGTTGCTATAATGGGGTAAAGCACGATCCTGAAAAAACCTCATATTTTGTCTGATAATTAATGGTACATCTTCCAAGTAGAAAGACAGATCTTTTTTTAAAAATGATAAATAATTTTCTCCGTTTAAGTTATTGGGACGAAATACTGGTCGAAGAAATAATTACTTACAATTTTAGCCCAAAGGTTCACTTTAAAATTACTCTTATGATGACGCACTTTTTTATCATTGGGATTTACGTTGGCCCAGACATGAGTATTGTCGTACTTCATTTCATGCAAAGGTTGCATCCTCGTCGAATAAAATTATTTATAAAATTAACATCTCTTCCATTTTCTTCTAGAGTTCAATCACAAAACCAAAATTGTTTAGGGTGGTCTTGTGGAAGTAATTCTTGAACTGATGTTACATGAAAAGGATGAAGTAACTGTTCTTTAACCCTTATATGGATAAGTTGGGTTCAATGGTTCAAGTAGTAAGAGGTTAGGTAAGAGGTTCAAGTAGTAAAAGGAAACAAATATTGGAGAAGAAATCAAACAAGGAAATCGGCAAAATTAAGTTCATGGCAAGTTCCATCATTTTCTTTAACTTGTGACCGGGAGCAGAGTCCTGTTGAAGAATCGCTCCTCTTTGGGACTGACATTTTTATAGTTCTGTGTCCAAAACCGCTCTCTCTAAACTATAAAGTGAGTTTTATCTGTAAATAGGTTTTTTCCCAGTTAACTACAGTCCAATTAGAGTATTTTTTTGACCCCAATAGTCTTTGTTTCTTCGTTTGTTCAGTTAGAACAAGAACAGTTTTTTTTTCTGTGAATACATTGCCCTTATACAATTCTCCAAAAGTCTTTTTCGAAGAGTTGAGTCATGAATCACTACACCTGATGCTGCTAGATCGTGTTGGAGCCCTTGGGTTGTTTTTATTGGGTCCAATTTGCTCCTTCGAAGTAATAATCTTTCATATGCTGGTGTTTTTTTTCTCTTTCTTCCGCATTTTCCTACCCTTTTCATATGAATTGATCCCATTTTTCGTTGACGCTTTAAAATCTTGCTTACTGCCTCCTGACTTACTCTACACGTTCTTATAATTTCTCTTTGTTACATAGAAGTGTGTTCACTTAACGTGATAATATTTTTACCCTTTCTATTCGTAATACCCATCATGGAATTAAACGAAAAAAAACTCAATTACCGAAAACTACACAAACTCAGTGAAACATGTCGTAAAATACCCTTAATTAAAAGGCAGAGACAAGTAAGGTTATGTTTTCACTGCTTGGTCAGTTCTAAATGTGTCGATTCTGCAAACTGTGAATATTGAAAAATTCGTACAATACTGGAAGTCCTGAATAAAATACATATTATTAAGTAACTTTAAATATATTTATTCTTGTTGTCGACTTCTGTTCAATTTTATAGGTTTTTCTTCGTGTGACCTTTTGTTATTAACAACCGTGCTTAAACCGCTATTTTAGAAAGGCAATTTTGTTTATCTCTTTTAATGCTTAAGCTAGTCATTTTCCCAAACAATTTTGATATTCTAATATAATTTTATGTTTTTAGGAGACAAATTTAAACTTTTGCGTGTAGTATTTCCAAAAATTGAAATGATTAAATTATTTTTCTTCCCGCTACCTACACGCGAAACAAATAACAATGAACATCAAAGATACATTTCGACTGCGTGAGAGGTTATTTCTCAAATTATACATAAATTTATGAGCACACTGAAAGACATTAAATAAATTTTTCAGAATATTTCGCAGCATATCCGACATACCAATCTCGTTTTCAGTTCACTTTTCCACATTTGCAAATTGGACAAATTTTCCAGAACCTGTACGTCTTCAAGAAGGCTAGATTAAACGAAAAATGATCACATTGGGGCCACTTATTTACTTTAGCTGTGACAAAGGAACAAATACACCTTAGAGGCGGTTTTGCACAAAAATTTATATCTTTCTTTTAAGCCAGCTAAACAGGAAAATGCGTGTGAACAAAAGCATTGGTGGGATATTTGGATAGTTTATTTTCCTCTTGTCGATATTTCTCACCCTTCGCGTTTAGAGAAAAACTGGGATTTACGCGGTTACTTATTTCTTACCAAAAATTTAGTGTTTTACTGAAATAATTTTTATGTATTTGAACAAACCAATATCGCATTTACTGCTAAGAGGATATATACACAAAGAGACAGTTTTAAAAATTATATATAAAATTAAATTTATGAACTTATATTTGGACGTAGTTAAGCAGAAAACGTCCAACCCACAAATTGTTAAAAATGAGTTCTTTACACCAGCGAGCATATAATTTCTTGCTTTATAATATGCAGAAACCGTCCAAGTGAAAACATTACATACTCTTTTAATAATCGTCAAAGTTCTAACCCACAAACTAGGTTAACTGAGATTTTCATTGATAATAAAAAATCCAAGTGGGTTGAATTTTTTCTAAAAAATGTATGTCGATCTAAGTAATCGTGTTAAAAGAGTGGTTAAAACAGGCTAAGTGGGTTGGATCACTTTAACGCTCCATGCGATAACAAAACTACTGTGCATTTTTTTGTGTTAAAAACATCCAAGTGAATTGGATGTTTTCTACTTATAAATTTCGGTATACTTGTTAAAAATAAGAGTATAATCAGAAATCGTCCAAACCACTTGGTATCATTTTACGTTTACTATTTCATTAATATGTTAAAAGTAGTTTGAATCTTCAATTTCGGTCGATAATAAAATTTTATTACGGGAATGTGCCCTATTAATGTTTAAAACGTGCCTTGTGCGTATAAACCCTGGAACTTGGTCGATAAAAATTAATTTATTATAGGTACTCATCTTAAGCATAGTAATCACTTTCCTTTAGTTTTAAGTAAATGTGCCTATGTATTGATAAACATTTCTTTTTATTCAGTTGTGTCTGATTTTTCTGACTGTTCGGGTTTAAAAATACTTATTTAATAATAATTATGTCGAAAAGAAGCAAATACATGTGTGAGCTAGCAAAACTTATGGAAAACCAAACAAATAGTGTAATGTCTAGCGTGGAATTTGATTCAAATATTACCAATGTTGAGGTAAGTCGGAAATTTTTTATTAAAAAATAACTATATGTTGTTTACTGATTATTTTTTCGTGGTTTTCGGCCAGATTGAAGAAATAACACAAAACTCTCTTTTTTTTTTACGACGTTTCAATTTATTTTGTTACTAAATCTTAAAAAAAAAATAAAGAAAATAGAAGAAAATAGAGTTTTGTGGTATTTCTTTAATCTGGCCGAAAATCACGAAAAAATAATCAGTTTATAAGACACGGCTTCTAAAAGTTTATGTTGTTTACTAAATTTTTAAAATAAATGCATTTTATACATCATTACATAATTTAAATATATTGTAGAATATGGATGATACCAATGTGACAGAATTCTACCGTCACAGCGAACCATCGTCATCCAATAGTCGTATTCGTGAAATGGTTTTAAACGAGAAAACTGGATGTTTTGAATCAGCTTCTACCATAGATTCTGTTGATGATTATGATGTAAGTATTAAATCTTTGTACCTATACTGTTTAGTAAAATGCTTTATAATGCTATTCGCTATATTATTTCTATTTAATGAAAACTAAACTTTGATGTACCTATTGTTACAATCTAAAAGAAAAAATACAACTTCCTTAGGTACACACAATTTTGTAAACACATATGTATTAATCTTATTATACCAATGTTAAATTGATACCTATTATTATGATCATCAATTATTATTGATTAAAGTAATTATACAATAATGTAAAGCATATGAAAATTATTTTTCGATGAGTACCTATAGTAAACTTTATGAAAAAGATTAATTTGAATGAATTGAATTTGTTTTATTTTTTGGTACCTGGTAATTGATTAAAAGTTAACTTCTTTAATTAAAATAGACGCTTTCTATAATTTTTTGAAATTTTTATTTAAAATATTATCTAATAATACCTACCTTTTTATTCTTACAGAATATGTCAATAAGTGATGTCTTTAGTAGCGGTTCCTCTGATATGTTTATACCATCGTCACATGAAGAGAGTTCCGATAACAATGAAAGTTGTGATGATAATCCATTTTTAGCCAGTACATCAGGTCGTCCAAAGAAGGGTAGAAAAAAGAAATTTGCAATGACGCGAGCAACATCAAAGATTAATAGGAACAAAAATGAATCTTACATTGACTACAAAGGAAAATTGAAAGCTGCTAAAGAATTTCAATATGACTACAATTGTAACTGCCCGATGAAATGTTCTGAGTTGATTTCTACAGAGTCACGAAAACAAGAATTTGATCGTTTTTGGAGTCTTGGGTCTTATAATGCCCAAACTATCTTTATTGCCAATAATATCCACGAAATGCCGAAAAAAAGAATGTATGGAAGAAACACTGAAAGACGTCTGTATTCCAGACAATATTCCTTACTTATAGGCAAATGTTTATCAATAGTCTTAGAATAACTCCGTCAAGAGTAACAACAGCTCTGAGAAAGGTAAACAATCGTGCTCCAATTCTTGATCAAAGAGGTAGAAAACAAGGTGGTTTAAACAAAGTCCCTGAAAATAAAATTCAGGAAATAATCAACCAGATCAATAAACTGCCTAAGTACATATCGCACTACTGTCGTGAAAACACGTCTGCATTATTTTTACCGGCACATCTCTCATTATTAAAGATTTATGATCTATACAAATCTGAAGTTCAAAACCCTGTGAAATTTGGTATTTATAAGAGGATTTTTTACGAAAAATTTAATTTGAGATTTAATGTTCCCAAGAAGGACACATGCCAGGTATGTGATTCATTTAAAATAAAACTACAAAATGAAACGGATGATCATAAAAAGCAACTTTTACAAATTGAACTCGACACTCATCAGGATTTGGCCCAAAAATCACGAGAAACATTAAAGGCAGATTTAAAACGAGCTAAAGATGAGGATAATGTAGAGTGTTTAACATACGATCTTCAAAAAACTCTACCTTTACCCAAAATTCCAACCAATGTAATATATTATAAGAGGCAAGTTTGCTTGTATAATCTCGGTGTATTTTCAGGCAAACGTAATAAGAGTTATTCCTATGTATGGCTTGAAGGAACTGCTGGAAGAGGAGCTCAGGAGGTTGGTTCCTGTATTGTAAAATATTTAGAAAACATAGAAAGTACTGTTGAACATCTTATATTGTGGTCTGATTCTTGTGGAGGCCAGAACCGTAATATTAAAATAACACTCCTCATGGCCAGTCTTCTTCAAACCAGCCATAATATAAAAACTATAACATTTAAATTCCTGATTTCCGGCCATAGTTTTCTACCAAATGATAAAGATTTTGGGGATATAGAATGTCAACTCAAACGTCAAGAACGAATATATACACCTTTAGACTATATAAATATAATAAATTCATGTCGTAAAAAGTCTCCAATAACAGCTGCACAAATGAAAAAGGAATGGTTTTTGAGTACCCACCAGCTCGAGAAGGCCACAATAAACAGAAAAGTTGGCACCAATAAAGAAAAAATAAATTGGTTGGAGACAAAACAAATTATATTAACAAAAGAAAATCCTTACCACATCTTTATGAAACCTAGTTATTTTGGCGATGAAAGTGTATGTTTGGATATTGAGCGACGAGGACGATTAAATACAGAGAGCTTTTCGGCGCTGCTTATGCAACTCTGGCCCAATGGTAAACCCCTGTCAGAGGATAAAATTAACGATATTAAAAGCTATTTACATCTAATTCCTTCAGACGCTAAACCGTTTTATGAAAATTTTACAAGTGCTAATGTAGTCGAAGACGTTGATGGATTTAATGTTCCAGTTCTAGATTTTGAGGTAGATACCCACAATAATTAAAACTTTTTTTAAATTTACATTTACATAAGAAAATCATTGTAATTTTGTTTCTTTGGATCATTAAAATTTTTATAAAAATATGACATTATTTATTTATCTGAAAGATTCCAACCCACATAAGTATGTTTTATCGAAATTTTTTTCGGATTTTTGTTTTTTGTTAAAAACGTCCAACCTAAAATTTTCAAAATAACTTCATTGAAACTTACATTTAAAAGAAATTACAAACGAGGTGCCTACGAGATGAATATCATTATCTTAAAATCATTGCCAGGCGAATAAATTATGCATAGTTTAGCTAGGGCACACTAAAATCTTTTAAACTCAATTTCCCAACAATCACTTTTTTTGGGTTGGACGTTTTCTGCTTAACTACGTCCATTTATTGTATATGATTGTGTCCTGAAAAACCTAAATTTATTTATTTAATGTATATGTTTTTTATTTGATTCTGGTAGAGAAAAGTTCTGTGATATCAAAAATGTAGAGTTATAAAAACAAAATCAACATTTCATTTTATTAATTAATGTCTAATTAAAAAAATTGGGTATTAGCAGGCAGGGGAGCCAAGAGTAAAATGCGGAGCACACTAGTTCGCTCTCAAGGTTAAAAAACCCTCTTAATTACATACTAGTTCGCTCCGCAAACCATAACCTAGTTCGCTCCCGTGGTCAAGCGGATTAAGTATTTATCTATTGGGTTCTAGGAAAATTAACAGCAGGAAAATAGGTATTGCGGCTTTTGTATTTTATATTAGAACTTATATCAAATATTGGTAGTTACATATTTATATAAATACAGTGATAAGCGCTCTAATAAGCGGCAAAATAACGCAAACGATGGAAAACATATGAACTTGTAATATAAAAGAGATGAATTTAGTAAAGATGAGAAATTTAACGATAGAAACCTTTACATTATATTCACTGTTCCCCACCTTAAGACGTATCAAAGGAGGATGTCAACTAAAATGTGCCGGCATTTTATAGTACCAACGCCAAGGAAGACCTCCAAACCCAAAAAAAAATCGGTTGTTTTTCTTTTAAATTCAGAGCTTCAAAAATCAATTTCAATTCAATTAACGTTTTAACGTAAAATTAATCCTATTTCTCTATATAGAAGGCCCGTCAGGCCTTTATACCGCTGATGCGGATTAGGCCCTTAAGGCGGATCAAGTGAATGCTGATCCTTTTCGCGACACCCGAGCACTGAGGTCATGTGCGGCAAGCATGGGCTCGGTGGCCGGACACACTTCGGGCGCCCAGCCGGCGAGGAGAACAAAATTTACTTTTGCCAAATCGGCGGCTGAGTGACCGAGCACACACTTTTTTCCGGACATGAAGTCGACAGCCCAGGCTGTCGGCTTCATGGACGGAACACACGCTCTTTTTCTTTTTTTTAGGGACTCCAGTCCCGAAGTGAAGTTAGAGTAAAATCTATAGAGTCAGTAAAGTAAATAGGGAGAAAAGCCTAGATGTGGCTACCCCTACAGTCAGGTGGCATAACCACAGTAATTAAAAACAGGAGGTGTCTCATTACCCAGGGCACCTCAAGTAACTTTCAGATCATAAGCCTCCTCACGTAAGTCACACGATGAGGAGGGGTGGTGGAAAAGCCTGGGGGTCAGATAGGTACCACTTCAACTAGTGAAGTGTGACCGGTTTGATCTTCGGACATGTGGATCCCATACTTAGTTTGGTATACACATGTTCCTAGGGGTAGGGTTGATCGCTTAGCGTGATTGTGTGTGTGTGTGTGTCAACTAAAACTGTCACTGTCACAGAGGTAGTTTTCCAAACTCTTACGTCCAAAGGTGGGAAACAATAATAAAATGTAAATTTATAGGTTCTATCGCTAAATTTCCCATCTCCACTAGTTTCATTTCTATTTATCTCACAGCTTAATATGTTTTCCATCTTTTGCGTTATTTTTCCGGTTATTAGCGCGCTCATTACTGTTATGTATATTTTGAAAAATATTAGTGATTGATTTAGAAATTATATTAGAAATTTTGAATTGTTTTTAAAAATTACTTAAATAATTTTTGTGCCTATTCTAAAATATAGGTACAATAAAAAAAGCAATACAAGTGTAAAAACTAACATAATATGGGATATTCTCTACCATTACAAAATTAAACAAATATAAATTAAAACGAGGCATTTATTTCGCTAGAAATCTAAATGAAATACATTTGACAAAATCAAATCTACTAATTTTATTTTGCTTTAATTCCGCTATTTTGTGATCAACAAATTTTTGACGCTCTAGAAAGTACTTTTTCGCTACACTTTTTTTTGGTTTCACAGAACTTCGTATTTTTATATAAGTGTCAATTTGAATATCTTTTAAAACTTCTAAAAATTGAAATATATTAGGGATGCGGATTGTAAAATAACGAATTAAATTTAGAATGGAAACTTTCACAGGCATTGGTTGTACGCTCAAGTGATGAACTGTTTTCCGCCCACATCTCAGGAAGTCTGACTCTTCAGAAATATAGTTGTCTACCAAGTAGTCAGCAAATTGTTGTACGGCTTGGTGTTGTGCTGGTAATATTTCACTAAAGTCTAAAGCAAAACACTCACCTACTTCTAATGGATCTAGGAAAGGTAGACCAAACATATATCTAAGGTATTGTCCGACTTCATTGTCGTTTGAATACTCAGTAGCCAGACCAACTTTTTGAATTTTTCTCCACCATGATTGTCCGAGATGAAACCTACATCCTTTTATTTTCGCAGATGGAAACACTTCACTTACAGCTGCATGGATCGCTTTTTCGAAATCTGCATACACAACCTTGGGACTAAAATTTAAGTTCAATTTTTGACACTCCGTCTTAAACAATTTAAGGCAGTCACATATGAGTTTGTTAACTTATTTGAAAGCAAAAAGAATGCCAACGGCACATAGTGTCCATTTTCGAGTCCGTGAACTGTAAATAGTTGAATAAAAAATTTAGTGCAGTATTTTAAAGTTCCATCAACATAAATTGTTTCTAATTTACTTAAAAATGTTAAGTTAGATACACAAGAAAAAGCAACAAATTTTTTTACCGGATCATTTTTCAATAAAAATTGTTCTTTTTGGTTGGTTGTCACTTCCACGGAGTTTAACGAGTCATGTACTTCCTGCGCGCACTTCGGAATTTTGGGAATAACTTGTTTTCTGCCATTATAAATATTTTTTCTAATCAAATGTACATCTTCCATAGTAAGACTTTTAGTGCCTGTTTGTTTAATTTCGCTGTGTATCAACTTCAATGGTTTTTCACACAAATCATCCATTGCCTTCCGCTTAACACTATTACTTAATTTTTGCCGGTTTAACACTGTTTTTGATAAACTTTCATGGGTATGGTTATGACTACATTCGACTACACTGTTACAAATATTTAAAGTTTTAACAAATGCTTTGCAACTTCTTTCTACACACTGCCAACGTTTGATATTATTAGCAAGCATTTTATGGAAGTTATACTTGTAATTGTCAATAACTAACATTGACTTGCCCTTTTCACTTAACATTTCACTTACTTCAGATTTCTCCATCATGAACTAGGTATAACGACATTCAAACTGGAACTAAAGTAATAATGTTAAGATTCGCACCACCCCTATTTCTTATCATAAAATTTCAGGTAGACTACTAATTACCTACCAATCTTTTCAAAGAAATATATCAATTGCAACTTCTGATACGGAAAAACCCAATCAAATATTGAACAAGGGAATATGAGCTCTAACATCATAATACTTTAGTGATATTATCGTTATAATTTTAATATTTTTTTAAGTAAGAAGTAGTGTTATATAGTAGCATTGTTTAAAAAAGACTCATTCTTTTTTAAACAATGATGGTAGTGTTGTATTAATAGGTAAATACAAAGTTTGAGAAGACATTATTCAAATATCTTTTCTAAGAAATATATGGCCAGAGCGAATTTACCTATGCCCCTTTTCTGTGGGGTATTAAAATCTGACCGCGGGAGCTAACTAGTATACACCCGCAACATGTATTTTAACAAATTAGCGTATCTCCGAAGCATCACGTGTCACAATTATCAGAAGGATGACTCCAAAATGTACGATTACCGTTGTTAGCGATATTGGCCCTGTATCATAGAGAACAGAGAATATATGAGCTGATCGGGAACGTTCAAGAGTAAATACTTTCGGTATATAAACTAAGCTCTCTTATGAGTAGGTTGGTAGATAAGATAATATCGTGTTTATAGATAAACTTATAAACAAATAGCTTTAAATAAATTAGAACCACTCGTTTTATTTAAAAACACTACAGTGCTGTCACGGTGTGAGATAATTTATTAATTTAAAAATAAAGCAGTGACTTAAGAAAAAAGAATATTGAACTTTTGAAGTATTATTCGTCGGGAACATCCGCGTAGTTCGGTAGTGATTTTTTGTAAGAAAGAACATTTGAAAAGTACGTGTGAGCCTAACCAAAGATGCAGCTCGTAGACCTGTTTATAAAATAATTATGTTAGCAACTAGAAGATCGGGATGAAGACTGCAGCGGGCCTAAGAAGATCCTCTACGAACGACTGAAGAATGTTCTAAAGAGGCATGGAGGTGGCCCAGAGATATTAAAGTTTTAGTCAGCAAAAGAAGCAGTTTTAACGAAAATACTGAAAAAAGTTTGAAAACGTTTTCTAAATAGTGGCGATGTAGACTGCATTCGCCGTAAATTGCAAGCAAATAATACAACAGTCGAAAAAATAGAACAAATCTAACACAGGACTAAAAGAGTTCATTCAAATGCTGATGCGTTTTCAAGACAGCTATGCAGTACAAATTGTTATCACTGTATTAGGTTATAGGAACGACTTTGCCCCGTGAGACGAACCCCCACCATTAATCACCAATAGCAGCCTCAACAGTTACACGACGTCAAAGCCATGTATAAAAAGAGTAGTGGATGGGATTCGTCGAGGCAAGAACATGTAGTCCAAAAGTCAAGTTCTACTGGAGCCAATGGAATTGCCTGGTACTAAAAATGATCTTCTCTATAGAACTGTTGAGAACGATTATGGTACAGTATCTAAGCTTTAATTGATAGTACTTAAAAGGAAAGTACTCTCACAAAATTGTAAACACCGTCTAGAATGATCTTCATGTAGTTCGTGAAGTACCTATATAGGTATATAATGTGTGGGTCAAGAGGCAACAGCCTAAAACAGGATGCCAAAACCACAAAAGAAAAGAAACAACACCAAGAAAAAGAAGAACCAACGCTACAATGAAGCATCCTACGCCTTCCGCTTCCAGGATCCATTCACATCCATCGGTCCAGCCCCTGGTCGTAGATCTCTGTCATTCTCTGTACACGTTCGTACCAAATTACCAATTTTTGCTGTATTGCTTCTATGGTGATGGCTGTTCTGTCTATAATTTGTCTTATTATTTTATTTATTACGTTCATTATTCTGGATATACCGGCTGATCGGTGTCAAAAATCCATTTCCAGAACAAAGAGTTTTGTTCCGTCCTCTTAGTAACGTGCCATTTTTCACATACAGAAAGTACAATCAATCAATCAATCCGTGGCGTTACAACCCTTCGTGGGTTTTAGCCGACTCGACAACATGCCTCCACTGTTTTCTGTCTTGAGCAACATCCATCCAATTCTCCACGCCCATAGTGCTTAGGTCTCCTGCTATATTATCTCGCCACCGGAGACGAGGGCGTCCGCGTGGTCTCCTTCCAGTTGGGACTTCCTCCCACACCAGTCTTACTGTTCGTTCGTCAGAATGTCTTCTGAGGTGTCCTGCCCATTGGAGTCTTCTGGACTTTATTTCTTTTATGATGTTGGCGTCTGGGTAAAGTTCTTCAAGCTCTTTATTAGTTCTTATCCTATATTGTCCTGATGCTTCATCAAGCACGGACCAAAGATCTTCCTTAGGATTTTTCTTTCCAAACACGTAGTCTCTCTTCATTTGCCTTTGTTATCGTCCACGTTTCGCTTCCATACATCACAACGGGTCGTATGATTGTTTTATAGACCTGTATCTTCGTACGTCGTGTTAGTTGTTTTGATTTTATAAGGTTTTGGAGGGCAAAAATACATCTGTTGCCGGCCTGAATCCTGTTGTTTATTTCTTGTGATCCGTTATTGTCTTCAGTTATTGTTGTTCCAAGATACTTGAATTCTCTAACGCGCTCAAAGTTAAAGTCATCGATGGTAATGTTCTGACCGATTCTGTCTCTGCTTTGGTTATTGCGGCTCATATACATATATTTCGTCTTGTTTTCGTTGATTTGGAGCCCCATCTTCTCTGCTTCCTTCTCAAACCTTACGAAAGTCTCCTTCATCCTTAATCGCGTGTTTCCTATTAGATCTATATCGTCTGCAAATGCCAGTAGTAAGTTTGGTCCTTCTCGATGAAATACTGTATTCGGTTTTTCGATTCTTGCACTTCTGATTATGTGCTCCAGAGCTAAGTTGAAGAGTTGTGGTGAAAGTGCATCTCCCTGTTTTAGTCCATTGTTTATTTCAAATGTCTCCGAGTATTGTTGTCCAACTCTCACCTTACATCGTAACCGTTCCATACACATCCGTATCAACCGGACTAGTTTTTTTGGAAAGCCAAGTTCCTGCATCGCTGTCCACAGTCTGTCCCTACATACTCTATCAAATGCTTGTTTAAAATCTATGAACATCTGATGAAGCTCACGATCAAACTCCCAGCATTTTTCCATTATCTGTTTTATTGTGAATATCTGGTCAATTGTAGAGCGGCCCGGTCTAAATCCGCATTGATAATCTCCAACGATTTCTTCTGTGTATGTTTTGGTTCTTTCTAGCAGGATGTTTGAAAGGATTTTGTAGGTGGTGTTTAGGAGTGTTATTCCCCTGTAGTTAATACATTGCTTTTTGTTTCCTTTTTTGTGTATTGGTACAATAACCCCTTCTTTCCATTCATCTGGCATTGTTTCTTCTTGCCAAATGTCATGAATTAGCTTGTATATCGAACTGTACAACGCTTCTCCTCCATGTTTTAAGCACTCTGCGGGTATACCATCGCTACCTGGTGTCTTATTATTTTTGAGTTTTTTAATTGCCTGTATTACTTCTTCGTATGTCGGGTATTGGTCTTCTATTTCAGCTGTATGTACCTCTATGTTTGATGTACTTCTGCTAGATTGGTCATTCAATAGTTGATAGAAGTATTCCTTCCAGGTTTTTAAGATTTCCTTATCATCAGTGATAAGCTGTCCACTGTCGTTTTGAAGAAAGTTTCCTGTTCTTGCTTGGTACCCGGTCTTGATATCTGAAACTCCTTTAAAGAACTGCCTCGCTTGTTTGTTCTTTCTTTTTTCTTCTATATTCCTGATTATTTGTTCCTGATACTCTCTCTTCTTCCTTTTCATTAGTTTTCTTGTCTCTGTTCTTCTTTGTCTATATATTTCATTGTTATACAGAAAGTACGTAACACATTTAATTATACTGTTATATAGTTTTATCTATTTGTGCATAGAGATACTTGTAGAACAGCGTAATGAGATCAGTGTTTCTCTTTTTTCCCATTTATAATTTATTCTTCGATTTTTGTTTCAGTGTGTCTATTTCTTTTCATTTTATCCCCATGATAAAATAGTATTTCCATATTCTAAAGATCATCATTTTCAATTGATCAATGTTGTCTGCACATGTATTTCGTTTTTGTTGAAATAATTTTTACACAAAATTTGCTCGTATGCTTGTATCGATCTCTTTGGCATCTTCTGTATGATGATTACCATCTTCTGAGTCTTGTATAATGATAAGATCTTCTGGGTCTTGTATGATGATTGTGTGATCATCATAGAAAAAAAAACGTATACATTTGTTGCGTTCTTTATTGGTATACCCGTTCCAGAAAACGATTTCACCAGGCCCTCATTCAGATAGATTTTAAAGAATGTTGGATATAGACTGCAGCCTTGTCAAGTTCATTATTTTCAAAAAAATTTTTGGATAACTGGTTGCTAGCCTTTACTATTAATTGAAGAATCGTTATATTGCTTTAACAAGTGTAATATTAATTGATGGGCTTTTAACACATGCAGTATTCCATATAGAAGTACTATATCATAAGCTTTCGTCTAGTCCACAAATAATAGATGAATCACTAGCCATTCATTTTTATTTCGCATGTTTTAAAGTGTATATATGGTCGATTCAGGATCGTCCAACTCGAAATCCAGTGGTTTTTAACTCTGTATATTTTTTTACAATAATTCGACTAGAGTACTCTATAAGGATTTAAACGGTACCAAAAATAAAAAATAAATATTTTACAGCCTTAGTAGGTGAAAAAAATTATTTATCCGCCAAATAAGAAGTTTTGTGACAAGCTCTTTGGACCTCGTTCCGCCAAATAGGAAGTTATTTAACAAGTATTCCCGCAGGTAACGTTTTAATATAAATAACAGTTTAATTAATATGCTGAAAAGTTTTTGGGTGGCCCACCCTGTATATAGATAACTAATCAAAGGTATTTTTCCCTGTATTACTAGTTATTTTTGTCTTAGCTTCAAAAAATTATGTTCCATTTGTTTTTATTAAAATTTCCTTCTATATCATTTTTACACTCTGTAGAAATTAACAACGAAAAATAAGCAAATTACACTTTTATCTCCTAGCGCCCAAAAACATATCTACGAACATTTGAAGGACCAACCTAAAACTCAACTATCTCGAGCAGGGCATAACTTTTTCTCTTGCTCTACTTTTTAAAGACCAACGAGACTTTTTTGTAGGCTAACCCACGAAATGAGAAAAATTCTTGTAAGAAATTAGCATTCTTGCTTAATTTATTTTCTGGATTTCCTCTGATAGCTACACATCTTCGAATTTTTTTTCCGGGCAGAAAATCCGTAGCAATTTTAATTTACCTAAACGGAAAAACTGATTAACAAAAATTGTGTCGTTAAAGCCCCAATTAAATATGATATATACGAGTATATTATACATATATATATATATATATATATATATATAATATATATATAATATATATATATATATATATATATATATAAGAGTAAGAAAAAGAAAGAAGTACTTGTGAGTCGTTTGGAAAAAATATAAAACTATTTTGGATGGGTTGGAGTCAATAAAAGGGGCTATTTGTTGACTATTTTTTACTCGAGCTTTCAATTGTGATTACAATTTTTATCAAGAGCTTCTAAAAAATACAAAATATCTTACAAAGTTGAACTAGAAATAAAAAATTTGTTGTTAACTCACCAAATAAAATTAGTTTTTTATATAAAACTGCTGCTAACATTATTACAAAAAATATTATTAAATAAATGCTCTATTCTAATAAATGTTTTTCTGAAATAATTTATTTTTGACATATTGTCAAAAATAAAATTTTTGTTTAAAAAATTATTTTTTGTTTAGTAACAAAAAAGAAGAAGATTTATTCACCATTGATAGATGCCTGAAAAAATGTAACAAATACATGGAAAATTCAAAATGTGATATTTTACTGATTGCATATATAAATTACATAGAAATAATATAATTATAAATTTTGCTTAGATTTTGAATTTCTGACCTTTTGTTTAAATTATTATCACTTTTGCTAATACAAACCATTTCCAAAAAAGTTCTTTTAAATTTATTACTTTCACTACATAAAATTTTAATATTATCAAAATCCATAATATGGTCTTTGTCTATTACATGCTCTGCCAAAGCACAAGATGGTTTCTTAATTCTGCAATCACTTTTGTGAGAAATAATGCGATTTGAGAGATTTCTTCCAGTCTCACCAATATACTCAGCTTCACACTGAGTACAACCAATGCTGTATACTACATTTGTTTGATCTAATTTGTCTATAGGATATTTAGTTTTGGAATATAAAGATGAAATGGTTTTGATGTTCTTTGTTGCTATTTTTATATTGTCAATAACCTTTAGTGTTTGTATTAATTTAGGAGTTAATGATGGTATAAAAGGTAGTGAATGATAATATATGTTCTGATTGTTAGATACAGTGTTTTGAGATTTAGCAAAAAATGGTGTTAAGTTATTTATATTTAATAAATTAGAAAAAAGCATCCTATGTAGCATATCTGGAGGATAAGAGTTTTCAATTAAAATATTTTTTAACAAATGAAGATCTTCTTGTAGATAGTCTGGATGAGAAAGTTTTAAAACACGTTCCTTTAATCCTGTTATAAGGTTCATTTTCATCTTATTTGGATGATGAGAGTAATAGCTTATAAATCTATTACTACATATGGGTTTTCTGAACCATCTGGTTTTCAACATATTGTCTGTATTTCTTACAATTCTCATGTCAAGGAATGGTAGAGAATTATCTACCTCTTCCTCAACTGTAAATTGTATATGTTGATTATGATTGTTGAAAATATTGACTGTTTCAAGAATTTTGTGTTTAGGAAGTGCCAAAACTAGATCATCTACATATCTTTTGATAAATGGAATGAAAAAATTGCAATTATTGATACAATCACTAATAACATCATCCATGACATAGCTACTTAGAATGGGTGAAAGACTAGATCCCATAGGGCTACCAAAAATTTGTTTATAAAAAACACCATTAAATATAAAAATATTAGAATCAAAAACAAAGTTGATGAGTGTTTTAAAATGTAATAAGTCAATATTAGTAAGAGATTAGTAAGAGAGTAAGAGATTAGAAAGAGATGTTACACCAAAACTAACTAAAACATAATTTTGTGGTAATTGGAAATTATTAATGAAAGAACTAAAATCACATGAATATTTTATGTAAAAATTGTTGTTTAAATTATAAGCAATGGTTAAGATGTCAGTGAGGAGCTGTGCTATTGGTCCATTTGAAGGGCATAGAGATGAAACAATTGGTCTCATAGATAAAGTTGGTTTATGTATTTTAGGTAGAGCATAGAACCGTGGTGCAATAGAATTATAAATTTTGAGTTCTTTTGCTTTTTTATTATCAATAAATTTCTTACTGTTTAATTTTGATACTAGACAATTTGCTTTTTGTTGTAAAGTACAAACAGGACTCCTTCTAAGTGTAGTGTAATACTTAGTATCATTTAAGAGTTCTCCAGTTTTTTGTAGGTAATCCTCTTTATACATTACAACAGTTACGTTACCTTTATCGCTTTTGACAATATAAACTTCAGGATGGTTTTTAAGAAAAAGTTTAGTTTGTAAATAATATTTATTTAAAAAATGATCTTTGACTTCTTTATGTTATGATTAAGTCTCTATTATGATTAAGTTTGTAATGACGTTTGTACATTTAGATCTAATAACATCCTTTTGATTGTCATTAAGTGGTCTGATTATTGATTCAATATCAGAAAGTAAATTAGGAACTCTAATATCAGATTTGGAAGAACATAAATAAAATTTAGGTCCTAATGCTAAAAATTTTTTAATTTTAAAAGGAAACTGAATAGATGTTAGATTCTTAAACCATTTTTCTTGAAATTTTATCTTATCAAAAGCTTCTATTTTTAATTTAATAATTTATTAGAATAGAGCATTTTTAATAATATTTTTTGTAATAATGTTGCAGCAGTTATATATAAAAAACTAATTTTATTTGGTGAATTAACAACAACATTTTTTATTTCTAGTTCAACTTTGTAAGATATTTTGTATTTTTTAGAAGCTCTTGATAAAAATTGTAATCACAATTGAAAGCTCGAGTAAAAAATAGTCAACAAATAGCCCCTTTTATTGACTCCAACCCCTCCAAAATAGTTTCCCAACTTCCCAACTTCCCCTCCAACTTTTAGCCTGAAGAAGCCAAATTAATTCTCTTTGGCGAAAACTTTCGGCGAAACAATTGATACACATTACAGTTTTTCTTGCAGATTTCCCCAATATTTAAGAGTTTACTATTTAACTTATCTGCAAAGATTAAATTTCTTTTCTATATATATATATATATATATATATATATATATATATATATATATATATATAGAAAGCAAGGCGAACAGTCATTGTTCTCTGGTGGTTCCCGAGAGGTAGCAAAGCAGTAGTGTTGAATGTTAGTGAGTTTTTGTGGAGTTAGTGTATCTGACAGAAGCTGATCCAGCAAAATATTGTAAGTCATATTTTTCTACTTATATTCCAAGAGTCACTGTTCAGGCCAACGAGAGATTCAGTTTATCGTAAAGAGAAGATATTCCAAGAGTCATTTTTTCACTCGGGCCAACGAGAGATTCAGTTTATCGAGAGGAGAAGAGGCTAGCATAATTTGAATGATTCGTGCATTTGAAGGAGATCATTAAGGACGATAAACTTGCAACAATTTGTTGTAAGATTGCTGATTACCTAGGGAGCTGCTAAGAATAGATAGTATAGGCTACAAGGAACAAGGATTTGGACCACTCATCATCAGAGAGAGATCGTTTTGTTTTTCTGCAGTTTTTTTTTATTGATAACACAATTTTTACAATTACTTTAAAAAGATATAAATATTTTGATTAGGAGATTTAGAATAATAATTGGGATTTTGAGATTTTAACTAATATTGTTTGTACCATTAATTTTGAAGGTTCACGTACGTAGAACAAAATTTTGAGAATCATTATATGAGATATTGTTTATTGAAAACATTTGAGTGTGAATTTTATTTTATTATTTATTTCAATATATAGTGTTATATCATATGTTTTTTTTTATTATTCCGGTATTCTTTGGACCTTACTTTTCACATGTAAAGCATAGATGTTGAAGCACGAATATAACCCTGAGATAAGAGAAATAAAAAGTGTAATAGAATCATAATCATATGATTTAAATAATTTTAATTAATTAATTAATTAATTAATTAGCTAATTAATTGCATATATATATATATATATATATATATATATATATATATAATATATATATATATATATAAACAACACAGTTTATTAGGGCTGTAGTCAGAAATTTGACCGGGATGTTAAAGAAACACTTTTTTGACTTGTCTAGCTTTCGGAATTGTTTTATTCCTTTTTCAAGACACTGTACTAAGAAGAATGTGTAAATATTTACAATATATTATCACAATTCGTTAGTGCAATTTACTAGTCGTTGAGATTAATTATATAACGCTTTGATATTTAACATTAATAACACACATATAAAATATAACTTATAAAATAAAGGACAAAATACATTTTAAAATTTGGTTAAGGATAGTAAAACCTCGTTTATGACTTTTTTTAATGGTGTGTTTTAACTCTGATTTATAGAAAACAAAAAGAAAAAACAAAAACAGTATGATTACATTTTAATCATAATGTTTTTGTTTTTTCTTTCAATGTCGTTGGAATGACAAGAAGCACAGCCAATAGAACAATATAGGTCTGGGTGGAATATATGAAACGTAACCACTGGTACAAACAAAAAGGTCTTAAACATTCGAATATTTTAAACATGAATCCAATGATCTACTAGATGTGAATAAGACAGGTCTGCGAATTATTGTAGACCTCCTTAGAGGACACTTTCACCTCAATTAGCATTGAATAAAATCGGACTACTGAAGTGCGAATTGCTGTCAGGCTGAAAACGAGACGAATGTCACCATAAAAGGCCATAATAAAATTTGTTAAAAAGACTTTCAAAGGACAACTTTAATCAATTGATGAGTCAAAATAGACCTCTTATGTCGAGCATAGCGTGGATAATCGCCCACTCACATTAAACCTAAACTAACCTATAAATCTTACGAATCCGCACATAATAATATGTCTGCATACTCATTTCCGGGAATACCCAAATAGGAAGAAATCCAAGTCAACTGTTCTATAGGTTTTTTTAATTATGTGAAGTTTTTTTTATTTAAAAAAATATACCAACATCAACCACTAACGGTTTTTAGCTGGGGGACAAACACAAACAGTAAGATACATATTGTTACATAAAAAAAATATTTTTTACAATCTGGTATAAAGTTTAGTCATATATTACACTCGACAGTTATATATTTCACTGACAACTGAGTGTTGTATTTGGTACACATCGAAGCAGCCTCCCGGTTAAAGATATGCTTGTGGGTAAGGAAAGTATGTAATATTTGGAGTCGGTTGATGATTAATTGTTCTTTTCTATTACTTGGTAAGATGAGTTTCGTTCCTACTTAACTTAGACATTCTTTGAGTTTGTTGGCCGTGTGATCCCAAGTAGTTTACTACGGTTTGTACATGTGGGCTTTGTTATTTACTTTGTGATCAGTCCAATGCATTTGAATTTATAATAGCAATACTTTGGTCGGTTGTTGCATTGCTTGCCTTCCTCATTACCTCTTATTCCCATATGGGAAGGTACCCAGATAAAGGAAATATCTTTTTGTTGAGTCTGTAGATAAGATAACTCTTCTTTGATCTTAAGAAGTATGGCGTGAGTTGTTTATCCTCCTGAGACCTGACCTGATCTTTTTTGTTTTTTTTTTGATTAAATAATAGAATTTGTTTGATGTTTAGTATAAAAACACATGTAAATTTTTCTGAATTTTTATTTTTTTGCTGAATGTGAAAAAAAAACATGTCCATTTAAAAGGACATCAGGATCGCATCAATACAAACTTATTGTAAATGAAATTGTTTAAAGCAATTATTATTTCCCGTTAAACATAAAAATATGTCACATGATTCACAATAAACTTTTGTTTTACCCTTACAACCTGGAAGCTTACATCTAACAGAATTTTTTAACTCGGATGCCATTGCAGGAATGTGTTGTATCTTTCTCTTAGTAGGCGTTTGAAGTGATGTTCTAGGTTTGTAACTGTTTCTAGTTACCAGTGTTGAAATGTTCTCAAAATCAGAATTTTCAGAAATGTTATCTTTAAGGAGCAACTCAGAAACAGCTATTTTAAACTCCAGGAACTGCATAACGGTTTTATTAGCATCACCCAGTTGCTTATGGTCATCTCTGTACAGAATCCAAGAATTGGCAATCGCAAGATCAAATAAGTGAAAAATGGTTTTTACTGTCCATTTCTTACTTCTAGCTCCCATTCGATAATAACTGATCATCCTGTCAATTAAATCTATTCCCCCCATGGATTCGTTGTACTTTTTAACAATGTTTGGTCTAGGTACCTCAACATATCGGGAGTCCTTTTTTGACCATCGCTTACATTCATCTGAAGGTTCTATTTGCAACGCAGTTGACGCTAGCATAACTGATTTCATGTCATACCATTGGACTATGTTAATTTTTCCATCAGATCTTACATCTTGCTCAGAAGAACCACGACCTAATCGACTCATCACCTTATCTGATGTTACATGAACTGCTTTGGGTATTCTGGATCTCATTATTGTACCAGTTAAAAAAATATTTTTGTTTAACATGTACTCAAGTAAAGGTAAGGTGGTGAAATATCTATCAATGAAAACATGTGTTCCTTCTGATAATGTTGTAGATAACTTAATTACTGCAGATGGACCAACACCTAACTTCTTAACATCATCATCATTCTGCAGAAATGTATTTTTCCCTTGATAAATATCGAAGTCTAATATTAATCCTTTGGGAGTGGCGCAGACAAAATTTTTTAATCCTTCTGGATTAGGTTTACCTCGAACAAATTGTTTCATGTTACACACTCCCGTAAAAGGTATCATTTGTTCGTCCACAGCAACCTCACTGTATCTTGGAAGTGTTAAGCAACCTCTTCGTATTCTTTCAATCAAAGGCCGGATCTTAAATAATTTGTCAGCATTTCTTTGATCTTGAGGCACATCAGCGTCAATAACTACTTTTAAATTGCTTCTGATTTGAAAATATCTATCACGTGTCATGGCTTGTGCAATACTGTTGACTCTTGTTGTCTTGGCCCAAAACATTCTAATTTGTGGATACTTTAGACAGGACATTAGGATAGATATTCCAAAAAATTTTTTCACCTCAGTTAGAGTAACGTTCAAAGCTTTTCCTTTTTCTTGCAAAAATTTAATATTCGTACAATTACAAATATTCTCAAAATCTGAATCATCAAAATACATACCGACGTAGTTTTCAACTTTCCAATTTTGCCTCTCGTGGACTGTATCGACAATTCCAATAAAATCTACATGCTGAGGGACAAAAACACCCATTTTATTCCATGTATTTCGGTTCTCAAGCTTTTTCTTTCGTTCGTTGAGTGGCACGTTATCTAATTCATCTTCGGATGGTATTTCTGTGTCTTGTTCATCATCTGAGCCAAATTGAGCCAAATCTGATTGCTGAGACAATTCTTCATTTGGATCAAGGCCGTCATCATAGTTTTCAGAATCTGAAACGTCTATATCCGAACTTTCCAGACATTCAAGAAGTCTTTCATGGTCTACTTCGGGTCTTAAAAATTTTTTGTTACCAAAGACAGCTGAAACAAAAAAGTCTAATATAATATTTTATATAATTTACTATTTTATTTGGGAATTAAAGCTACAATTGTAGTTTTAAATTAATTTATTGACGTTTCATGCACAATAATACATAATATTTTATGTATGTCTAAAGACCTGACGTCCATAGAAATGGACGTCCCTATTTTAGATAAAAACAAACTCAAAATGGTTTGCTAAGACAATTAAATCACATTAATATATTTATAATATCGTATGTTATTAGACTAAGCAACATTTAGGTTAATAATCTAATAAAATTAGCTACTTACCATCAATTGTTTTTCTAGAACTGCTCGCCATGTTTATTACTTGCGATTAAGAGGTTAACTAAATTAAAATGTGGTCTCATCAATACAGCGCGCTGTTGTCAGGTTCACTAATATGTACACTACGATGGACTGTGGGACTAGGCGGTGTAAATTTAGTTCTTGCGAAAAAAATATATAATACGTAAATATCCATTTAATTGGACATCAGGTCTCAGGAGGATATAGCTGTTTTATTCCAAGTAATGCGCTCATTGAATCGGTAATGATAACAAATTTACTTTCATTGATAGAACCACATTTTTTCATGGCTTGGTGAATTGTCGTAAGTTCTCCAGTATATATACAACAATTTGTTGGGATTCGTATAGTAGACTTAACGTTTTCGTAAAGCATATCCTTCATCACATTTAGAAACATCAGTAAAGATTTAATGGGTTGTTGGGTAGGTATGTGTGAAGTTTTGTAGTGATGATTTATTCAATTGGGTGTTTAGAATATTAAACACTAAAAGATTATATTGGACCTGTCGAGACATTTTTATCATTTGCTAGTTTAATATCCCGATAAAGAACGAATAATTCGTCTGGATATATTTAATGTGGAGAAAAGGCATAAAGGATGTGTAGCAGGGCTAAGCGATGGAATCGTCCATCAATATTCCACTCTAATATAGCGTTTAAAATTATGTATCGAGGAAAGATAATTCATTGTCAGTTATATCTTTTCCGAGATAGTATTCCGATTTGGTTTTAAGTCGGGTAAAACGATATTTTATAGTTGTGTCTGATATATACTGATAAGATATGGTTAACAGATTTATTAGGTCAAGTAAATTGGATTTATATTCCTTAACAATCTGTATTTGTGATTGACTCGCTTGTCATCATGGTTTAATGTAGGTAACGTGAATTTTTACTTATGGATAAATTAAAGCTGTACACAGATAAGTGATAAGAGTTTTGATATTGAAAAATTTGAAAAAGGAAAAATATATACAGGGTGTTGCAAATAATTAGAAATTATTACATTAGTACAATCAATAATTGGAAATATTTTAACTGTAGATTCCTGAGCTTAGAATATTAAGATTCAACCCTAATCACTTAAATAAAATGTGGCTCCTTACTGAGTTACAGTGTGTTTTATTTAAAAATTTAAAAATTATTTGTACCCAGTACTTTAAAAATATTATATATTTCTCCTACTTGGAAGTAAGAAAATATACTGTACACCCTACTAAACTATGTTAAATAAACGTTTCTAGCTACTACCAGAAGCGTGCAACAGGGGAAAGTGAAAGGTTAACCCTTCCCAAATTTTACGCCATTGGCAGAATTGCTATTTTAGCACAATTTTTCACTACTTTATGTACCGGGTGGTCCAATAAGCCGATCGCTCGGCTATATATCAGAAACTATTCATGTTATAACTTGGGGAGAAAAAATTCCTTAGTAAAAGTGACCAAAAGAAATCGCTGGAAATAACTTTCAAGTTTCTGGGTTAACCGCTAGGGGGCGTAACCTGTGAAGAAAAATTTGAAAACCAGTTTTTTGTAAAATATGCCCAATTATACCAAGTGTTAAATAAGTGAACTAGAAAGAGGGCTAAATTCCGCACAAAGTTGTTCAAGTACTTTTTTTTATTTTTTCAAATAAAGGGTGGATGAGGGTGGCAAAGTATTTGTGGATAAATACCTATAACTTTGGTTTGGATCAACCGATTTTAACGAAATTAGTGTCATTAGAAAGAGTGTGGATAATTTAATCTACATCTACTATAAAACAATTGCATTTAATCTTAATTGTCATGGGTAGAGGGTACTTTCAAATAGAAAAAATTAAAATTTGTTTTTCTTTAAAATGTTTAATGGAAACACCTATTTATTGTTAATTATAACTGAACTGGATTAAATTCGTAACAAAATGGCACAAACCGCATGTTGATAGCTTTTGTCAAACTCGAGATATGAATAAAAACGCATAAACATAAGTATAGTATTGACTCACCCTGTATTATAAATTAAATTAAAAAATAAGTCAGTAGGTATTTTCAAATTTTTTTATAGCAGAAGAATCTTAATATTGATATCCATTTTGACCATTGTTATTTCAGATGATTAAAAATAGTTTTTTCGAAACTAAGTAGGCTACGACAATGAATTTGACGGGGAGATCATATTGTTTATTTATTGACAGCAGTCAAAACATTGTTAAGAAGTGTTATATTATAATTCAAATTGAAGATTGCACTTTTTCAATAGATATTAATATTGGTAATATTAGTAATTAATTATCAGTACTAATAATTCAGGATGAGTATATCCAATGCAGAATTGTATGATATGATTGGAGTTTATTTCGAATGTCACCAAAATGCCGCTATTGCCTCACGTATATATTCTGTAAGATATCCTGACAGGAGACATTATGGCAAAGAAGTATTTGAAAGAAAGGCAAGAAGATTAAGAGAAACTGGTAGTTTTCATCGTCCTTGTTTTAAACGACGTAGTAGAGGTATGACCGAAGATAATTCAATCAATGTTCTTGCTTTAATTCAACAGAATCCACATATAAGTAGTCGGCAAATCTCTATAGAATTAAACATACCCAAAACTACTGTTCTAAGGATTTTAAAACATCACAGGTTGGTTTTTCATACTATAAAGTGAACGTTTAGGTCAGAAACTTGGAATTCCCTTTAAACTTTAGATTCAACTGTTATTTTAATATTCCGATAAAAACGGCAACACGGCGCTTTTATCCTTTTATCCGTTTCCTAAAAATACTTATGCACGATTTATCTTGTGAAACAATTTTGGATTTTTTAAGATTTTTGAGTTTTAGTAAATGTAGTGGTTTCTTTTTCACCAATATTTGTTGTTCTGTTTTTTAGACTGCATCCTTATCATGTAGTTCTCCACCAAGCTTTACATGAGAGAGATTTTGATGCAAGGCTGGATTACTGCAATTGGATGTTAGGTCTGCTAGAAGAACAACCGGATATCCTGTCAAAGATTTTGTGGACAGACGAGGCTACGTTTAATAGTGCGGGTGGTGTTAATCTGCATAATATGCATTATTGGGCTGAAGAAAATCCGCACTGGATACATGAGATGCAGGTTCAAGGTAGATGGAGTCTTAATGTTTGGTGTGGTATAGTTGATGGAAAGATCGTAGGTCCATATTTCTTTGATAGAACTTTAAATGGCGAAACATATTTGAATTTTCTGGAAAATCAGTTGCCTGTTTTATTGGAAGATATTTCCTTACAAACAAGAAGAGATATGATACTACAACATGACGGGTGTCCTGCGCACTTTTCCAGACGAGTTCGAGATTATTTGTATGCAAGTTATCCAAATAAATGGATTGGAAGGGGAAGTATATTTTCATGGCCAGCTAGATCTCCAGACTTAACATGTCTGGACTTTTATCTGTGGGGAAGATTGAAGGACTTAGTGTACCAAACTCGACCAACCACACGAGATGACATGAAACAGCGCATTATAAACGCAATAAATAATATATCAACAGCTGAGATTGAAGCAGCTGTTATGTCTACGCGCGAAAGATTACATCTTTGTGTGTTCAACGATGGAAAACAATTTGAACATTTAATTGGACATTAAGTTTTAATGATCGAGATATTTGTATATTCTTTCACATATTTAATTTTAAGTTATAATAAAGGGTGAGTCAATACTATACTTATGTTTATGCGTTTTTATTCATATCTCGAGTTTGACAAAAGCTATCAACATGCGGTTTGTGCCATTTTGTTACGAATTTAATCCAGTTCAGTTATAATTAACAATAAATAGGTGTTTCCTTTAAACATTTTAAAGAAAAACAAATTTTAATTTTTTCTATTTGAAAGTAGAAAGTAAAGCAATGTTCCGATTTTGCCTTGTGCTTACTAACACGAACAAATTTCCAATTCGTGGCCACTCCTTCTTGCCTTGCGATCGGGGCTTTGGCATGGTAGAACGCAAACTTAATCGCATGAAATAGTCTTTTTACACCAATGGAAGTGTGTGAAACAATATGTAGTTCTGCAAAGAGGAGAAATTTACTGTACAATGGTCAGAACTAATGACTTTTGGATTTTAAAAATTGGTGGTCCAAATATTACAAAAAGACATGCCTTTCTGTTGAAACTTCCACTAAATCTATCTAACGTTCACAAAACGAGTCCGTTATAATCATACAAAAAAGGGCTTGTTAAAATATTGAAGTTTATCGATGGAGCACTAACCAGTTCCTCTGTTCTAAAAAGTCAGAACACTGGAAATGTTTAACTTCCAGAAGCTTATCCTATGGAAAAAATTCCAATTAACATTAAAAAAATCAATGATATTCAGAGGATAACTTGGTATCTTTCTGAAAATTGTCAAGAATTTTTTGAGAAAATAATTGGTTGTTCAACCACTGAAATGGAAGGTACTGACGTAATATTATCTTGTAAAAAATTGCTTAATGATTGTTCTTTTAGGGTAAAATATTTAATTTGTTAATGAGTGGTAATAAAGTTTGTGAATAAACGTTTTTTTGTTAATTTGAACTAATACGGCAAAAAATAATAGTTTAGATATATTTTTTTTGTTAATTAACTCCTGAAAAGATATAAGTCCGAAGAATAGAATAACAAATAAAATATTTATTAATTAACTAAAATCAATACAATATTATTATCAAACTTATAATAAAGTAATTTATTTTCCAGGAAAAATCACAAATTTTTATTTGTTTCAAATATAAACACTTTTTTTTAAATTTTCTCAAAACTTCATTCTTGTGACTTATATCCTTTCATAAATAAGCGATTCATATACTCGTTATTCGGAACGATAATGTAAATCGTTTTTGAGATATTTAAAGTTACATGGAGTGATGCGGCACAGTTATTTTGATTAATGTATTAATTATGTCGGTGTTTTTGGGTCATAGAATTGCATTTATTATGCAAATGAAATTTTAATCGTTATCCACAACAAAATAATGTTATTTATTTAAAATTTTTGAAACGAATAGATGCATTCAATATTTAAAAACAAATTGTGGTTCTAAAAGGAATTATTATGTTATAATCTAATTAAAATGACAATATTTGAATTACTCGAAAATGTTAAAAAACATTTGATCTAAGAAATTTTTATTTATGTTTTTTTAACAACTTTTAATAACAAATGTTCCATGTGCCACCCATTTACATCAAAAAGCTTATGAATGGTTTCGTTAAACGATCTTCTAACTTTAAAAAATATGTTTGGCTGATTGGTAATAAAATTAGCGAAATTTACTATTTGCTGCCATAGTGATTGACGTTTTTTTAATTCTTGTTTTATACCAGTGATTTCATATATCCCTAAAAATTAAAATCGAAGGGATTACATCGAGTGTTCTAGGTAGCTACGGAACTTCTCTACCTCTGTCAATCCAACGATGAGGTAATTGCTGATCTATATAGTTCAGCACTATTAAAGGATAATCAGGCAGAGCTACATAATGAACTCTGCATGAACCATATATTTTTTTTTTTTTTTTGATCAAGTGAGAAAAATTTGAGATATACGAGTTACCATTCAAATATCTCCGAATATACCGCACCATACATTAATTTTAAATTCATGTTGAAAATAAGACTTTTTCCAGTTACATACTCATCTACGTGTAAATGTAACTTCGCCAGTAAAAAAAAATTTTTTTAATAAAATTACGATTTTGATTTTTTTTTTATTTACAATCCAAAACGTTTTTTTAATAGCCATTAAAAATTTATTTGTGTAATAAATACAATCCTATGAGCCAAAAACACCAACATAATTAATACATTAATCAAAATACCTGTTTTCTTCTTCTTATGGTGCCCTATCCGATTAGTGGATGTTGGCGACAATTCTGGCATACTCCTCTCGATCTTGTGTGGCTCTAAAGAGTGCATGGGCATCGAGATTTGTCCAATCCCTTATGTTTTTAAGCCATGAGTATTTCTTTCTTCCGATGCCCCGTTTTCCTTCTATCTTCCTTCCATAATAAGCTTTAAGAACTGGTACTTGGAATTTCGAAATATATGACCCAGATAAGCAGTTTTTCTTCTTTTTATTATGGCAGCAATTCTCGTTCTCTGCCCATTCGATTTAATACTTCGACATTTGTTGTGTGATCTGTCCAGGGAATTTTAAGTAGTCTTCTAAATACCCACATTTCAAAGGCCTCCAATCGGTTCATCACATAGCCTTTATGATCAAATTTTCTACACCATATAGGAGTATGGAGTAAATATAATAATATGTTACAAAGCGATATTAAAGCGTTAAATTAAGGCTGCTGTTGCTGTAGCAAGGTTCTCATATTAATAAATGCCGTTCTGGTTTGCTCAATCCTGCTACGAATCTCTATGTGTGAATCTAGATCTTCAGTTATCCAACTACCTAGATATCTGAACTTAAGGACCTTTTGGATGTTCTTATTATTTACTCTTATATTTACTTGCATATTTCGTATTCTACTAACCACCATTACCTTCTCTATATTAATCTTCAAACTATATCTTCTATATCTATTAGATGTTGTAGCGCTTCTTGTAATTGTTCAGTCTCCCCTTTTTAGCCCCTATAAGCAAATAATATTGTTACGACATTAACTCCAGTAATATGTATAATGCTGTTATAACTACTGATTCTCTCAGTTCTATAAATACCAGTAACTTACTTTACATTATACATTGCTCTTTCACAAATAAAGAAGCAGATCGCATAACCCAACAAGCAATAAAACAATGAAGCCGCGAGTAAAGTGAGACATGTATTGCAAAATAATTTAAAATCATTTGTTAAAGTGAAGGTCGAAAATTTGTGGCAAAAACAGTGGGACAGTTCAACTTCAAAACTTCCCGAAGCGTAAATATATGTGTAAAACCGAGGAAATGTCAAATTCCCAACAGAGCTCATCAAGTCAAGTTCACGGACATATAATTGATCACACTAATTCCACTTTAAGTGACAACTGTAATTATCTATTCAGTGTTAACCCTCAGCTACTATAATCTGGGTCTATCAGACCCAGAGAGCTCTCGACAACTACGCACTCTTCCCAACTTATATAATTTTTGGCTGAGGCTCCGACTATTCTCAGCTTATTTAGTCTGAAATACGATAGTAAAGAGAGCATAAATTTTATTTTGAACTAGCGAGTTTTATAGACGTAGCTGGGTGTATTAGACTCACTTATAGCAATTACGTAATTTTTACATAATTATTGTGTTTGAGGTAAATAAAATTTTATATCAGTATAATTTAGTATGTGTCGGTCAGATAGCTTAGCGGGCTGTGCGGCTGCCTCTCATTCGCTTCACTGTAGAATGGTTCAGTGGATGTAGGATCGAGCCCCAGCTCGGTGTACAGAAAACAAAAAGTCTAACGCAGCAGTTTAAAATTCTAGATGAATCTGCGGCTTAGACTAGGATATGCTGGGATCTGATCGGCCTATGGTGGAGCAGTACGGCAAGAGATAAGGGCTTGCGGCTCGGTGATACTCCTCCATAGATCATTACCGGACGGGCGTATCGCCTAAAAAACCGGATATATATATATATATATATATATATATATATATATATATATATATATATATAATTTAGTATGTATATCTTCTCATTTTCTTGCTTTCAGTTTAAACTTGTTTGAAATAAACCTCTTACCGTTAAAGATATTGATGCCTCATTTCAAAGTGACGATTTTTGGGTTGACGATCCGGAAAATGTTGCGTCAACGTCGGCGTAGTCTTCAACAAATATTTTAGTAGGTGCTGAGGAGATACAAGCAGACGCCAATATCATCCAAATGGCCGATGGCACCGATGAAAGCGATAGCGACCATGAAATTTTTAGTGATCATGATTCGGTCAGTGATATCGACTGAGATCCATCAGATGAAGAGCAGATTCAAACTTCTAGTGAAGAGACCGAACAATCTAAAAATAAAGATGCAATGGAAGAAAAAAGCAAAGAAATTACTACTACCAAAAAGAAAAACAAAATGGTCGAAAATTCCTCCAAAAAGAACTAAAGCTCTCAAAGAGAATATTGTGACAGTTCTGCCTGGTTTAAAAGGTGCCATTCGCGCTAATACTCCTTACAGTATTATAGACAAGGAAATTATATCCCTCGGAAAAATTCCTAAAACAATTAGCCCAAAGCTTGTACATTACACACATGAAGAGAAGATTATATAACTCCAATGTGCCCCGACAGATTCGAGCTATTGCATCAGATATTCTTGGCACTAAATTTTTAAGTGTTCCTGAGCCTCCTCGAGCCAATGAGAATCGAAAAAGAAAGAGATGTCATCTCTGTCCAGCCAAGAAAAACAGAAAAACGAACTATGTTTGCGCAGAGTGTAAAATGCCTGTATGTTTACATTGTTGTGTTCAAGTATAGGAAAATTCAAAGAATAACTTAAATTTGTGTTTAAACCATTTATGGCACTTCATTTTGTAATCTTAGTGTATAAATAAAAAAGATATCAAAAAACATTTGTTTGTTTTCTTTATATAAAAAAATGGGTCTTATAGACCTACTTATAATACTTATGTAATTACTTTTGACTTATAGTGTTTAGGGGTTAAGCATTTCAGGTAATATTGTTTCTTTCTTACATGGATCACCCTGTATATTATGATATTATTAAAAAACTTATTTGTTCGTTAGTTTTGTTAGCTACTTTCTATACCTAAATCCAACATTTTTTGATATATTATTTAGCTTAAAATATGTGGATTAAATGTTTTTATTACGATTTTAATTAATATCGGATAGCGATTCATGGAATTTCTAATTGGCAGTTCGCAATTCGCGTAAATTTATCACAGATAAACAGACTTACATTTCTGAGAACTGAATTTATATAATTAAAAATATTTATTTTTTTATTAAATCGCAAGTCACAATTCACCTTCTTTCTGACAAAATATTGTCTATACCATTTATTTCTCTGTATGACTCTATTACGTAACATTACGTTCCTTTCGGAACGCTGACGTCGTATATTGTGATTTCAGAATGTTTCTTCTCGTCGTACAGTGTTCTGCAAAACCTGAGTCGTAAGCACTTCTTTTCTTCCTGTTCATTGTCTGATTCGCATGTCTCGGGGATGGCTTGGGAAAATGTTGTGTACAGTGGCGTTTTGTGAAGGGTCAACAACGCCAAAATCGAACAAAGAAAATAATAAAAGATTGTATATCAAAGATTTGAGAAAATCCAATCTTTATCAAATCAATGTTAAAACTGGGATTTTATAACTGTCCAAAAAGACTTTAACATCATAGAAAATTTTTTTAAAAGTTGGAAAAATGGGCAAACAGGTTTCTGTGAAGAAATAAAGATTTTACTTATATTTTTTAATAATGTTTATAAACTCGGATGTAGAATTAACACACATTTCTTTATCTTAACTAAATACTTGAATATGCAAAAATTATAATATACAGTTTATAAAATTATTACCACGAGTAGTCAATTATCATCGTTTAGTTCGAATTATATAGCCTGATCAAATAAAATACAATCAAAATGTAATTATTTAGAGGTTGGGATAAATTTTATATCAAAGTTTAGGTGAAAACAAAATATATTTTCAAGAAATTATATGATTTTTAATATAGGATCACTATTTAGATCAGTGGTTCTCAACCTTTTTGTGGCGACGGAACACTTTTAATTACCGAAAAAAATTGCGGAACACCAAAGCAATAACATGCATATATTGATAAACAAATTAGGATTAGCACATAAATTCTGTAATAAACTTTATTATACGTACTCAAATTTGTAAAATTTTACTTAAAATATGAAAACAAAAAACATTTTTAAAATTAACAAAAGCGTAATTCTCAAAATACATCATATGAGTAAATACTTCAAATTAGTGAGACACTTGTGCCTGGTGTCGTTTGCAAATTTGCTCAATATCAGGCCTGATGTGGGAAAGAGCTACTCTCATTTCTTGTTCTAAGTTTAGCAGCCTTTCCCGTTTCTTATTTTTAATGTTTGTTAAAGATGAGAACCCAAATTCACATAAATAGGACGTTGAAAACTGTATTAAAATACTAATCGCTTTTTTGGCAAGAAGTGGATATTCCTCTTGGACCAAGATCCAAAATTCCTGAACATTCACTTCTGAAAACTTAATTTTCAGAGTACGATCAGATGACAACGAAATAAATTCTTCTTCTTGGTTCAGAGAAAACTGGAAATTGGCTGTATTACTTGTGCTAAAAGGACTTCTTATCCAGTCATATTTTTCTACGTTCAGAGATGGAAAATACCTGGCAATTGTCTCCTCTAATAGTGATAAGTGTTCTGTAACTATATGCGTGATTTCTTGTTCTTTATCTTCATCACCTTCATTCTGAAGCAGTGGAAACATATCCATTTTATTTGTCTCTAAAATGCGCTTCTTCCAAAATGACAATTTTTTCTGGAAAGCTGACAGCTTGTCCGTGGATGTTAAAATATTTTCATTTTTGCCTTGCATACTTGAGTTAACGCCATTTAAATAATTAAAAATATCGGCCAAATATGCCACTTTAGTGCACCATGCATCATTTTCAAAATATGTGGTAAATGTGTCATTACCTTCTTCTTGGAAAAAAGTTAACAGCTCCGTTCTAAGTTCATAAATTCGACATAATACTTTGCCCCTTGACAACCATCTAACTTCGGTGTGCAGCAACAAACATTCATACTTTGATTCCATTGAGATGCAGAGTTGTTTAAAAAGACGGGTTTTTAGTGGTCTTGATTTGATGTAATTCACGACATTAACCACTTGGTCTAATACAGATTTCAAAGTAGCTGGTAGCGTTTTTGAAATTAGAGATTCTCTATGCAAGAAACAGTGCGTAGATATGATATTTTCATTTCGCTTTTTTGCAAGGGTACAAAAACCTTTTATGGAGCCTACCATGGAAGGGGCACCATCCGTACAAATTCCTACGCAAAAGTCCCATGATATATTTTTTTTCTCTAAATATGACGTTATGGAATCAAATACATCCTGACCTGTTGTACGTGCTGTAAGTTCTCTGCAGCATAAAAACTGATTGACTATTTCACCTTCGTCGACAAATCGAATAAATCCTAATAAATGAGCTTTGCCACTAATATCAGTGGATTCGTCCACCTGCAATGCGAAGTTTTTTTTGTAAAGTTTATTTGTAACTTTTTCCTCAATATCTGCAGATAAATCAACAATCCTCCTTCTTATTGTATCATCCGACATAGGAATTTTCCGTATTTCGTTTTGTGCATCGTTGCCAAACATAATTTTGACCATCTCACAACATGCTGGTAATATAAGAGATTCTGCAACAGTGTGTGGTTTCTGTTTCAAAGCAATTAATTCGGCGACCTTATATGAAGCTATTTGTGCTTTGTCGGAAATTGTTAGCGACCTTTCAAATTGTTTCGCTTGTTTAGCTTGTGTCTCCAAAAGTCGCTTGAAATAATCTTTATTTTTTGAAGCTACACTAGCGTGTTTGGTAGTAAAATGGCGTTTTAATTTAGCCGGAGCCATTGCGCTATTAGCGAGTGTCTGCCCACAAACAATACACTTGGGAATTGGACAGTCTTCTTCCCCAGTCCAAATGAAGCCATAATCCAAATATTCATCCAAATATTGCCGGTTCAACATTTTTTTGCTGCGCTTCGATTTGTCATCAACCCCACTTCGTAAAGTTCCAGTATCTCCGCTGGTGCTCGCTTCATCATCATTAATTATGAGTTGTTCCACAGTAGTTTTTCTTTTAAGTTTGAGGAACTTATCCATTTTAATTTATTCGTCTCTAAACAAAATAATGCGGATGAATGCTTCACATTTTGTATAAAATATGCAATTACTTACCTTTGATAGATAAGCCGTACGTAAACGTTATCATAAAAAAACTGACACAGCGATTTTCACGTATTACGTTTGTGCAATGTAACAAATTCAACATTCAGTTGCAGACTGTGGCGTGGGTGACTCAGATTGGCTGTGGCCACTGCGGAGCTCAGCGCTCAGCGCTTATAAAATCCAACGTGTGCACTGTGCCGACGCGGTGTTGTCACGTTGGGCAAATGAACATTTACGCTGCAGAATTTTATTAAATTAAAATGTACGTAAGTGGCTATTTTAAAATTTGAAAATATTTATTTGAAAAGAGTAATTTAGCAAAATGGTATGTAGGATTGCGAGTATTTCGCGGAACACTTGGAAGGAATTCGCGGAACACTAGTGTTCCGCGGAACACCGGTTGAGAACCACTGATTTAGATAATGAAAAATGTGTGATTTTGTATACAATTTAATTTTTTAACTGCTGCGGTAATTCATGAAGATTTTTACAATTTTTCTGCAAAGTAGACTGGCGACACAAAACATCTGGTTTCTAAATATGTGTTTACAAAATAAAGTGTTCCTGAAATATATTCAGTTAAGAACCAAGAACCACAGCTTTGCCGCACAAAAAGGGATCTTGACCAGATGGCTGAAGAAAGACAGAAAATAGCAATACAAGAAGCGAGATATTATAGCTGTTTTTCTTAAGGTCTGTCATTCAGTGACAATTAATATAGATAATTTAATAGATAAAAAATTCAATAGACAGTGTAACAAACTAAATAATCTAATTTGCGATAGTAAAAAGCCCAACATTCATTATACAAGAAGCTTTTCGAACCATAATTTTTTCAATTTCAGATTTATAAATTTAACAGATACTACATGTAGTAATAGCAATTAACAACTTTTAGAGAAAGAATTTAAACACAACTTGCCCCAACATAATAATCAAAAAACTTTAGAACATTTAGGTGTAGAATATGAAGTAGCATTAAACAAAACTGCTAACAATATTGAAAAAAGTATAATTGCAAAATCTATTATAGATGTGTGTGATGAAACCAAAAATTCCTGTTACAAAAAGAATAAAACAGTCATTTCGATTAAAAATAAGATCAATAGAAAACAACGTAGTGTTTAAAAAAGCAGACAAAGGTAACACTACTATTGCTATAGATAAATTAGAATATAATATCAAAACAATAGAATTTTTAAATAATCAAAATAGTAAAACGTTACACAATGATCTGACAGAAAAGTATCAAAAACAAAGTAAGCTAGCGTTAGAAAATTCAAAATCAATATTAAATCCAACAGAACAGAAATACCTGAATATCATGAACCCACAGCCTCCTAAATTATACTCTTTCATTAAACTACACAAACTGGATAACCCAATAAGACCTGTAGTTTCTTTTTATACAGCACCCTCATATAAACTTTCAAAAAAACTGTTAGAGATTATTTTAGAACACACTAAATTTTCACCTAAATTTACCATAAAAAATACAATAGAACTAGTTAATAAAATACAACATTTTCAATTACCTAACAACTCCAGATTAATTTCATTTGACGTAAAAAATCTTTTTCCTAGTATTCCTATTACAGAAACTTTTATTCTAGTAAAAAACCTTTTAGACCAAAATAGTACAAATCCAATTATTACATCTGAAATTTTACATCTTGAAGTTTGCATAAACCAGGACTACTTTGAATTTAATAATCAAATATACACAAATAACAGTGCAGGACTTATAATGGGCAATCCTCTAAGCCCATTGCTATCAGATATTTTTATAGATCATCTAGAGACAAAGATTTCAAAACATCCCATATTCAAACAGTTTTTATATTGGTGGAGATACGTAGACGACGTACTGGTATGTTTCACAGGAACTAACAGGCAACTCGACCAATTTTTATCGTATATTAATTCACTTCATAGTCATATTGAATTTACAATAGAAACAGAACAAAATCAATCCATAAATTTTTTAGATTTAAAAATTATCAGACTTAAAAACAAACATGACTTCTCCATATTTCATAAACCTACCCATACTGACACGACTATACACAATTCATCATCCCATCCCACACAACATAAACTGGCAGCCTATCATAGTATGTTACATAGATTAACAGAAATTCCGATGTCAAAATACAACTTTGAGACAGAATTAAATATCATTAAGCAAATAGCAGTAAACAATGTATACAACGAACAAACAATTAATAAAATGTTAAATCAAAAACTACACAAGAAAGCCCTGAAATTAGTATTTCCACCACCAGAGAAAAAACCCAGTACCTTCTGCTCGATTACATATACAGGCAAAATATCAACAAAAATAGCCAAACACATAAAAAAGAAAGGAATAACACCAGCTTTCAGAACAAATAACAACTTAAGCAAATATATTAAAAACAACAAGAGCCAAAATAAAAAACACTTACACAGTGGTGTGTACAAACTTAAATGTGGCGACTGCCCAAAAACTTACATCGGTCAAACGGGTAGAAATTTTAATAAACGAATAGCAGAACATAAAAGGGCTTTCAATAATAGAAAAACAGATTCTACATACGCACTTCACCTTCTAGATCATAATCATTCTTTTAATGACGAATTTAAAATTCTTCACATTCAAAATAAAGGCCTTAAGCTATCTTTGTTAGAATCTATGGAAATCAACAAATTAAAAAACACAGATATAATTCTGAATGACCAACTTGAGACAAACAGTTCTCCCCTCCTCAACCTATTTCATTAAAGACTATAAAGTGTAAACGCATGCCAAAAATAGATCACTTGAGAAAGGCAATCAGCCGAAACAGCTGTAGTGATAAGATTTAAAATAAATTTTGTGGAAGTTTGAAAACAAAGTTTTCAGTGTTTTATTGTTACATAAAGGGTAAGTCTTTATTTAATAATTGTTTAATTAAATTTGATCCCAGATTGATTTAAATAATTATATATAAAGCTTGATTAACAAATTATTATTTGCGTTATAAATAAGCACTATAAATATTTTATTTTGTAGATTGCATTTTGGATTTTGTATAGTTGCGTTATGTTACCAATACAGGGTGTCCAGAAGCTCTCCTGAAAGACCAAGGCCAAAATTGCTTCTTACGGGAGCTAGAGCTCTTTGAAGATGACGCATTGTAATTAGATTTTTTAAATACCTGCAGAATGATTCTATTTAGAAAAACGGAAACTGGTAGGATTTATCCTCCAGAGTTGAATTGATTCCATTAATTACAAATTTCTAGTACCGATGAAAGGTACAAAGTTTTGGGTAGGTGAACGGTTAGTTTAAAGCATAACTTTGTTGTCTTTCACTTTTAAGCTTCCGGTTCCATCTTCAATCACGTCTATCAACTCAGTCTTCTGGTCGTAGATTTCTTTCTGCCATTTGAACTCCACTCATGTTAATTTCCGGTCTTTTTCGTTTTTTTTCGCTCAGGTGGATGCAAATCAAATATTACTTCGGTAGGCGATGTTCTGTTATTCTCTGTATATATTCGTACTAAATTAGCTTCACCAACTTAAAGTAAGAGTACTATTTAGTACTGGAATACCTGAAAATTTATTAATCTAATATCACCAAGGCTTAAAAGTTAAAGACACTAAAGCTATGCGTTAAAGTAACCATTGACCTACCCAAAACAGACGCCTATGAGTGGTAATAGAAATTCGCAATTCGCAATAGACACCCCGTATAAATAAAAAAAATATTGAAAAGTATTCAATAGTTTATGAGATTCATTTGTTTATAAAATAAGACTATTTTTTCAATTGCAAAAATGCGGTTGTTGCTGATAAAGTATACATTTTTATAAGGACTCATTTTCTTTATTTTTATGTACAGTGTAGCCCAAAATAGATGGTACCAAACTTAATAGACAGTAAATATTTTATTGTTTTATTAAATACATATTATTGACACTTTATAACATGTTAGAACTGAGCTCCTCCTCTCTCAAGACAGACGTCACACCGATATTCCAGATTTCTCGTAATGTTATGGAATAAAGGTTGTCTTAAGTCCGCGAAGAAGACTCTAATGGCATCCTTTAACTCATTGATGGTTTTTGGTGCCCGTTTAAAAACGGCAGTTTTAGCCATGCCCCAAATGTATGCGTCTGGAGATCTTAAGTCTGGAGAATGTGCAGGATAGAGGAAGTCAGTAAATCGTGAAATGACTTTGCTTGGAAAATGTCTCTAAACAAATGGACGAACTGCGACAGCGGTATGGCAAGTTGCCTTATCCTGCTGGAAAAATTAGTTTTGAAATGCCAAATTACATGCACGACATATTGACGTAGATCAGGTATAAAGCGTGTTAAACTTTGTATGTACCTCTGTTGATTATGTGTGACGTCTACCATTTGCTTCTAGAAAGTATGGACCAAAGATTTCGTGGCCCCAATTCAATTTTCAAAATTGAATCTGAATCACATACGAAAATGTACCCAGCTCCTTCAGGATTATTTGCAAGGAAGTTCGTTATAAGCCAAGATGCAACGCTGTTTTTGTCTGGCTGGCTTTCGGATTTTCCAAGATTCGCTCAAAAACTCGTTCATGGTTATTGTTGTCATAACTTTTCAACAAACCTTTAAAATTACAGCATTAATAGGAGAACGTTTATTAAACCGTTGTGTGAATTGATCACACACGCAAACTTGCAATATTACCTCGGCCGATTCCGTATGAGCGAAAATAAAGAAACACTTTCTTCTCTGTACTTAACACCATTTTTAACAATTGGGCCTTAGTAATTAATTGTTTAAGGATTACATGTCTGAGTTAATTTGAATATGACAGCGTGCACAAAGTTGTTTCAGTGTTTCAGTCTCAGTACCGTTTATTTTGCAATACTGTATATTAAAAAAAGGCCCCAGGATGCAATACAATAACCGTAGAAATGTAACAGTGGTATGCCCTATACATAAGAAGGGAGATAAGTGAGATTGCAATAATCACCGAAGAATATCACTACCAAACATTGGGCACAAAATATTAAGCAAAATATTAGAAGGAAGGCTAAAAATATAATGGAACATACAACAAACTATTATCAAGAACGAATCAGAAAAGGTAGTTCAACTATAGACTACATATTTACAATAAGGTAAACGCTGTAACAATTTTACTAACAGAATATCGAACTGTTTCAACTTTTTGTAGATTTTAAACAAGCGTATGACTCAATAATTATACAGGCTATTCAAAAGCTATATGGCTAAACGTGGAAGATATCAGCATTTATAGTACACTAATTACAAGATTCTATTAATGCTGTGTTACGAAAAATTCTTTATATATTTTGGCTCAATCCGATCTTAAATAAAAATTTATGGAACCAAACCAACCAAGAACAATAAAGTACATAAGACGAAAAGAGACTAAGATTGCTGATCCATACACTCCGTAGACATTCAGATGACAGTGCCCGAACTGAGATGGATTGGAATCCTCAATGCCGACAAAGAGAAGGCAGACTTAAAAAATTTGGGAAAGCGCAGTATGAAACTTGAAGATTTATATTTGCTTACGGAATAAAAAAAAACAGACATAAAATACATTCAAAAAGCAATTTCAGCCCCGCTACTTGCAACATGCTGGATGGAAAGGCATGTCTTGTTACAGAGGGCACGAATTGATGGATTTTAGAATAGATAGTTCAATAGTTTTTAAGATAGGGATTGTGTGTTGTATTAAAATACGACATTTATCCGTCACAATTCCTTTGAATTAATAAGAATATTCCTGCTGATTAGTGTAATAACTTTTGGGATTGTTGAGATAATTGAGATACGTCAGAGCTACTGTCTTCGTCACTTAGATCATGAGGTATATCAATAGTTTACACTTTCGTTTTCATCAGGATCCAGCTGGAGTTTATTTTTGACTTTTTTTTTATTAAAAAAAAGGCTAAAGATTTCATATCATTCGGGAATTTTATTGCTTCTGCATAAGGATCGTTATTTCCGAAGGTGTTATCAAGGATAGCTATCAAATTATCTTTTGTAAGTATGAATGAATATGTTGTTTAATTTTAGGCCTCTTTTATATCCTGTTTAGTTTGTGCAGTTAGACTTTGGTGTGTCTAACCGGTAGGTTAAATGGGTGGATGCATGCTACAAGTGTTATCCAGAAAGCTGTTTTTTAGCTTTAGGGCTGATTTTTGTACAGTAATTATATCGTGTTGTGCTGTATCTGCGATAGGGACCGACGGAAGTGTTTGTCGACTGTGTGATATTTAGTAGAAGGGTTGTGGTCATGGATAGTTCGGGATTTCATTTTGGAATTTAGGTTAAATTATCTGTTGGAAGATTAAGATAATTTGACTCAATGTGTCCTGATTGTTTACAGATAAAACAATACGTTTTAATCTGTTGATAAATAAATTCTCTTTTTATTACCCTATGATTCCTTTAGTGGAAATAACTAGTCTGCGAATATTGAGGGTAATGTACCCTATCTGAATATTTGGATACGATTTTAATAACTGTTCGATTTGTATCATCCTGTATATATTTTATCTTAAATTTTGTACCCCGTTTGTTTTTCTTGTTTCCAGTTCTATTTTAACTTCGTTTAAGCACTTAATTTAATTGGGCGTCTTTTAGTCGATAAAGGTACCGTGTTTTAACGGCCGTTTTATAAAAGTTTCTTTTTGTTTTTTAAAATGTTTGGATTTATGTTTATTTTTTATAACGAGCTTTATCATAATAGGAAAAAGGCCGTTCAGTTTTTCAATCCTAAGAATTGTGACAGGAGTGGATCTACGCATAGGAATGTGGAAAACATTTTTTAAGATTCACTTTCATGATTTTTCTTTGATTTAATATCCCATATAATTTATATAATGACCGTAATATTGCTTATACGTAAAGAGCGGGACCACAGTAAATAAACTATTTTCGATGTCCAGGAATCTTTTGTTCATTTGTTGAGTTAAAAATATATCATATTTAAAATTATTTAAGAATAACTTTGTTAATCTTTTGCTTGTAAATCAGTAGAAGGGTAAGAAAAAATACAATAAGAATGAAAGAAGATTACGATGTTAACATTAGAAACGGTTAACAGAGTTACAGGAATTAAAAAACATCAAACATCTGGTTTGACAAAGAATGTTAATGAGCAATAGACAAAACAAATAAATCATGCGTGCAGAATACTCAAAAAAGAACACGAGAAAGCCGCAAAAAGATTAAAGAAGAACGAAGAAATAAAGACGAAATGAAGATTTCAATCAGGGTGACACTATAGCAGCAAATAAATTGCTGAAACGTCTCAAAGAGGGGTATTCCTTCTGTGCTTCAAGTCAAACTCTCGCTTGGTTAGTACCGTAAAGTCGCGAAAGGAGCTGAGCTTAGCGGAAAAGTCATCCAGATAAATAACCAGATATTTGCTTCAACGATTCTTAAATCTGATATATTCAAATATACATACTGTGTGGTTACAGCCAAAAAACTTTACACTTGTTGCAGTGAAAAATCACAAGATTAAAATTAAGTGCAATAGCATGACCTTCAGGTGTGGTTAACTAAGTGCATAACCTGCAAACAACCATTGAGTAAAGATCACATGTAATTCCAGAAGAACTAACCAGGCTATAAAGATTCGGAATAAGCACAATTGATATTACACTTTGTACAGGTTATATTGGATGATGAAAACAATTAATTTCTTCAACGAGAAGAAAACAGAAAAAGTTTAATAATACTTCCTACTATACAGCATACAATGAACAAAAAAACTATCCCTATTAACGTAGTAAACAATAATGAACCTATAAATGCACTTATCAGAATCAGAGAACTAAGAGAGATGTCAGATCATTTAAAGGACACATCCCCTGGCCCCGATGACATCCCAGCTTCTTTTTTGAAACTCCTACCAGAGTAGAAATATTATTAAAAATATATAATCGTATATGGACCAAACATGAATTTCCCAATTTATGGAAAACAGCTATATTTCCATCTTAAAATCTAATAAGCCACAAAACAAAGCAGATTCATATCGTCCAGTGTCTCTAACTTGTGTAATGTGTAAGCTTTTAAAAAAAATTATATATAAACATTTATTGTGGTGTCTAAAACAAAATAACCAACTCATTAATGAACAATCTGGATCGTCCTTTAAGTTCGACTCCGACAATTTAGTAGATATAGAATCACATATTAACCCAGATATTACTACCGTCCTTTTAAAAGGCAGTGTAAATTATGCGTAATTTAGGTTAGTACAGCTACCAACTGATAGATGGCTCTAGATGGAGTGTTTTAATTGACATTCGACAAGCTTTAACGATTTTAGTGCACGCACATGCTGTAATTGTGAGGTTATCTGTGTAAATTGCCAGGTTTTGGACTACAAAATGGATGCTTATAATTGGAGGTAAGTCTAGAATTAAAAAACTGTTATTTCACGGCATTGGCATGTGGATTATTGTATAATAGGGACTTATGTACGTATATTCTTGGCTCGAATAGTTGTCACGTTGTTTCAAAGGCTCGCCGCTTGGGATTTCATTTTGTTCTTTTAAAAGGACGGTAGTAATTAGTACTACCAACGTGCGTATTGTTTCAGGAGGCCTCTCAAATTGCATGAGCTATTAGAAGAGCTTGATTCTGATGAAATCCCAGTCCCTCCAGATGGTTTGATCATATTTCCCCCAGAAAATGCCAATGATGATGTCACCGATTGCGACTCCGGCGATGAAGGACTAACTACAATAAATAATTTACCGGGTAGTCAGATGAGAAACGATGTAGAACTTGTTTTTGACAACGCGACTGAATTACCACAAGATTCTGTGAATTCCAGCCTACCAGAAGAAGATTCGGATGATGACAATATACCATTGGCTTTGTTTCTTTCCAAGGAAAAGCTGCCCCATCAATTAGAGAAGAGAATATCTGCACACTGGATTCAAGGAGACTTGTATCAACACCCTGATTGTACTTACTGGAAAACTCAATTTGGACCGAAAATGACTCAGTCGCGATGAAATTTTCAATTTGTTTTTTGATGATGAAGTCATCAATTTGGTTACCGAATGCACTAACATCTACGCAGGACAAAGAAATCTTTTGAACGACATTACTCAAAATGAGATTCGATATTTTATAGGCGTTCTTGTATTGAGTGGTTATGTGATTGTGCCGAAAAGGTACATGTACTGGGAAAATCGTGACGATTCGCACAACGCAATGGTGGTAGCTGCTATATCTAGGGATAGATTTTCCCACATAATGAAAGTTTTGCATGTTTGCAATAACTTGTCATTAGATAAATTTGATAGATTTGCCAAGATGCGACCCCTCTTCGACGTAATAAACAAAAAATTTATACAATTTTCCCCTTTAGAACAACATCACAGCATAGATGAGGCAATGGTTCCGTATTTTGGTCGCCAAAACAACAATTCATCAGGGGAAAACCAATCCGTTGGGGGTACAAAATGTGGGTAGGAGCCCTTCGTCTGGGATACATAGTTTGGTTTTCTCCTTACCAAGGTAATTCCACTACAATACCTGAACAATATAAAGTCCTTAGATTGGGTGCATCAGTAGTTCTATCCTATGCAGACAGATTGAATGAAGTATGGCCTCAAAGGCGATTCCATCTTATTTTTGATAATTATTTTACTTCTATTCATTTACTGCATGAGCTAAAACAAAGAGGCATATTTGGTACAGGCACTGTAAGGGAAAATCGCACCGTGAAATGCCCTTTACCCTGTTCATCTATTATGAAAAAAACTGAACGTGGTAAATACGAGTATCGTCTTGATAAAAATACAGGAATAGTGGTTTGCCGCTGGCATGATAATAATATCGTTTCTATTGCTTCCAATTTTGTACCAGTAATGCTTTGCTTCTCTGTAAAGAGATTTTCACAAGCAGAGAAAAAACATATTCAAGTTCCTCAACCAAATATTGTTAGAATATACAATAACTTCATGGGTGGCGTTGATCGCAGTGACCAGAACATCAGTTTATATCGAGTGTCCATAAGAGGAAAGAAATGGTATTTTCCCCTTTTTGCTCATTGCGTTGATATGGCTATTCAAAATGCGTGCTAGATTCACAAAACTCAAGACGGTAAACTGGATCAACTTGAATTTAGAAGATTTATTGCAACTAATATTTTGGAAACTTTTAAAAAAGAAACAAAACGCGGACCTTCTAAGCGGAATTCGAATTCGGTAGCCAATTCAAGATATGACGGTATTAACCACTTGGTTCTTTATCAAGAAAAGCAATCGCGATGTGGATATTGTCACAAAAAAGTCCAGTTTTTGTGTGAAAAGTGCAAAATACCTTTACATCCAAAATTTTGTTTTAAATCCTTTCATTCTTTGTAAATTGATACTAATAAAATATATATGATATCTGGTACCGTATATTACTACCGTCCTTTTAAAAGAACATGTCAAAACTTGACAGGTATCGTCATAAAAAAATATATGATTGTGTTTTTTGGTTCCATATGCTATAATTTCCATGAAAATTCGAAATTAATTCAAAATGTTAACAATAAAAGTTTCAGTAATATCTGGGTTAATAACGCATTTGCACAAAGTATTTGATATGGCTTAGTATCAGAAGATAATTTTAACACTGAAACCATGGGGCTATCAAGGAAATATACTTGCTTTTATTAAAAATGTTTTCCTAAATAGAAATCTCAAGGTAAAAGTAAACGGTCTTCTATCTAATGTGAGATATCAAAAAAATGTTAGACCCCAAGGCTAGGTAATCAGCCCGACAGCGAGATTGTACGCGGATGAACTTATAATATGCTTAAATGGAAACAATATACAGAGTATGGCCAAATTACTATAAGATCAACTCGATAAATTTATAGCATGGTCTAAAAGGAGTGGTTTTCAATTTGCTTCATCTAAAACTCGCTGCATCATTATTCTGAAAGAAACCAAAACAGATAAAAGAAATACCTACTTTAAAACTTGGGGGTCAGACACTTGAATATGTAAATACAATTAAATAGCTAGGTTTAATATTTGATCAAGCTCTAACCTGGAAGGACCACATCAAATATATATCAGCTATATGTCAAAAAAGACTAAACCTCTTGAAATGTCTTTCTGGAACGAACTGGGGAGCAGACGGTAGAACTCTACTCATATTATATAAAAATTTGATCCGCTCTAAGATCGATTATGGATGCTACGCTTATTCGCCTGCTTCAACAACAACTCCAAAAGTATTTAGACACCATTCAAAATAACGCTCTTAGAATAATAAGCGGTGTATTTAGAATAACCCCTATCTTAAGTATTCAGGCGGAACTCGGTGAACTACCAGTAGTTTTAAAAAGACAGGAATTAACGCTCTTATATGCGAAGCGGTACTCTTTACAATTTCACCAAACCATTCGCTGCTCGAATGTCCATCACGCAAAAACCCACATTCCCTTTTACAAAAGATACAGACGAATCAAAAATGGATTAAACCTTAAAGTCCCAAAATCTATCCTAGCAAGATGCCAACTTCCTCTCCTTGGCTAATATCTTCTCCTCATATAAATTGGGATCTATTATCAGAAAATAAGACAAAAAGCAATCGTCATATATTTAATTTTTTTTTTTTTGAAAAATAAGGCTATTATCGAGCACAAGTTAATCAAATCTAGCCCAAGTACTTTCGCTTAAAATGTGGAAACATTAATAATGACATAAAATTGTACAAAACACTACACTAAGACGAGGACAAACAGTTTAAAATTACTTAAAATATTGTACGCTACATTATTTGTCAGTATCTGGAGGGATAATCTTATTTTATCCCTCCAGATTATTAAATTATCCCTCCAGATACTGCCAAAGAATGCAGCGTAGAATCTTTTAAGTAATTTTAAACTGTTTGTCCTCGTTTTAGTGTAGTGTTTTGTACAATTTTATGTCATTATTAATGTTTTCACATTCTACGCTTGCCGGATAGTTTACAAATGCCCCTGAATATGCTATTTTAAGCGAAAGTACTTGGGCTAGATTTAATTAACTTGTGCTCGATAATAGCGTTATTTTTCAAAGTTCATTTATTCGAGCATTTATTATATTTAATTTATTTATTTATTTATTTCAAATATATTTAATTCTAAATTATCAAATCTTAATTTCTCAATTTTTTTTCCTTTAAACAGTTATTCACAGATGCATCTAAAACATGGCATTTTGTAGCATCTGCCTTTGTATCAGAGAATTAATATATATATATATATATATATATATATATATATATATATATATATATATATTCATTCTCTGTTACAATGTTACTCTGTTGTTACTCTGTATATGGCAATACCGCCATAAGTAAAAATTGATAAATGTTACAGGAGAGCAGTTTAAAGTTTTACTGTTCAATAAAACAACTTGTATAGAAACTAAAAAACGTATATTGTTTTATTTTTGTTGATACATTGCATTCTTTATAATCTTATTGTGACTGTAGAAATACAAAACAAGCAGTAACTGATTAAATTATTATAATTTTGAATATTTTAATAATTAAATATGAGATGTGGCAGTCTTGCATCACGGAATGGAGTATGTTTTAGTCAGACGTAACTTAAAACCGACGATTGCTACATACAAAACTGCAATAAAGTTTTGTTTTACACCAGAATAGATTGTCAAAAAAAATTACTAATTTCACATAAGTTGAGTAAAATTTCCCCAACAGGAGATGGCAAAACAGCTTGAAGGTCATAACAAGCCATAACGATTTTACCCTGTTTAGCTTCTAAAGCATCTTTTTCCTTTTCTTTTCGAGAATCATTTTTTAATTTTATATGTTGCTCATAATTTTCTTTCAAGTCATCTTTACATTCTGCGTTTTTGTAGACTGTGCAGATCGAGCACTGATCTTTTTTTGGCACGAAAAAACCGATATTAAATTCCGTATTAAAAATTTTCGTATATAAATGTATATTTGCTACCTCTCTACCCTCCTTTTCACATCTCTCTCTCTGTACAATTTATACATTGATGCAAGGTTTAGCCCTCCATCGATATATTCCCGCGACGTTTGGGCCCTCAAATAGTGAGACTCTATCCTAGGGATACTATTAATATGATCAAGTATATCATTTTTAATTTCTGCTGCAACTGTTTTGTGATTTTGATGTTTCCCTCTGAAATCGTGTTCAATTATAGAATTTTTACACTTATCTCTAACACTACGAATGAACCTGTCACCTATGTCAAATGTGCTCATAAACATTTTTTTGCAGATTCTAATTTTTACACTATTAACAGTAACATAATAAGCTGAGTTTAATTGTCTTGGTGTACTACAACCTGAAGATCGATACTTCGGTTCAATTGAAACCATACAGTCTTGCAAATAATACCTTTGTTGTGTTACATCTCCAATTTGCCAGAATTGACACAGTAACATCTGCCTATCAACGTCAGATAATTTATCTCTACACTTCATAGAACATTTGTCATTACATGGTGGTTTCAGAGAACGTGCAGGAACATTATTACCTTTTGCGTTAGTATATTCCTTGCCTGTATTTCGAAGTCTTTTTCTAATATTTCGTGTCCACTGATCCTTGTTCAACAGTCGCTTCTTTCCACGTTTAACACCATCTGAAACAGCAGTCGATAAAGTCAAACAGAAAAAGCCAAAAGCTTGTGGATAATAAGATGGCATTGAGTGAAAAATAAAAGTATGAACTTACCTGTCTTAACTTGTTCTGATTTTTCTGGTAACAAATTTGTGATTAACAATTCCTGTTCTGATGTGACAGGTTCCAATGTGTGATCAGCATTTGCTTGGTTGTCTGAATCAGTATCTGATAACTCCCTTTCTGATTCTAAAGGTCCCAACGTACAATCAACATGTAGATCATCAATCGCTTGATGATCAGAGTCAGTATTTGCTAACTTTAGTTCTGGTGATAATATAGGTTTCCATAACATCTCAGCGTATGTCTCAACTACATCGCTATCTGGGATATCTCTGTCGTTCGATGTAAAAATAGGCACCCCCAATTCTGTTTCTGTTGTGATTCCTATATCTAAATCCACACAATTACAATCAGAGGAGGGACAATCTTGAATTACATCTAATAATACCTTAGAGCTATTATTAATATTTTCTATGATCACATCCTGCAAACCAGAAATGAATAAGAATTAATAACACAATTAATAACACAAACGCGTTTAAAATAGATACCGGGTTAGCGTAATATAAAAATGTATACTAAAACACCTTACAAACAAGTAATTCACAAATAACGGCAGGTAGTAAAATATTTTAAAATTTTTGTTAGGTTAGAAACACTTACATACCTCTACACTATTATTAAGGCTCCTATATTCATCAGTTTCTTGTAAAACAAGATTTAACATTATTTTTCCTCTTGAATATCCACTCATTTTTTTCTAAAATCACTGTACTTTACTAAACAATGGGTTATAAAACACCGAAAAACACTAAAATAAAGTACACGTGCACGCTAAAAAAACGGAAATGAGACTGAATACAATCCAAACGACTGATGCAATACCGCCATAAGTAAAATGTGGCGGCATTGTAGTCGACTAGACTGATATCTCCTTGTGCAATACTGCCGCAATTCATAATGTGGTAGTATTGCAGGTTGTGATTTTAATATTTTTAAAATGTCATAAAGACACTTTATATTATACTGTGGACATTTATTGAATTTTCATTTGTGGCAGTTTTGCACCACATAAATTGACGTTTTTGTAGATGTTCTAGACCAAAAAACCGAAATTCAATTTTTCGGAGTTGTGGCGGTATTGCAACAGAGGTGCGATATCATGTTAAAAAATGTCCTGAAACTAACTTCTTAATAATTACTGACTCACTAAGTTCTCTAGAAATTATCTCAAAAATCTATTCTTCCCATCCTGTGGCCAAACTCACTAGACAAGTATTGTGCAACCTAAATCACAGAAATATTGCTTTCCTGTGGGTGCTATCTCATATTAGAAACACGGGAAACGAGCTGGCAGATAAATATGCACGAGGAGCCTTAGAGGACACAGCTATTGAGTTCTATCCAAAAACTCCAGTAACAGATCTCAAATCATATTTCCACAACAAAATAGTCAACATATGGAATACCAGATGTCACAAAAAACAGTCAAAATTACTTGAGATAAAATCAATATTTCAACCATGGGCTAATAGTTCCACCAATCGTAATCTCAGGTTATCATCACACGACTGCGGCTTGGTTATAGTCGCCTTACGCATGGACATCTGATGACAAGAGATCCACAACCAGAGTTTTATGCTTGCGAGACTCCGCTAACAGTAAAACACCTTCTAGTGGAGTGCCCGTTACACAGTGCGGAAAGATGTAAATTCGGAATTCCGGAGAATTTGAAGAACTATTCTTAACCCGGCAACTGTGTTGTGGGGTGAAAATAACCCACGTCGTTCATTACCGCTTGTTAAAATAGTGGCAACATCGCCAGATTCGTCTGGCGCCACGAGTACCTTCCCATAATATAACAGACCTTGTATTGCATCATAAATTTCAGTATATAAATAAGATTTGAATGAGTGGTGTCGCCTTCTTTGGACTTGTGGGTGATTTTAACCCCACCACACAGTTGAAGTGCAGTATTATTTAGTTTTTGGGTAATTTTAACCCCACAACACCGGTTAATTATTAACAGGTAAGTTCTTATACTAGCACAACTTATCTCGATTTTTTTAACAGAAACATAATTTAATTGTTAGGAATATTGAAAATTGATTAGATATTCTTAATTTCAGACATATCGAAATATGTGTAGTTGGGAGAAAGAACAAGAAGCTCTCTTGAAGCTTTGGCAGGATGAATTAACTGGATCAGAGTTAGGATCAGAAAGCGAATCTGAAAATGAAAGTCAGCAGGTTAGCCTTAGTTCCAGTGAGGATGTTTTACAAAACCAACTTCAATCAGTGGAAAATTGTCAGCCTGGAACTTCTAATCAGGAAAGTCAATCATCGTCGGAAGAATCTTCTCAAGACAACAATAAGTTTGAAGATGATAAAGTAAGACAATCTAAGTTTTTTATCGGACGGGATGGGAAAACAAAATGGTCAAAGAACTGTCCTAATAAATCGGTTAGAACACGACAAGAAAATTTAATTACTTTACTTCCCGGTGTTCGAAATAATGCAAAACATTGCAAATCACCCATTTCTTGCTGGGAATTATTCATGGATAATATTATTGTAGAAGATATTGTCCAATGCACTAATAAAAAAATCAGTTTAGTCGCTCAGAATTATAATGACCAACATAAATATATCACCAAGCCTACGGACGCAGAAGAAATTCGTGCAGTTTTCGGATTACTATATCTATCAGGCGTTTATAAAGCCAATAGGTTAAATCTGGAGGATCTTTGGGCTACAGATGGAACAGGAATTGACATTTTCAGGCTAACAATGTCCCTGCAAAGATTTATATTACTTTTAAAGTGCCTACGATTCGATAATATCGAAAATAGAGACGAACGAAAAAGAGTAGATAAACTGGCAGCTATACGAGCTGTTTTTGATCGATTTGTATCCAATTGTCAACAATATTTTATTCCTAGTCAATACTTGACGATCGACGAAAAATTAGAATCTTTTCGGGGACGTTGTTCCTTTCGGCAATATATCCCCAATAAGCCGTCCAAATATGGCATTAAAATATTTGCCTTAGTGGATGCCAAAACATTCTACATTTTAAATTTAGAGGTATATGTTGGCTCACAGCCTGAGGGACCTTTTCAATTTAGTAATAGACCGTTTGATGTAGTAAACAGGCTTGTAAATCCAATTCGTGGTACTAATCGCAACATTACATTCGACAACTGGTTTACCAGCATACCGCTAATGGAACATTTGCTTAGTGAACATCGGTTAACATCTGTTGGAACTATTCGTAAAAACAAGAGGGAAATACCGACAATCTTTTTGAATTCCAAAAACAGAGCTGAAAACCACGCAATTTTCGGATTTAAAAAAGACATTTCTTTGGTGTCCTTTGTCCCGAAGAAAAATAAAATAGTGTTAGTAGCTTCTTCACTTCATCATGATACAGAATTTGACCACAAATTAAATAAACCTGAGATTATAGACTTTTATAATCACACAAAAGGTGGAGTGGATATGGTTGACGAAATGTCTGCGTTATATAATGTGTCTCGTAATAGCAAGCGATGGCCACTAACAATTTTTTTTTCGCTGCTTAATAATGCAGGAATAAATAGTTATGTTATTTATCAACATAACAAGCCAAATGAAAAACTAAAACGCAGATTTTTTTTAAAACAACTTGGTTTGGCACTAATTAAACCATATATTGAAAAAAGAGGTAATAATCAAAGAATACCATCAGACATAAGAGCGAAACTAAAAAGAAATGACAGCGGAGAGGACTCTCAAGGACCTTCAAACAAGAAACAACGAACAACATCCAGATGTGGAGTGTGTCCCCGTGGAAAGGACAGAAAGTGCCAAAAGAAATGTGTAAAATGTGACATTTTTCTTTGTCTTGAACATTGTGTATATTTTTGTTCTAAATGTGCAAATAATTGTTAATTATGCTTTTTAAACAAAAGATCATAGTTACTTTTTATAGAATTTGTAGTTTTTTTTTATTCTATATCTCTAATAAAAATTTTATTAACAAAAATTGTGGTAGTGGTTTAAATATCAACTAAATTTTAGTATATTTTTTGAATCGTTGAATTATTAACGAAAATTTTTAAAATGATTTAACTTTGAAAAAGATTATATAACAATATAACCATGATTTAAAATCTTAAGGTTGCATGTAAAAATAAAATATTTTCTCAATTTTATAAATAAAAAAAAAATGGGGTGATAATTACCCCAACACACAGCTCCTGTTAGAAAATTTCACCACACAGTCGCCGGGTTAAAGTGCGGTGTAAAAGTGATCATACAATATTTAAAAGCAATAAACTATTTATACAAAATTTAATACTTTTTCATTTTTCGCTAATAGCCTTACAGGTTGATGCGAGTTTGTAAATAAAAAAAACTTTATATTATAACAGATAAGTTTGCCGTTAATATTGGAAGAAAATTGCTACTTTTGTTGAGCTTGTACCACGTGTTTACATACATATAATTTCAATATAAACTTAACATTCCATTACGTATTCAATAAATACTTAACAAAAGTCTTAAAGGCCTTTATATACGCATACTTATTTAAAAATAAGACCTCTTAGGATCCTTAAAATTTCTCATTTCGTAGATTTATTTTGTCAAATTCAAATCTCTCTGTATTGGCATGTTTCCACTGTTCCATATTTTCCGAAGCGTTTATATACAGTTTGAAACGATTCGTCGCGAAATCAAAGTAAAATTGAAGAAGGATATTAAACAAGAAATTCTGTAACTGACATTTACAGTAACCCGAATTTAAATTTGTGAAATCGTTTCAGTTTCACTGAATGCCGGCATTTGTAGACTACTGTAGCCGATAAATCAGCTTTAGAGCGCGATAGATTTTATAGAAAGCAGATCTAAGGCCCGGAATAAGCCACAAACCAAATTTACAGTATATCCGAGAATTTTATATACAATACCGTTATCTTTATAATGTTTTATTTGTATTTATTTGTGTGTTGTTGCAAGGCTACTTAAAGATTTTACTCTGATAGTAAGAAGATATTTATTATATAAAAGTAGTATGCAATCTAACATTATATTTACCAGTGGCGGCTCGTGACATCTGCTATAGGGTGTGCTGCATGAACCACGGTCAATATAAAATAATAGAAATAGAATAACATACGAAAACAAAAACAATAAAATTAGCTTTAATACTAATTAATAGTAACTAATAACGACATGCTATAAAAATCTGATTAACTTACATTTATTGCATTTTTCTAAATTGGAAATTAATACGCCGGTCCTTTTTTGTCGCAAACTTTTCGATTACTTTATCGTTAAAGTTCGGTATTGAAGCGATGAACTTTTTTTCTATCGAGAGTGTGGAAAGGGCTGTTAATCTGTCTTCGCACATTGAATTTCTTAAAAATGTTTTGATCCGTTTTAAAGTTGAAAAACTACGTTCAGCTTCTGCTGTGGTCATTGGCGTAGTCACCAGAATTTGTATCAACTTTTTGGTTTCTGTTAATGTGTCCTCTAAATTATTAGAAATTATAAATTTTAGTAAAGGCACTGCACCTTTTAATGTTCTACACTCGATATTGGAATACAAAACTGACAGTTCTGTTCGCAAACGGTTTTTATCAAAGAAGTTATAAGCTGTACAAGTTAAATCCAATTCATTTTCAGGAAACTTATTATTATATTTTTCGAAATGTTCTGAAGATAAAAGTGTTGCGGCAACTAGATGATTTGTATATGCAAACCGTTCTTTTGCATTGTTTATAATAACATCACAAACTTCTAGACAGGCAATACGGTGATCCTGTTGGCTGTTATTTGGGCGTTTCCTTTTTTGGACACTAGGCGCCGCATTTAAATTTGAAGCTTGATGTATGATAGGGTCTATTTTATTTCGGACATTGTTAATACTTTGCTCAAAAACATGTATAGCTTTCTGTGCTTCGGTTGGGTCCATGTTCTTTTTTTGAAGATTATTGTACAAAACGTCAACATGTGGCATAATATAATGAAAAACAGTCAGCCAGAAAGTAAAATTTTGATCTTCCAGAATACGTCTAAGTCCTCTTGCTTCCTTGGAAGTAATAGCATTTGACTCTTCTTCTAGTTGCTCCATACACTCAATAATAAAGTCTCTATATTCGTAAACGACATTTACTGTACGAATATTGAAATTCCAGCGTGTAGGGATTGAACGAGGAATATTTTTTCCAACTATTTGATTTAAGACAGCTATTCTTTGAGGTGAATGACTAAAAAATCCAGGTATATCATGTAAATCTCCAAAAAATACGCGTACTTGGGAATTAATAGAACATGCTCTTGACATTATTAGATTCAATTGATGGGCGTAACAGTGCACAAAATGAGCAGTTTCATATTTTCTCTTAATTATTGTTTGCACTCCGCCATGTATCCCACTCATAACAGCTGCTCCGTCATAACTTTGTGCAATGAGCTTATTTTTGTTATTCTTTAATATTGGGTCTAAAACATTCAAAATTGTGTTAGCTAAGGTTTCAGCATCATGTTTTTCTGGAAGCAAAAAAGTCCAAAACCTTTCAACTGGAGCACCGTTTTTTACATAACGAAAAACAATGACCATTTGAAATTTCATAGAAACATCCGTTGTCTCATCAGCTATCACTGCTAAAAATGGGGCTTCATTGATTTCGTTTAAAATCTCCTCAGCGTATACTTCTAGCATGCAATCCAAAATATCATTTTGTATTGTTTTTGAGGTACCTTTGAAAATTGTCGCATTTGTAAGGTGTTCACTAAGTGTTTTATCAAGTTCAGCAGAAAAATTCACTAAACCACGAAAAATTCCAGGGTTATCTGATGTTTCAGATTCATCGTGTCCTCGTAAGGCGAGCTCAAAAGCCCCACAGAATTTTATACAGTCAATTATTTTTGACAAAACATACCTGTTTTTCGTCACCTCTTCATTGTGTTTTTGTATATTTATCCAATAAGCAGAGTCAAGTTGGGCCTGTATATTAAGTTTCCCAAATAATGCAAATCGCATTTCATTGTTCATATGAGTTTGCGTGTTTTCATGCTTCTTTATTTTTTCACTTAAATGCACTAGATCCCGCACTCCTGTCTCGCGCCACAATTTTTCCTCTTTATCTGCGCCGAATAATGCACACGGAAAACAGAAAAAAGCATTTTTTTCGGAACATCCACAAATCCACTGATTTCGTAGATACATGTCTTTATTAAATTTACGCGTATATGTTTTTCCACGGCTTTTACCGGACACTTCAATATTAAGATCAGGCATAGGACGGCCACGTTCTTTTATAATCAACTGTTGTTGATAGTGAAGTTTTTGAAATTTATTTACACCTAATTTAAATTGAAACTCCATTGTTTTAAACACGCTCGAACAAAACAAATTAAACAAAATTGTAACCTAAGAATTTCTAAACACGGCACAGATGCAACGGTCACGAATAACTGTCGTGAATTGCAGCTCGCAAACACATTTCCGAGGCCGTTAATCAGCCGATTGCCGAAGCACATCGGCTAAGATCGCCGTTTGCCTAATAAATGCATTTTACCGCTGCCAGTGTTTCGGTTGTTATCGACGCGGCTTCACTGGAGCAGCAAATACGTAAAAAGATTGCTTCACTGGAGCACCAAATACGTAAAAAAATTATACGGTTTCACTAGAGGAGTAAATACGTAAAAAAAATAATATTAATCATCGTTGTTGGTGAATTATTATTAACAGTTTATGTTTAATATGATAATATGGCAGATTTGAAATAAAACTATATTAATTATTCTTTAATAATTAAGATTTGCTATGGTTGTTTGGTAGTTCTGCAGCTCAGCAGCACATAAAGAAAAGCCGCCACTGATATTTACTGCTAAACCTTACCGAAGGTATTACCTGGATAACTTCAAATTATTTACGTGAAGAACTAAATCTAACTTACTCTGAGTCTACCTTGGAGTTAATAAAAAGCATAAAATTTGAAGAAATAAACTGTCTCATAGTACAGAAGTTAAGACATATGATTTCAGAATTAAATATCGCTACGTTAATTAGCAGATCTTGTAACTCCCAAATAGTGTATTTTATAGGAGACAATAAAAACTTTGTAAAATTTTTATTTATATTAACAGTCATATTTTTGGTTTGAAATTATATCAAATACATATTTGTATGCTTTAACTCAAATATCTAATTGTATTTTTTTTATTTTATAGTTTTTTTACGGAGTTAATAGTTTTGCATACACACTATGAAAAATGACACACTGATGTTAAAATGAAAAAAAGAGTGATCCAGCAAATAAGTCTTTTTTTAAGTTTATTAATACAAAAATATATTTTTAACCCAACAAATTTTAAGTTATAATACTAAATCCTCCTCCTAAGTGACTTCTCTATTCAGGTTGGCGATCAATATGGCAAATTTCTCTCTGTTCTGGGCTTGATGGATTAAGTCATTTCCTGTTGTGTGAGTCCAATCTCTGATGTTTCGGAGCCAGGATTTCTTCTTTCTTCCTATACCCCTTTTACCCTCGATTTTGCCTTCTAATATTACCTGGAGCTGCTCAAATTCCTTATGGCGCATTATGTGTCCTAGATATGACGTCTTTCTAATTTTGATTGTATTAACCAGATGAGGTCGTGTGTTCATTATTTCCAGTACCTCTTCATTTGTAGTTTTGCTGGTCCAGCTTATTCTTAGCATTCGGCGGTACATCCACATTTCGAATGAATTCAGTTTGTTGACGTCATACTGTTTTAATGTCCAGGTCTCACAGCCATATAGTAGTAGAGACCACACATAACACTTTAGTGTTCTTAACCTTATTGTGATTGATAGCTTGGGGTTACAGAGCATTTTACGCATGTTCATGAAGCCAGATCTTGCTATTTCAATACGTCTTCTAATTTCTTTTGAGTGGTCTAGCTGACTGTTTAGCTCTCTGCCCAGGTATATGAAGCTTTGGGAGCTCTGAAGGGTGATACCATTGATTTGTATGTTGGGTGTAATTTGTTCATGGGAGTTATTGTGAAATACCATGATTTTGGTTTTGGAAAGATTAATATCCAAACCTAGTCTGTGACTTTCTTCTGATAGTATGTTCATCAATATTTTTAGTTGGTCTTCTGTTTCTGCTAATACTACGGTGTCATCGGCATATCTTACATTGTTAATGATGATTCCATTGACTCTGGCACCTTCAGGGCGATCTTCAAGAGAAGCTCTGATGATATTTTCCGCATAGACATTAAATAGAAGAGGGGAGAGAATACACCCTTGACGCACTCCTCGTTCTCATTATCATCATCATCATCCAGCCTCTATTTATCACGTCCACTGCTGGATATAGGCCTCCCTTAAACTCCTCCATTCCTCACGATTTTGTGCTCTTTGTTGCCAATTTTTAGTGATACGCCTGATGTCGTCGGCCCAACGTGTAGGTGGTCTTCCTCTACTGCGTTTGTCTGCTCTTGGCCTCCAATTTGTAATTTTGCTCGTCCATCGTGAATCGTGCATTCTTGCTACATGGCCTGCCCAGTTCCATTTTAGTTCCGCTATGCGTTCCACAACATCAGTAATACTCGTCCTTCTTCGCAGACCTTCGTTTCTTATTCGGTCCCTCAACTCCTCGTTCTATGTTTACATAATTGGTATTTCCGTTGTCTGTTCGAACACATCCTGTGTGGTTCCAGTATGTATTGCTTATTATAGCTATGTCGTGTCCGTCCAGCCCTACTTCTTTTAGCACCTCAATCAATTTTTCATGTCTAATGCGGTCGAAGGCCTTTCTATAATCGACAAAGCACACATACAGCTGTTTTTGAACCTCGAGATACCTTTCTGCCATTAGTGTCAATCCCATTATTGCTTCTCTGGTGCCTGTACCTTTCCTAAAACCATATTGAGAACGACTCAGGTATTCTTCACACTTATTGTGAATGCGGTTATAAATTACTCGCATAAAAATCTTAGCAGCATGACTCATTAGGGATACAGTTCGATGGTCTTCACATTTCCTTGCTGTTTGTTTTTTAGGAAGAGCTACATATGTGGATGTTAGCCAGTCATGCGGTAGAGTGCCATGTTCATATATAATGTTAAAGAGGTAGGTTAATTTCCCGACAGCATCATCACTCAGGTGTTTAAAATGTTCGGCTGTTGTTAGATCTTCGCTGGGTGCCTTGTTGTTCTTTGCGTCTTTTATTGCCCGCATAACTTCTTCGGTTAGAATACTTAGATTTCCATCGGTATCTATTTGTGGGGGCCCTTCTGCTCTCCGATCACCAAACAAATCTTTAAGATATTGTTCCCATATTTCCTTCTGTTTTTCAGGGTCTAATTCCATTTGGTTTTTCGTGTTTGTTACAATAGATAAATGTTTGGGTTTCCATATCCCAGCGACTTCTTTAACCTTTCTGTGTAATTCTCTATCTTTAAGCTTCCTTTGCAGATCTTCTACCTCTTTACATTTTTCTTTCATCCACTCTTCCTTAGCTACATTTATTTTTCTCTCAATTTCCATGTTAAGTTTTTTGTATCTTGTTAGGTTTTTGTTTTTTACCATCTATCTCCTCTCCATAATTTGTAATATTTCATGGTTTTCATCCATGGTTTTCTTTGTTTACGGTTTTCTTTCTGTATGTTTTGGTTTGCTGCCTCCAGGACAGTATTTTTAATTATATACTAAATAAAATAATACTAAATAAAAAACAAATTTTATAAATTACAGTAAAGTTTAACACAAACAATGTGTTTAATCGTGAGGAATTGCAGCATAAAAGGGAAGAAAATCTGGTTCCAAAATGGATGTTAAGGATTGTAAATCAAGATACTTTCTATATTTAATCGATAGTCTTTTGGTGTAAAGACTTGGAAGATTGTGAAGTGTCGTTGAATTAATTAATTTGTCTTTTCTTTGGGGTAGATTTTCCCATTCATCAGAAAAATTCAATTTGAATTGAATTGTTTGATTAGGTAAATACTTCAATGCACGTATATCGACAACTCGGGAGATCCACTAAGTTTGCCTGGCCTAATGCTATTATAAAATAAATGACTATCAAAATTTTTGAAATATTTGTAATCCAAATACTTCACTGTATATGGAGAAGGGAATTTGTTGGCCTCTTTACAGATTGTTATATAATTTGCTGGTACATGAACTGTTTAATTTGTTAACTTTGCAAATTCAATTTGTGTGTGACCGACTTCTAAGAACTTTTGTTCAATTATTACATTGTTCGTAGATGCAATATGAAGAAGCGCATTGGCTAGTGTACAGCAACGGTTCTGGTACGAACAGCCGTCGCTGTACAAAACAATTTTTTCCTTTCCCTCAGGTAAAGGCAGGTTTGATAAAACAAAATCTGAAATTATTGTTGAAAACTCATTGGAAGTCAAACCGCCCTCTGTCTCATTCCAGATGAAACAGAATCCTTCCTTGGTGTTTATGTTATAAATTGTAAAGTTGTGGACAGACAACTTCATTTTATAGTAGAGAGAAGATACTGAAGATTTAGGGCAAAGTAATAATGATTGTAAATCCATTGTGAATGTTACACAAGTTGAGTCTGCTTTATCTACATCTTATTGTATCCTTGCTTCATCTTTCTTAAAATACGCGTTTCATACTCGTCTTGACTCTAATTTCCCGTTTTAAAAGACTCGCAAATATCGCAAGCATCTTTTTTGTGTTGACAAATAGAAAGATTTTGATCATCAAAAATCTGTGAAAACCTACATTGTGACAACGGAGTTACATTTTGTTCTTTGCACCAATTCGCAATACAATAATGCGATTCAACTTTATCTTCTTCCTTCTTCTTCAACTTCTTCCTATTGTGGGATCTACGTTCGTCTAGATAAGATTTTACCTATTGACCTGCGTAGATGTTTGTGTTTGTCTTTTCATGAAGTGGCGCACCAAGAGGGGATTTTTGGGGGTTAAAACCCTCCCAGGACTCTATTCCGACACTGTTATTAACAACTTTTAAGGACTTAAAATGGTGGAGGTAGCATAAAAAAATTTCGGTGCCCAACCAAAACCTCCCCCCCCCCAGAGCAAAATTCTAGGTGCGCTACTGTTTTCATGTATTGTGAATGTCCCATTTTACTTATTTTAATTCTAGTTTTAAACTCTTATATATATTTAGATAACTACTTTTAAGTTATAAATTGTTTTTCTAGTTTTTCTGAGCCCGCGATTGGCGTTTGGCAATGTTAATAACATCAGACCATAAAGGCCCATACGCTGCTGGTTTGTTTCTTTTCGGATCGGAACTGGGAGGAACGGACCAGCAGGATAAGGTCGGTTTTCGGATGGCGTTGGTTGCGTGATGATCGTAGCCACCCAGCCGGCATCGCCCGGCCTACAAACTAAAAGAGGTTATGGCTCCACTCTGATAACCCAACCAAAAATGTTTCAAGTGATTCCACTTGGTTTTACTAATATTGATTTTCAAACCTATTTTATTGGCTTTAGTGGAAAGTGTTTCCAATTGGTAAGCCAGATCTTGGAACCTTTGCCCTAATAGGCAGATATCGTCCGCGTCTAGATCGCTTAAGCGTGTGGTTAACGTCCATTGTATCCCTCTTGTATCGGAGTTTAGTTTGGAGAGAACATAGTCTATAGCTATGTTAAAAAGAAACGGAGAAAGCACGCATCCCTGTCTAACTCCAGTAAGTACGTCGAATTCGTCACTGTTGATCCCATTATGTGTCACGGTGCATTTCGCATCAGTATATAGTGACTTTATAATAGAAATTATTTTTTGCGGGATGTTTCTTAACTCTAAAATTTTCCATACAGCAGCGTGAGACAAGCTATCAAAGGCACGTTCAAAATCAACAAAAACCATGTATAGGGGTGTGTTCCATTCAACCGATTGTTCCATTATTACCCTCACAGTATTAATATGGTCTATGCAGGAGGATTCTGGTCCAAATCCTGCTTGATTAGCTTGAAACTCAACCTTGTTTGTTAATATTTTCAGTATGATGGTCGTGAAAATTTTATTTATGACAGTAAGCAAGGTTATACCTCTCCAATTTTTGCATAGTGTGAGGTTGCTTTTTCTTGGAAGCTTGATAATGTTACCCTTTTTCTAGCCCGCTGGAATGTGGTTTGTTTCCCACATCTCTCGGATTATGGGGAACAAAAGTTCAGCAGTTAGATGCGGATCAGCATTAAGTATTTCAGCAGCAATGTTATCGATTCCCGGTGCCTTGTTGTTTCTCAGAGATTTGATAGCTATATAGCTAAGATGGTTATTATCGCCATTAAAATAATTCAAGGCAACCGCAAGCTAATGCAGAAGTCAGAATGGTGACTACTAACAACAACGAATGATGTATTGGATAGATGGATGAAATACTTTAACTAGGTACTTATAGCATCATCATCGTCATCCAGCCTTCATTTATCACGTCCACTGCTGGACATAGGCCTCCCTTATTTTGTGCTCTTTGTTGCCAATTTTTCGTGATACGTCTGATGTCGTCAGCACAACGTGTAGGTAGTCTTCCTCTACTACATTGGTCGGCTCTTGCCCTCCAATTTGTAATTTTACTCATCCATCGTGAGTCATGCTTTCTCGCTACATGGCCTGCCCAATTCCATTTAAGTTTCTCTATGCGTTCCACAAAACTATACGCCGACACAAATAACACCAAAGAACTCTTTGATAAAGTCAGACAACTCACACGTAAATTCAAGCAGAAATCTTGATCTATCAAAGATGATGAAGGTAATGTACAGACGGATTTGGACAAGGTTATTGATGTTTAGAGGGCGTATTGTAAGTCTTTATACGCCAATACGGACCACATGCCAGCGGACGCCCCGTTTGTACCTAACTGCCAGACCTCCACTTTCCATTCTCCTTCAACAGAGACACACCACACTAGTTTTGAGTCTGAACCTGACATACTTTCTTCCGAGGTGGAATTCGCTTTAAAAAGACTTAAGTTAAACAAAGCAGCAGGATATGATCTCATTACTGCAGACGTCTTGAAGCATCTTCCGGAATGTGGAGTGAAAATATTACATCGATTGTGCAATGAAATATGGCACACAGGCGTCTGGCCTGAGTATTGGAGAAAGACCATAATCATACCTCTTCATAAGAAAGGTTCAACAAATAATTGTAACAACTACAGGCTATTGCTCTAATATCACACGCCAGTAAGGTGATCCTCTACATACTGCAACGGCGTCTAGAAAACTTCATAAGTTGGCAAATAGCACCTGAGCAGGCTGGATTTGTAAAGGGCAGAGGTACTAGAGAACAAATCCTTAATGTACGAAACATCATAGAAAAAGCCAGAGAATACCAGATCCCGATATTTATATGTTTCGTCGATTATACAAAGGCCTTTGATAATGTTAGATGGGACAAACTATGGAACATATTGACGACAATGGGTGTACCTAAACACTTGACTCACCTTATTAGCAAACTGTATCAAGATAACCTGGCATATATTCGAATGGACGGATATCTGTCTGACAAATGCACTTTGGAGAAGGGAGTACGCCAAGGATGCGTTTTATCTCCCTTATTATTTAACATCTATTCGGAGTTCATAATGCGCAGAGTTTTGGATGGTTGGGAGGGAGGAGTAAACCTAGGTGGTGTTAAGATATCTAACTTGCGTTTCGCAGACGACACTACACTTCTAGCCTCTACTCCAGAAGAAATTATTAAATTATTAAAAAAACTCGAGGTAGAAAGTGCTAAATTTGGACTCATGGTTAACTACAACAAAACCAAAATCATGGTTATTGATCGCCAACAACAGTTTCCTGAAACCCAAACTATTGCGGGATGCGAGGTAGTCTCATCTATGATATATCTTGGAGCTCTAGTTAACAACACAGGCAGTTGTGAATCCGAAATTAGAAGACGCATTCAACTAGCAAGAGCAGCAATGAGTGAACTAAACGGGGTCTGGCGTGATCGTCACATTACTATGACAAACAAAAAGAGACTCGTTTCAACTCTGGTCTTTTCCATATTTTACTATGCATGCGAGACATGGACAGTCAAAGAATCAGATCGACGACGTATAGACGCCTTTGAAATGTGGACATGGAGACGCCTGCTTCGAATTCCATGGACGGCTCGCCGTACAAATATCTCGGTTCTGGATGAAATTAAACCGGATCAGCGTCTCTCCAGTACCGTTTACTCTAGAATTTTAAAGTTCTTTGGCCATATCCATCGAAGTGATCACAAAATGGAGCGGTTGGTGGTCCAAGGAAGGCCTCAGACTCAACGCCAACGCGGAAGATCTCCACAGCGATGGGCGGACATTACTAAAAAGCTTCTCAATAAACAGTATACTGAGGCAATACATATAACTGATGACCGCGACCAGTGGAGAAATATTATCAATCAAACTGTCCGAGCTGCTGAAGCCCAATTATGAACCACAACACATCTACTAAGATGTTAATGACTGTGATGATGATGATGATGCGTTCCACAAAATCAGCAATATTCGTCGTTCTTCGCAGATCTTCGTTTCTTATTCGGTCCCGCAACATCACATAGTTCGTTCCATTCGTCTCTGCGTCACTCTCAATTTCGACGCCGTAGTCTTGGTTTCCGCCCCATAGGTCATGACCGGTAGTACAAATACTTTTCTTTTGAGGCTAATTGGTATGTTGGCCCTAAGTATGTCTCACAATTTTCCAAAGGCTGCTCACGCTAAGGTACTATACAAAGGTACTTATATACCACATATTAATTTATGGGAGCAAGAAAATCTTAAAGACGAAAGAGACAAGGTCAGCGGAAGAGACGAAACGGAAGAGGAGCCACCAACGATTCTTGAAATTTAAGACGTAATTGACATTCATCAGATTACAGCCCTAAGACTACTTAAAAAACATAATGGCATATGGTATGTATACTGCATATTTTTATACTACAGCTAGCCTAGTACTCTGTGAATAATAGAAGAGGAATGGTCAGAGCAACGAAAGAGCTAGGAGTACCAAATCAGTTGGTAAATGTAACAAAACTAACTCTTTTAAAACAAATAACGATCTGCGCCAAGGAGACCATCTCTCCTGTATATCTGGCTCTGTAAAAGTAATACGTCACAAATTACAACTGCCGGTTCAATATAACTATTGGGCCACAAAAATGGATTCACTAATAAACACCAACAAAACTAAGTACATAAAAATAAGTCTATCTATCTATCTAATTAGCCTTCTTTGGTCCATCTTTGGACATAGGCCTCCCCAATCCTTTTCCATTCTTCTCTGTCTGTCGCTACAGTCATCCATCTAGAGCCCACGTGCTTCTTGATATCATCTGCCCATCTCATTTGGGGCCTTCCTCTGCTTCGTTTATATTCCCACGGTCTCCAACTTATAAGAATTTTGTTCCATCGGTCTTCTTTTTGTCTTATATTGTGTCCGGCAAATCTCCATTTCAATTTTGCAACTTCTTGTCTAACATCCCTCACTTTTGTTTTCTCTCTTATCCACTCGTTTCTCTTCTTATCCATTAGTCTTATGTGCAACATTTGTCTTTCCATTGCTCTTTGGGTTTTTATGATTTTGTCCATGTTTGCTTTTGTAAATGTCCACGTTTGGGAACCATAAGTAAGAACAGGGAGTACGCATTGATTATATACTTTGGTCTTAAGATGCTGTGGATATCTTTTGTTTTTAAGAATGTAGCTTAGTTTGCCAAATGCCGCCCATGCCAGTCTAACTCGTCTCTTGATCTCTGCTGTTTGGTTTCTTTGTTAAGTTTTATAGTTTGACCAAGTTATATATAATCCTTAATCTAATTCTATTTCATCTTGTCCGATTCTCATTGTGATGTCTTCATCTGTATTTGTTATAGTTTTGGTCTTTCTGTAATTCATATTAAGGCCTATTTTTCCAGCTTCTTCGTCCAGTTCTTTCATAATTTCAAATAATTCTTCTTTTTTATCGGTTATCAATACGATGTCATCAGCGTACCTTAGATGGTTTAAGCGTTGTCCACAAATTTTTATACCTTTTTTTCCCATTCTAATCTTTTAAAGTATCTTCAAGAGCCTGATTGAAAAGTTTCGGTGATATTGTATCACCCTGTCTCACGCCTCTACTTATTTGTAATGAGTTCCTTCCTATACTTTATATTTGTATATTTGTTCCTTCATATACTTTAATTGTTGTTTTGACTTCCTTATATATATTGGTTATTAGTTTCGTATATCTGTGGTCAATTCGGCTGTTAATCAAAGAACTTTTCACTGCCCAATGTTCGACACTGCCGAAAGCCTTTTCGAAATCTATGAACGCCATATATAGAAGAATATGGTATTCATTTGCTCGTTCTATAAGTATTTTCATACTTAGTAAATGGTCACTTGTGCTGAATCCCTTTCTAAAACCAGCTTGTTCTTTCGACTGGTATCCATCGAATTTTGTCGTCAATCTATTGGTTAAAATTTTTGTTAGGAGTTTATACATTACATTGAGGAGTGTTATAGGACGGTAGTTTTTTATATCTGCTTTATCCCCTTTCTTGTGTAGGATAATGGTTACTGATTCCTTTCAGTTGTTTGGGATTCTTTTTTCTTTTAATATCCTGATAAAAATATCCACCATATTTCAGCGAAAATAAGTACGCAACAATAAATGATATCGATACATTTTTGGCAAAGTAACGTAAGTGACATTTTTGGCGAAAATAATGTTTTTCAATTAAACTAATGCTATTACTGTTAAAAAGGTACTGAAAGAGTGTAGTAAGCCTAGAATTACTTTAAACCTTTTTTAGGACAAGTAGAGCAAGTTTTTTTCAGTCATAATTTAAATAAGTTTAACCAGGTTGAATTAAAAAATTGTTTTTTCTACAAATCGTTTTTGGTGACTTACGTTACTTTGCCAAAAATGTATCGATATGGCTACATGTCATAGACAACGACGTCATCGAAGCAATTAACGAATTTATATACCTGGGAGCGCTCGTTAACACTGAAAATAACTCCACCCTAGTGATAAACAGCAGAATTTTCACGACTAACAGGTGCTATTATGGCCTTAACCAACTAAAACATCTTCAAATATATTAGGAAGGACGTCTGAGGTAGGTAGGGCATGTAATGCTGACGGAACAAACGCTTCTTGATAGACCTATTGGTCTGAAAAAAAAAGGGAAGACCCAGAACAAGGTTTCTTAATAACATCGATGAAGACATGAGAAATATGGGAATACATGTTTGGCGGAAGAGGGCGATGGATAGGAATGACAAAAGAGAAATTCTTGAGAAGGCTACGATTGATAAAGTGTTGTAAAGCCAGTTTGATGATGATAATGATGTTTTAGCAGAATCATCGAACGATCACATGCGAATTTTTTACTTTTCTTAAATACTCTTCATTAAATTTTCTTTTTAAATGATTTAATAGTTTGTCTCGAAATCTCAAATGAAAATGTTTGCAAATGTTTTGATAGTCCCGAATACATTTCCTAATTCAAATGTCTTTCTTTATTATCTAAATTTCTATCACAATTTATAAACAGATTACCCCACATTCATCATAACAATGAAGACGACCAGTACTTGAGAGGGTTAGTGAAGTAATAAAACTAATCAAAACTATACAGATAAGAAAACTGGAATACCTAGGCCACAGTTATGATGAGATTACCAAAATATAAAATTTCGAGACTCCTAATATAGGGAAAAATTCAAAAAACAAGAACTGTTGGCCAGAGCCAGAATTCTTAGTTGAAGAATCTACGTGATTGGTATTAATGCAGATCGATTGATTTGTTTAGAGCAAAAATAAGAATAGTCATTACGATTTATTTAATCAAATATATACAAGCGGTGAAATTCCACGAGACTGGTTAAAATCAGTCTTTATTCCCCTTCCAAAAACTAAGGGAGCAAAGAAGTGTGGTGATTTCAGACTTATTAGTTTAATGTCGCATATGTTAAAGTTATTCTTGAAAGTTATTCACCAACGCATTTATAAGAAATGTGAACAGGATATCAGTGATGAACAATTTGGCTTCCGAAATGGATTTGGGACACGGGAAGCATTAACCAGTTTTATTATACTGCTGCAAAAATGTCGAGACCAAAAAAAGGATCTCTTTTTATGTTTTATTGACTATCAAAAGGCCTTCGACAAAGTAAAACATGATAAGCTGATGGATTGCCTTCACAAAAAGGGACTAGACGAGAACGATTTTAAAATTATCCAAACGCTGTATTTTAACCAAACTGCAGCAGTTAGAACAGAAGCCGGTGACACAGAAATATTCAATATCAAGCGAGGTGTACGACAGGGGTGTGTATTGTCACCACTACTTTTCAATATATATTCGGAAGAAATCTTTGCACGAGCACTAGAGCAATCAAGAGAAGGTGTTAAAATTAACGGCAGAGTTCTAAATAATGTACGATACGCCGACGACACGGTCCTAATTGCAGAGAGCGCACAGGATCTCCAGACACTCTTAGATCGCGTCAGATCGATTGGAGAACAATACGGCCTCAGAATTAACGTCAAGAAAACAAAAACAATGATTGTCTCCAAAACATCCATCCATCCACCCATGGCTTTAAACGTGAATGGTAACATTATCGAAAATGTCGAGAAATTTCGATATCTAGGGTGCTGGATAACGAAAGATATAGATCCAGACATAGAAATAAAATCGCGAATTGAACAAGCAAGAAATGTCTTTTTAAAAATGAAACAAATGTTTACGTCCCAAACACTCAATCTCAAAATCCGATACCGAATGCTGAAATGTTACGTTTACAGCACCTTACTATATGGAATGGAGGCCTGGACCTTCAAAATCAACTCACTCAGGCGTTTGGAAAGTTTTGAAATGTGGTTATTTCGAAGGATGCTGAAAGTCCCCTGGACAGCGCATATGAGCAACGAGCAGGTCCTACACAAGATGGGTACCGACAGAGAACTCTTAAAAATAATGAAAACACGGAAAACCTCATATTTGGGACACATATACAGAAATGAGAAATACCAGCTACTGCAGCTTCTTATAGAGGGGAAGGTAGAAGGAAAACGTGGTCCTGGTAGACGGCAGGCGTCCTGGTTGAAGAACATTCGTGAGTGGACTGGTTTGGATTCTCAATCTTTAATAAGAAAAGCCAGGGACAGAAATGATTTTGCTGAGGTTATCGCCAACCTTCATTGAAGACGGCACCCAAAGAAGAAGAATTACGATTTCCAAATGAATTGTAACGATTAATAAACTAAATTTCGCCACTACACAAATATTTCCTTATCGATAAACACTTTAAATCTTTTTTTGCATATTGTAATGAAGACGTTGATTAAAGCATAGCCAGTGATTTCTTATGAAAAATAATATGTCGAAATTTAGAAACCACTCCCACACGATTTACCAATAAGTTTCTACAGATATTAAAATACTTTGATCAGTTATATATTCCGTACTAAAATAGAAGGTTTATTAAAGCATCAGTGATTTTCAATTTGTTAATCTGGCTGTGCTTAGCCTCCTATAAGCGCGAGATTAGGAGC
>OU898285.1:14456555-14546013 GCA_918026665.1 Diabrotica balteata | reverse complement strand
AAGAGAAAAGAGAAAGAGAAAAGAGAATAAGGAAAAGAGAAAAGGAGAAAAGAGGAAAAGAAAAGAGAAAGAAGAGAAAGAGAAAAGAGAAAAGAGAATAGAGAAAAAAAAAAGAAATTTTTTTTGTATATGTATCGCCTACCGAAGCTTACTGAAAACTCAAAATAAATCAGAATCAGAATCAAACGAACTCAAAAATGTCAAGCATATCTAATATCTGTAGTAATTAAACAAATATATATTTTTTTTTTAGAAAAAGATGTCGCATCCACCAAAAGGTTATTAGCGACGAAACAAAATATAAATAACAAAGTTAAACACTTACAGATTGTATAAATTTTTATGGATCTGAAATAATTCACTATATTGTTGCAGGAACAGTTTTGACCTAGAGTCTGTGGTAGAGCGTTTGGGATCTTGTAGCGCTGTCTTTCTTGGTCATATTTATTGCAAATTGTTAAAAAGTGTTCGACTGTTAATCGGACGTTACACTGATCACATATAAGTGGATTTTTCTTTGTGAAAAGGTGGGAGTGCGTTAATCAGGTATGTTCTAGCCGTAAACGCGCAGTCGCAATTTGTTCTCGTCTATTGCGCGACGATGGAAACCACTGAGACATATTATTTTTGATTTTATTTAGATTGAAATTAGTTAGAGACCACTCATTTCGCCATAAACACCACACTTTATTTTTAAAATAAGCTTTTAAGTAAGTGGAAACACACTTGTCTATCGGCTCCAACAAATCACTTAAAATTGCCTCTCTTGCAGCCCTGTCAGCTTCTTCACTTCCTGTTATTCCGACGTGTGAGAGAACCCATAAAAATTGGACGCTTCTTTCATGTTCATAAGAAATAATATCTGGGGGAATATTCAGATAAAAGAAGCTGTAGCATAGGGAGACGATGGAAAAATCTATCAATGTTCCATTGAAGTATCAATTTGAATGTTGTTAACAGATTCGGAGTTAGATGATACTGAACAATTGTCTACAGAAGAGTCACTAATCTAAGTCAGAAATCTCTTTCTCTAAATAGTTGTGTAGATTCTTTTGAAGTTTTGTAAACTTGCTTTTTGTAGATCTATCATTTGCATATTGATAGCTGCTTTGTAAAAGATGAAGTACAGTTGTAAATTCTTTGACGACGCTAATAGTGTCGGGGGATCCTTGGACATTATCAATCATTAAAGACAATTGGTGGTAATCTAAAACGAATGGTGGGGTATGAATATCAATGAAAATTTTCAAGAGTTTCCCGTGTAGATGGGACTTTAGATGAGCGTGTTTTTTTGGTTTTAGAGGGTTTGGGTTTTGCAAACAGATTTTCTGATGAAATTACTGAGTCTGAAGGAGGCGTGACGATCTCACCGATACTGCGTTTTATAGAAGAACTTGCGTTTTCATAATTGTTATTAGAGTTTTCACTTAGATGCTGTGACTTTATTACATTTGGAAGTACTGGAGCAAACTCATTGGTAGTGACCGAAGTCGAGCTTGAAGTTTTTATTTGTAAGATTAGTTCAATGTATCTTTCCGAACATTATATATATATATATATAATGTTCGGAATATATATATATATATATATATATATATATATATATATATATATAAGGATCACTCAGACGAGTGGTGGGTTCTTATATCGGTCTCAAGGTGGAGAAATAAAAGACAAAGTTGATAGGCTACTTTATCTATTTTGAAGACGTTTTCGCTTTTCGAGTTTTTGAAAGCATCATCATGTTCATTTTAAAAAGACATGTAGCAGTCAAAGTTATTTACAATAATGTGAATGAAACTTAAGTAAATGGACATAATACGCTGATATTGTATAAACAATTAAGTAACATAACAACATATAGGAAACTTATAAAAAATTAGCACATCAAATGACCATGTGGACTAAAGTAAATGAAATATTATTTAATGTTAATTAGTGAAAAAGAACCAAGAAAATCATAGACAACTTCCAACTACTTAATGATTATTAAGCTTGTATTTTAACTTTAGGTAGCATTATAAGTGATATTAATAAAAAATTTTATTTAAAAAGTAGTGGTAAATGAAGTTACCGATCACAGCCCTACTGCTGTCGCCTGAAAAATGTATATATATATATATATATAATATATATATATATATATATATATATATATATACATATAATATATATATATATATATATATTATATATTATATATATATATATATATATTATATATATATATATATATATATATATATACATGCAATATATATCATCATCAGTTGGCGCTACAAGCCCTTCGTGAGCCTTGGCCTGCTTCAAAAACATTCTTCCAATGTTTAATATGGAAGAATGCAATATATATATATATAATATATATATATATATATATATATATATATACATATTGCTTAATTGTTTATCATGGAACGTGTCGCTGTAAACCTTCATCAATCAGCCAATCGCGTCCACTGCTAGACATAGGCCTCCTTCAGTTCTTTCCAGTATTCTCTACACTGGGCCGCTTGTAGCTAGTTTCCCGCTACACGTTTTATATCGTCGGTCCATCTAGTCGGTGGTCGTCTATAGTTTCTGGGCCTCCATTCCATAATACGTCTTGTCCACCGTCCATCTTGTGTTTCTGGCTAAGTGTCTTGCCCCCGTTCCACTTCCAAGCGTGTGGTTCTTTACGGTGGCGTCTTGAACTCCTGATCTTTGCCTGATTTGTTGATTTGTTATGTGGTCTCGAAGGCTCACGTTCAGCATTTCACGTTCCATGGCTCGTTGTGTGGCAGTTTATTAGCAGATTTTTGCGTGAGTGTTAAAGTCTCTGCTCCATAAGTTTATACAGGTAAAACACATGAGTTATAAACCTTTCGCTTGAGACACATGGGAATTGAACTTTTTAGAATATGGCTGAATTTGCCAAATGCTGCCCATGTTAGGCCTATTCGCCTCTGTATTTCATGGTGTTTGATTGTCTCTGCTTATTTTGATTTCGTGTCCCAGATATTTGTAATTGTCTGTTTGTTGTATAATATTATTGTCAATAGTATAATAGTATAATATTGTTTATATTTCCACTCATTATGAGATTTGTTATAAGCTTAGTTTTCTCAAAGTTTATCTTTAATCTTACTCTTTCAGACAGACTTTTAAGCGAATGTATTCATAGAAACTGTACCATGTAAATTATCTGCTGTGAACAATTTTGGTGAAATATTGTCTCCCTTGTATAACTCCTTGACCTAAGTTGAATTTTTCTGTGTCTTCGTGTAGTCGTATACTTAATGTAGCGTTCTCGTAGATGTTTTTGATTAGTGTCGTGTACCTGTAATCTATTCGGCTTTGATTTAGGGCTTCCAGTATTGTTTCAAACTCTACAGAATCAAAAGCCTTCTCGTAATCGACAAATGCAAGAACCAGTGGTATGTTGTACTCAATGCACTTTTCTGTAAAAGTGCTGTAAACATTGATTGCTAAAAAATGTTTCTAAAAAAATTAAAAAATTCTCATATAATTTTCCAATATAGTATCTCGGAAAAACATTTGAAATATCAAGTCGATACAAGTTGTAAATATAAAGCCGAAGCTTACGATAGAACAAGTGCAATGAAAAGTAATTTTAAAGTTTACGGATAAAAAGTATGCCCGTTAAGAATATGAAGAAGTTATGGGATTACAAGTCAGAGTGTAATTTTCAAAGCTCCAGACCTAATATTAAAGGCTCAATTCTTGATATAAATTGTTTGGTGTTACCTAATCGTCTTCGGCGGCATTATGGAGATGAAAAGTGGTGAGATATATAAAAGTTTTTTAATGAATGAAACCCTAGGTTGATTTATGGCATTTATCTCTAATACTAAAATAACCTAATAATATATATCGACCCGATTATTTTCTTATTCTTATCTAAAAAGTTTTACAATCTCTTTTGCGGTCAAAAAAATGAGTTAAGTTTATTATGTCTACAATATTACAGATATTTAAGAGTTAGTAGTCCAAGTATCTTGTAGGAGACCATTCATTTGTGGTGAATTAGTTTTAAGCAGCACTTATACAGCAGCTTCCGATAATCGTAGATAAATAACTCACAGATGGAATTTGTAGTGACATGTAGTACTATCGTAGGTATTATTGATATGAGAATATAGGATATGTCTAAGAAAACATGTCGGTTCAATTTCTTCACTGGTATTGAGAAGGCTGGCTGCATGTTAGGCACATCCCAAGACATTCAGCAATTATAATATTTTTTTAACAAAGAAAAGGGTGCCGGTATCTACCAAACACTAGACAAAGACCAATCAATAAAAAATATTTAGGAGGCTTCATTAAGGGTAATGGCAGTAGACATATTGGCTCTTAGTCGTTTAAATTTAAGGAAATGTTCAAAAGTAATATTTGAATTATGACAACTATGTAGACTTTGTCTAAAATGGCGACTGTTAACCCTATTGCCCTTTGCGCGCAACATCAACAGGGCCTGGATACACTTGATCAAGCCGCAGCCAACATTATGTCTTTTTGCAGCATCAGTTTTGATGAATCAGTTTCCATCTCCATCGTGAACTGGATACTGGGATGTATACCATTCAGATAAGTTTGAAAAGACACTAAAGCATCCCTGCCATGGGGCCAAATGACGAATGTATCGTCAACATATCGTAGCCAACATGTGGGTTTGAGCATTGATGTGGATAGTGCTCGGGTCTCGAAGTCTTCCATAAAGATATGGCAATTACTGGAGATAGAGGGGAGCCCATTGGGGCACCATTTATTTGTCGCCTATTGCACCAAAAAATGGAACAACTATTGGTACTATGACTCTGTCTCGATATCGCGTAGGAGCCATTTGTCTCAATAATTAAGACGACTAAGTCCGTGCGACCGTCAAAACATATGCCTCTCCACACGCAAACGGATCCATCTCCAAAAAGATTGGTTGGGACTCGCAGATTTTCATTGTAACGCTGTCCTCTTTTCCTCCACAGCAATATTTGGCCATCATTCGTATACACACAAAATCTGGACTCGTCAGTAAAGAGACAATTCCTCCAATTTTCGAAATTGCACTGATAGCGCTCCATCGCACAGCGATATCTGCATGCACGCTGTTCCCTAATTAGTCGTGGATGGGATAGCGCACTTTCTAGCCCTTAAATTGGATGCATGTAACCATCTTCTGCCAGTTTGACTGGAAATCGCTCGTCTAGTAGCATGCCTGAAGGTACTGTTAATGTTGCAAGCCGTGAATGTTGGGTTTCTTCCTGCTGTCAGAACTACAAAACGGTCTTGTCGACGAGTTGTAGATCATTCTCTTCCTCCTCCTTCATGTCTATATGTTGCAGATCGAGTTACTACATACTGATTCCATGCACGACTTATCACACTTTGCGACACATTTAGCCTCATAGCAACCTCTTGTTGAGTTATGCCTTGTTGGATCCAACGAACTAACTGCTCGAGCTGCACTAGTTCTTAACGTCTTCGTGGCATAATGTTTTTGTGATAAATAGATTTCTTGACTTATTGACAACTGGTAAAGCCAATAGAAGCACTTTTATACGGATGATATATTCAGTTTGAAACAACATTTCTCTCTTTGTACGAGATAAGGGCCGATAAAAATAAGTAGAAAAAACCACATGCAAAAATATTGGCAATAAAGAAAGCATATAGAGTATAGTACAGGTAATTATTTTAAAAATAGTTTTATATGTTAATTTTAGGAATTTTAAAATGATCCACTTCAATTGTTGAGTAGTGTATAACAAAATACACACACGTCGAGTACATTTTCTTAAAACTTAATATTGATTTTTTTAACAATCTCAAATTAAATGCATAGTATAATTTTTAATTGCACATCAAGTGGGGACTGTTTAAAATTTATGTATTAACTTTATGTTACACGCCCTTATTGATTGCGTTTACGACTTTTTGAGATTGGATATTATAATTTTTACTTAATTTATTAGATTATACTAAGCAGTATCTAAACGAAAAAGGGTCATTACTTAATAACAAGCAGGCGCATTTTGTAATATAGTATTTAGTTTTTAAGTCTACATTGTTTTATTGCTTTAACAATGGCTGTTCTTTAAGGATTTTAGATTTGTCGCTCTCCGGTACGCCTAAGTGTACGGCCAGGCTTGCGAGCGATTTATCGCGCGAGATAAATCGTTCACGACAATGTAGCAGGCGACAAGCGAGAAGCTCTCCATAGAAAAGCGATTCAAATATCAGTTTTCGTCATGCCTCCGACGGATTTCGAGGCATGACGAAAACGTCGAATTTCTCTTCTTTTAGAAGATGATCCATTCATAGAGTGTTTGTTAAAAAGCAAAATAAAGTATGGTTATTAACAGATATAGAAAAGCATACGGGGAATTTCATCACTTATACAAACAGTTGCAAAAACACCCAGAGAGATTTTTCCAGTACCTCAGAATGAGCATAAACACATTTGACCTACTCCTAAATAAAATTAAAACAAGTAGTGGAAAAACAACTACCAAGTTTGGAAAACCAATTTCTACTGAAGAAAGATTAGTGGTTGGAATAAGGCAAGTAAAAAACTATTTTATTAAAATAGTAAATAAAAAACTATTTGAATGACATAGTAAGTAAAACACTATTTTAAAGACATACGGTCAGAGCCTGCGTTGAACTCTTCTTCGGTATGCATGGAGCAGTAGTCGTGTGGTAGTGACTGTTGGATCGCTGACAGGGCAAAAGTTTATGATATGTTAATGTTTTATCATATTCAGATAAAAAAGGCTCATCATACTGCTGTGTCTGTTGCACCAGTGGCTGCTGTGGCGTTACAAACTGCCTTCCTTGATGACTGCCTTCTTGTATAGTGACTTTCATATAAGGGTATAGATAAAATGTGATCACTTTCGCAACATCTAATACCTTCTTGCAATTTTCATGATATTCTCGTTTGGTCTAATGTCATTACGCCTGATATTGGAGATCATTGTCTCGCTGCTGTAATTTCTATAAATTTCTTACTAATATTATAAGTTTCATAGAACAGTCCTTGCTAACAACAAGACGAACGCCAGTAACCAGTAAAATGATAAATGATGGTATCCTGCCGGTATCGTTGTTTATTTGGGTCAGCACACCTAATTCGAATAAAACTCTTATCTTTAACATCCATGAGAGCAGCTATATATTCTAATCTACCATTGTAGCTTCGCATTTCTCAGAATTTGTTAAAAAGTTACAAGCAAACTTTGTCCTTTATTTTTTCCTTGCACTTATTTCTACATATTTTCAGCTCTTGCAAAGTTTCTTCTTTAATCTCCTCTCCAGTTCTTGTAACACGTCTTACCAAAATTTCTTTTTATAATCTTAATTTCCTTTTACCCACAATTAAAACATACTTTTTTAACCTATATTTCTGGGTTAATCCCGTTTTCATCAAAAATTGACTTGTCCCCTTTTTCACGTTCAACAGCGAAATATAGTTTATTAAACAAATCTACAAAATTTAGAGACGATCGGCATTTAAAAAGTTAACCAAAAAACAAATGTTAGTTTGATTTAAGTAGTTATGACTTATTTTATAATACGAAGAGCACAATTTTCAGACAGCAAACCAGAAAGTAACCAACTTATTACTACAAATTTTAACTCCATTTTAGCAAATAGCGTAAACTGATTTCAGCGGACGAATACCGATTTCCCTTTAGATACTAATATCCGTCATAGCTTTTGTTAAATGTATTACGTCTGTTTTCGTTCTTGAGGAAAGTTTTTATTAGAGCTCGACATACCTAACAGGCGCCAAAATCATCAAGGAAATCCGAGCAGATGGTTTTCGTGATGTAGGAGCTTAAGTGTAACCATTTAGTCTCTTGTTTTTTCGTTCCATCCTGCATTTATCACGATAATGCGTTCGATATTGTATTTATGAGGCCTTTAAATGTTTTATGTCAGTTAAATGAAACTTTTAATCAAAGACTTATCAATCGTATTATCGACTACTATTTTTACTAAATTTTAAAAGTAGTAGCGAAAAATAAACTGTAGTATTTAGTGAAAATCGAGTCTTAATAGCGTGTATATAACGAAAACAAGAGTAAGTGATAGTCCAGGCGGGATCTGTTGGGAATTGGACATTTTCTAAATAATCTATTAGTTTGCTGGAATCACTTCAGAATGGACCTTGTATCGATAATCACGATATGCGTCAACCGCAAATATTGTGCTTTATCTTTTATTTACCAAAACCTGAAAAATTCGAAAATGTTTGGTTTTTGTGTCCATATATTCGCCTATAACTCGAAAGATACTGCTATTCCTACAAAAAATTAAAAGGTTAAAATTTTCTAGAGTTTCTAGCTAAAAACTAGCTAGAAACTCAAAATGTATTGTTTATTTTTTAAAAAATAGCAATAATCGCGAGAAAAAAGTGCAAAAAATTGTTTTTCCTTTTAAATTGTCTACCCCTTAAACATAACTTACAGCCTTCATATTGCCTCTAGAAAAAATTTATAATACGACAGAAACGTGTAAATTTTAAAACGTCGGTAGACGTTAGGATTGGTTTAATATTTTTTACATATTTATTTTGCAATCCAGGGTGGTGCGCAAAAAATTGCTAATTTGCAAAATAATGCTAGACCCAAAATAAGCATTTTAAATAATAGATTTTTTTTGCATATAATGGAAGGCTCAAAGTTTATAGACGGATTTTAAAACATTAAAATGAGTCGACTAGAAGAGCCTAGGAAATTTTTTAAAATTATAAAGAATTTTTTAGCATAAAATAAATAAAATAACTAACTCGAGTTTTACACATATCACTTTAACCGTTTCACTTCTGTCGGGATATTATATATATATATAATATATATATATATATATATAATATATATTATATATATATATAAATATATATATATATATAATATATATTATATATATATTATATATATATATATATATATATATATATATAATATATATATATATATATATAATATGTATATATATATATATATATATATATATATATATATATATATATATTCTTAGAAAGTGCTTTAGTGACTATTTGAGTAATATATACGGATATCTTGGGTTTAGTAGTCAATATATTGGCCTTTAAGTAAAACTCTTTTAGGTTTGTTAAGCTTTCGAGTTTATTTTACTCTTTTTCAAAACGTACTAAAAATTAACATAAAAAATTACATTAGAAAAATGAAGTTATTATATCTTCAATAGGCTTACCCTTATGAGGATTGTGTTTTAAAATTAGCAAAATTAATTAACATAATGACCTTAAATTTGATTTACTTTTTCGTTCTGTCAAAACTTATTACTAAGGTTTTCATGTCTCTTCTATTTTGTATATTTATTTTAGGTGAGTTTGACACAGGAAGTGTCTATGTTTATGCAATCCTTCATTGTAAATTTTGATATAATATTACAGTTATTAAACAAGCAACAGAGTTTATGTTACTAAGTAATTAAGAAAGAAAAAACACAAATAAAAATAAATTTTATCTCGTTTGAACTTGGAATAATCCCTTTAATATGCGTAACTTTTAAGAACTTTTATATTGTTATTCTTTTATTTAAAAGAAGATTACTGTATATAGCACTAAGATTTTCAATGTCTTCTCTTTTGTTTAAGGTGTTTTGTGTAGTTTTAATTAAACACATTTCTAGATACAGTCTTTTGTTGTAATTTCTTTCCCTTCTCAATATTTCTGTTTGATCATAGTTAGGCGTATGGCCCATTGTAATACAATGTTCACTTAATGCACACAGGCTTGTACTTTATTCAGATTAATATCACTCTTGTGCGATGTTAATCTTTCGGACAAATTTCTGGACGTTTCTCCAATATATACTCTATTACAATTATTTTTTTTTGGTACAATGAGTGGTACAATGTATTTTGGTTGTTTGTTGAAATTTCTGTTTGATTTGACCTGATGTCACTCTTTACCATATATTCCAGGTTTAACAAATAGACTACTAAATACATTTAGAGAAGTACCTAATATCAAAATTGGAACCAGAAATATAAAAACAATATCGAAATTATATACTAAACTTAAAACACCCTTAAATAATAGAGAAAGCTCCAATGTACTATACTCTCTACCCTGTAATAATTGTAATAGAGTATCTATATATTGGAGAAACGTCCAGAAATTTGTCCGGAAGATTAACATCGCACAAGAGTGATATTAATCTGAATAAAGTACATGCCTGTGCATTAAGTGAACATTGTATTACAATGGGCCATGCGCCTAACTATGATCAAACAGAAATATTGAGGAAGGGAAAGAAATTACAACAAAAGACTGTTTCTAGAAATGTGTTTAATTAAAACTACACACAAAACACCTTCAACAAAAGAGAAGACATTGAAAATCTTAGTGATATATACAGTAATCTTCTTTAAAAAAAATAACAATATAAAAGTTCTTAAAAGTTCGCATATTAAAGGGATTACTCCAAGTTCAAATGAGATAAAATTTATTTTTATTTGTGTTTTTTCTTTCTTAATTACTTAGTAACATAAACTCTGTTGCTTATTTAATAACTGTAATATTATATCAAAATTTGCAATGAAGGTTTGCATAACCATAGACACTTCCTCTGTCAAACTTACCTAAAATAAATATAAAAAATAGAAGAGACATGGAAACCTTAGTAATAAGTTTTGACAGAACGAAAAAGTAAATCAAATTTAATGTCATTATGTTAATTAATTTTGCTAATTTTAAAACAAATCCTCACAAGGGTAAGCCTATTGAAGATATAATAACTTCATTTTTCTAATGTAATTTTTTATGTTAATTTTTAGTACGTTTTGAAAAAGAGTAAAATAAACTCGAAAGCTTAACAAACCTAAAAGAGTTTTACTAAAAGGCCAGTATATTGACTACTAAACCAAGATATCTGTATATATATATTATATATATATATATATATATATATATATATATATATATATATATATATATATATATATATATATATATTTATGTCTATAGTACCAAGTGAGCCAGTTTCATGGCGAAATTGCGGTTGAAGTGAGGACCGCGACCAAGTGAGGACCGATATATGGTCCTCACTTGGTATCGGTGTGTAAAATCATTATTTGGCATTGACAATCGTTGTAGAATTATTTTTTACGAGAAAAAAATTGGGTCTCGTTTTGTTGGTTATACGTTAAAATACGTATATCGTAGTTCTCAATTCGGCCGCTGTCGGCGTCTTTTCTGGAGTATATTTATTAACAATTCGCTTTGTGGCCCATGTTAAAATATACAGCGGAACAAGTGAGGACCAGAAATTTGTCATATATATACGCTGGTCCTAGCTTGGCAGTTAGTATATTATTAGTGTAAAATGTCTATTTATAGATTTGATGATATGAAAAATACTGAACAGCGTTATTTGTTTGATAATTTGATTTCACTAACTATTTCGTAGTTATAGCTAAGTGAAAACTTTTTGTTTCTTTGACATATTTGCCATTGTTGTCGAGCGTGGGTTCAGTATTTAGTAAATTTATATAATTTGATTGATTCGTTTAAGATGTTGAGGTTAATATTTCGAGAATATAGAAATCACAGACCACAATTTATTAGTACCTTAAAAATATAATATTATGTAGGTCAATATTTTTAGATCTAAATTTTGAAACAGTATACGTAAAATATAATATCTATATTTATTTGTATTAACAAAAATTTTTTGATTCTTGTTGGTAAATTATTGTAAAAAATTGGTATACTAAGGGCCGATTTCTCATGTCGAGTTTAACTCAAGTTTAACTTAAACTCTTGGTGAACTACAGTTCAACGTCAAAAATTTGACGTTTAACTGTGGTTCACTGGCAGTTCAGCTTAAACTGGAGTTGAACTGGATATGAGAAATTCGACCTAAATACGTATTTTTTATTAAAAATATTCATTTAATTTAAGTAGTGTGCTTCGCTCGTGTGCTAGTAGGCTGGAGTTCAAATCCTACCGCGCGCCGGCAAGAACAACTAGAAATTGTAAAAAATGTTATAGGCCCCAGGTCGACTCAGCTTGGATAAAATGAGTACCTTGGTTAAAACCAGAGGTAATAATAGGCGGTTAAAGCGTAGCACTGGCCCTGTTACCTTCCTTGTATACCGTAGGCCCTAGATATAGCAGACTACCCTGCTATACTTCCAAAGCCACGTGAGCGGTATAAAACGGGAGATTATTATTATTATAATTTAATAGTAGGTAGAGTGTAGAGGATCCGAGTAGAGGTCGATTTGCACCGATCTCTTTAATGGATAAATATTACACAGGCCAACGAAAAAGAAGATTTAAAAAACTTTTCTTACAAATTTATGTGAATCCTATGTATGTTTTTGGCGCTAAAAAAGAATCTGAAATTAGATTTTATGTATCACCCACAGTTTTCCCACAATATGGCGCTGGCTTATTCTACAATATTAATAATTTGAATTACACAAAATACCGGAATACATTAAAATGATATATTATTAGAAAAATGCCTTTTATCTAATGTTTATCTTCTCACAGTATAGGTCTGTAGAAGCATTTCAGGAGTCAATGCTTTTGTATTTTCATTTTCTTTTTTTTTTCTGTAAAACTTCTCAAGTAGCTTTCTCTCCTATGCGAGGCACTCTGTTGTTCCCGATGAAGTGACCAACAGTAATCACCCATCATTTTGGTGTTCCAGCATCCCTCTTATGGTTGCTCCATCACCTTGATATCCTGGTAGAAGCGTTCGCCTCATTATTCACTGACTGCAGCCAGATTCTCAAGGAAATGATCAAGATGGTTATGCAAAAGTTGGATTTTGAGGCTCACTCGACATTCCAAATCTTAAATCTTATCTAAAATCTTAAAAAACTTATCTAATAAATTAGCTACTATAAGCTCGTAGTTAGGTCTTTCATATTACCAAAAAACTTGGTTACAACTTTTTGGAATCCAATCCAAGCTTCTTTTTCGTTAGTAGTAATCTTGGCCTCAAAGGTAATTATGCAATTTTAAATGTTAAATTGTGAAAGAATGGTGGGTGATACAGCATGTTTAATATGATTTTCGAACTGAGCACACCAAAATACATAAGATATGAGGTAATTTTATCAAAAAAGTTTTTTCATCGTTGGCCTGTGTTATTGGATATGTAATTTAGCATGTTAACAATTGAAAAAATGAAGGGTTGCCTGATCTAATCTTGTTCTAACTTTTTAATTGATTAATAATTAAAAAATGACATTTTCTTATGAGTTTAAAAAAAATCTCGACCCGGGCAGATAGTATATGAGATTTTTTAGATCATTCTAAACAAAAAAGGTATTTTGTAATTTTTCTCTAAAGTTGACAATTTTCAAGACTCAAAAACACAAGTAAAAAATATCATTTTTGTAATCATAAAGTACATAAATTCAAGTTCAAACTTTTTCTACCAGGTCTCGATAAGAATTTTAGCAATATTTTATTCTAAAATATATATTTTTAATTGTTAATGAGAAAGGTTTTTTATGGGGACACGGGCATTAACAACTAAAAAACACAACAAACTAAAAAACAATGTTTCAAAATGAAGTAAGTCCAAAAGACTTATCAAGAACTGATAGAATAAGGTTTGAACTTGAATTTAGGTACTTCATAATTTCACAAATTATGTTTTATACTTAATGTTTTTGAGCCTTGAAAATCGCCATCTTTCGTTCCTTTTTTCAGTTTTAATTTTCATCTCCGTACTTCGGAGATGTAAATCCGGAGGTGTAATCCGGTGGTCCCTCGTACGCCCTGAAAAGGGCCTTACAGGAATAGTAAGTGAAAGAAAGAAAGAATATCATTTGTCCTAGTGATACACAAAATATTATTTTTTTTCTTACAACGACTCTAAAACAATAATAAAAATGTATTTTTTTGTTATCTTTATTAAGAATAAAATTCCTTTACATGCTTTATTGAACAAAAAGTTATATTAGGAATTGAAATTCATTTTTTGTTGTAGGTATTTACAATAAATATTTTTATTTTCTCCCATGTTTTATTTGAATAAAGTTCCGTTTTATCTTCTTTCAACATCAAACATTCATTTTTTTTGGAGCAATTTTCTGTTGAACATGATTCCTAAAATACGTTAGAACTTTTTCTATTTGCAAATTGTTTCAAGGTTCCAAAATTCGTTTTTTCTTTTGAGTTACTTTGATTGGATTTATAATATTGTCTTTTTCCTAAAAAGAAACATTTTATACAAAACATTGAATACATTTTAGAAAATAGAATAATAATTATTTTTTGTTTCTAGACCACCTTCTATACTTTGTTTTGGTTATAAAGAGAGATAAATCAACATTTCTTAGGCGTACCTACCTGTTTATTTAGGTACAAGAAATGCTATTATTATTCCTCATTGTTGAAAATTGAATTTATGTTTTAATAGATGTATAAATATTAAATATTCACGTCGATATTACTGGGTTTTTCCGGAAAAGTGAATTTTCTTAATTTTGTAATTTAATTGATTTTAACTGTTTTAAGGCAAAGAGTAAAATATTATTTATAGGTTATTCTAATTTTTTAAGACAGAAATATTTATATTTATGAAAATATTTATGAATTTGCAGCATTTAACGTCACAATCAAAAATGCCTTAATAGAATCCTAATGACCAGAGTAACGTTTTATTCAGGCAAAAATGGTCATAATTTTGGCAGTAGGATTTAGAACCAAATATAAATTATATAAAAAAAGTGTATTAATTTAGGTCATTTACAATATTTTATTAATATGTTATTAAACTTTATTACGAAACAGGCAATATATTATAATAAATGCATTTTTGTTATTTTTATATTCCAATATACCAAACTAACCTCAAAAAGAAAGTTTCAAAGCATTAATATAGTGAGGACGTTTGAGTTGGAATAAATTCATTTTCGAGAATGGGCGACTCTGGAGATAAATCCCGAAACAAGTCGATTTTTGTTTTTAAATTATAATTTATTGGCATATATATCATACTAGTGACGTCATCCATCTGAGCGTGATGACGTAATCGATGATTTTTTTTAAATGATAATAGCGATCGTGTCATAGCTCATTCGAAAGTTTATTCAATGCTCTCTTCACTAATATAAACATTGACATAATTCTTTATACAGAGTGCCTGCCCAACCTTTTTTTGCATTAAATTAATTGGGAAAAAAAAGGAAGAATGTATGTAATTTAATTAATTCGAAATACATTTTAATGTTCTCCGGAAAGAGAATAAAATTTTAATTTGATAAATATATATTGTTCTTCGTTTATATTCAATATTAAATGTGTCACCCACCTGGCTCTTTAGTACTTTGAATATTTAATTTAAGCGTAACGCAATGTTTATTTTTCAAATTACCATTTTTTTCTGTTTTCTGACAGCAGTAAAATGTATTTTGCATTAAACAAATTACATACATTCTTCTTTTTGCCTCAAATAATTTAATTAAAAAAAAGTTTCTTTTGGGTACACTTTATAGATAATTATCTTAATGTTTATACTAGTGAATAGAGAATTTAATAACCTTTCGAATGAGCTAGCACACGACCCCTATTCTTATTTTAAAAAATCATCGATTAAGTCATCACGCCCTGATGGATGGCTCACTAGTATGATATATATGCCAAAAAATTATAATTTAAAAATAAAAAATCGATCTTTTTCGGGATTTATTTCTAGGGTGCCCCATTTCCAAGAAAATGAATGTATTCCAACTCAAACGTCCTCACTGTACATAGCTAAAAAACGTTTAAATTGTGTGAAACAATTTTTACGATAATAAAAACAAGCACTACTTTCGGCGTTAATATCACTAGAGGGTGAGAATAAATTGACATTATTGCGACAATTTTTCGGAAACTTGTTGCCTGGCAATAGTCACGTGAGCCTGGAAGGCTCGAGTGACTATTGCCATCGCATGGAAACAAGTTTAAGAACAAAAATTGGAGCATTGTTTTCTTATTTATTCTTACTATTGTGTGATATTTGACAGGTTATTTTTTAATACTTACACAAAATTCAAGTCTTTCGTTATTATAAAAACTACAAATTTGACAATAGGTATACTTACTTTCACTTGGCCATCATATTTAGTTGCCGTAAGCATGTCGCTCATTATTTCGTGTGACTCTTCTATTTCATCATTTGATTCATCTTCAACAGGATCTAAGTTTATATTGATCATATTGATTTCATCCAAACGTTTCCCTTTAAACTTTGACGCTTCTCCAGTCTCATTTAGAAGAAGCAATTTGGATATTTTAGCCATTTGATAAACATCGTTTGGAAGTATATAATAAGTTTTATGGATATCAGATGTGTGGCCCATAAAAATGGCCAACTGTTCTAACTGCAATTTAAAAATAAAAACCGACATGTTTGGGATTTTATTTACGATATAATATACGTATAGTATAAATATAATTTGGTATTACGTCCAAATAAAAGAAAGTCAAGAAACATAACAAAAATGATGACTAAAGAATTCCAAAGAAGGGGAAAGGAGAACAGACGATGGACATGGACAGTAGATGAAATATGGAAGAAGTGTTGGCACAGCTCCAGTTTTCGGTTATATCAAAAAAATTAATTCCTTTTTACACAACACACAAAACTATTTTATTTTTTAAGGTTAAAAATAAGTTTTTTCTCGTTTGTGTATTATGATCTATACAATTACAACTAATTATGACTGCACAGCAGCACAGCTGATTAATACCCACTATTTTTTTTATTTCTAATAGGATTCCCAATTCAACAAATAAGACGTGCTTACGTTCAAAATCATCAAAATGGCCAGTTCAGCCTATCACATTTTTTTTAGATTATTTCAGTGAGTATAAGAGTCATTAACCAATATTAAATGAAAAAAATCATCAATATTGAAGAATTTATAACAAACAATAGTTGTTTTTCTTTCAATTATTTTTTTCAGAGATATAATAACTTATTCGGTTTTTCACCGGGGATTACTTTAAAATGAGATAATATACAACATTAACGACAATAATACATATATGCCAGCAAGAACTGGATAATTCACAAAAATACGAAAACAAAAGACACGAAAACAGACAAAGGAAATGGGAGGATCAACGAAGAAAAGACGAGGCAGGCCAAATCAAAAATGGAAGTACAACCTAATAAAGCTACTTGATCCCATTTAGAATTAAAATCAACTGCACCACCAACACCTATCAAATTTAGAGCTACAATTACCTGTAGTTTAATTTTTTAGAGAAATTCAAAACACATCCTTTAAAAGAACAAGATTAATTTTTATAAAAAGAATAAATAAAAATACTCTAATAAAATAGAAACAACTTACCTGCCAATCTAAGTCGCCTCAGACTTCTTATTTTATTTAAAAATTGTTTCAACTGTAACTTCACATTAAAAACACATAAAAACACGATAACACGAATATAATATCTCAATATTATGTAGTTGTTCTAAAAATAGATTTACCCCTCTTACATTATTTGGTGGGTCTCACTTAGCGCGCTGTATATCCATCAAGGACCTCACTTGGTTACATTTCAGGTAAAAACTCATGCGGTCCTCTCTTTGATAGTTGTTTAGTTGGTCCTCAGATGGTAACAATATATTCCAAAAAAAAAAACTTTTTCCTTAATAATATTTTCGGAGTATATTGGTGAAAAACACTTTCGATATTATTCAAACATTAAATAAATCTAAATGCGGCTCACGTATTACGTCGATTTAATGGTGTCCTCATTTGGTACGGTAGTCGGTGAGGTCTCACTTTGATAGCTGGCCGTATAATTATATATATATATATATATATATATATATATACAAACAACACAGTTTATTAGGGTTGCAGTCAGAATATAGGCCGGGATGTTAAAAAAAAACACTTTTTTGACTTTTTGTCGAGCTTTCGGAATGGTTTTATTCCTTTTTCAAGACACTGTAAAAGACAATTATGTAAATATTTAAAAAATATCACAATTCTTCAGTATAACTTACTAGTCGTTGAGATTATTTTTGTAAGCATTGACACACAACATTTATACCACACATTAAAATATACAATAATGGACATAATACATCATAAAATTTTTAAAATTTATTGTAAAAATAGTAAAACTTGCTTGATGACATGTTTTACTAGTGTATATTAACTCATACAGAGAATGGAAAGAAAAAAACACTGTAATTAATATGTAATTAGGTGTAATTGATGTTATCTTTCTTTACAAGAAATACTAGACGCCCTTCTTAGGGGCCTATATATATATTATATATATATATATATATATTATATATATATATATATATATATATTTATATATATATTTATATATATATTTATATATATATATATATTATATATTTATATATATATATATATATATATATATATATATATTATATATATATATATATATCACACCACATGTTAGCCAAACCCTACTAAAACCCAAGTATGTGCATTCCATCTCAACAACCAACTGGCACATGTAAAACTGAATGTTTCTTGGGAGGAACAACGCTTGAAACATACTGGTAGGCCCAAATATCTTGGAGTGATACTAGACCGGTCACTAACGTATAAATTTTACTGTCAGAGCACAAGACAAAAGGTCTCTATGAGAAAACCACCTTCTCCGGAAACTTGTAGGGAGCAAGTGGGGTGCAAACCCCCAGGTCTTGAAGTCAACAGCTGAGGCCTTATGTTTCTCAACAGGGGAATATGCTTGTCCCGTCTATGGTAGATCTAGACACGCCCAACAAGTCACCACGGCGTTAAATAAAACATGTAGAATCATTACCGGTTGTATGAAGCCTACCCCTCTACATCTACTGTACCGGGTAGCTGTAATTACCAGACATTACCAGCTGGATATCGCATTACCAGACGACCGTAAGATGTGCCTCACAATGTGTGGAGAAGTTCAGGCAAACTTTCGATGAACGGCACCAATTATACGGGTTTGACGAACAGCCAGGAATCAGTCGACTAAATCAAGGAAAAGGTTTATGAGAAATGTCAGCGTCAAACCACCCGAAGTGTTCCCCCTACATCCAGAACGACCTAATGGAATGAACCTTAAATGGGGCATCAAGGCAGATAGCGAGGCACTCTGTGAATGTGAGGAAATACAGTGTGTGAAGCACCTGAGAGTATGCAGACTTTGCCCATCACAGTGCACCCTCGATGACTTATGGCTCGGAAATACAAAGGCTGTAGACGTAGCCCGATATTGGGCAGAAAAACTGTAGTCAGATCCAGACTCGAAAAAGTAAGTTAAGATTTTTTTATTACTAATCTAAAGAATAAGAAAATTAACGCAGATATTTTTTGTAAAAGAGAGATTGGGGAAAACTGTTAAGTTCCTACACTTTAGTATTATTAGTTTTAGAAGTTAAAAGTTTTTTTGTTTTGTTAAAATTTTTTGATTTGATGAGTTTTAAGATTCTCTATTATTACTTAAAATAAGAATACGCAAATAACCAAAATGTTTTTTAAATTAACTAGGTAAAAACATACCTATCTATACTACGAGTTTAATGTTTGGTTGAAATTTGGCTAAATCCTTAGCGAATTGGTTTCTCGTACTCATAAAGAGTATATCTGAATAAAGGAAAGACAGTTAAGATTTTATTTCACGTTTAGGGCGTCTGTGTATCCGCTTATACGTACTTCACCTTAAAAGGGATCTTCGGAGCGGGTATTCACGGCGAGATTTTTGCTTAGTTGAGGAGGTATGTTCTGGAATGCAATTTTAGATTCCCCATGTCTCTAATAACATCTTTATCAACCTCTGTTTTCCCAGGTACAGATCAAAGCAGAAATCTAAATTTCGAAAATCAGTTTACGGATTTAAAAAGTTTTTATATTGGAATAATATAATTTCTATAGTTCTTAATATGATGGGGCATATTGACCACACGAAAATAATTTAGCGATTGCGGTCTAGCAATGCATTATTGTTGATTGTATCAAACGAAATAATATATCAAACATTTCATAATTTTTAGTATACCTTTCTAATGGAGAATGCGGATAACATTACATAATCACTGAAATCGTTTTATTGTAAATATTGATTTTCCTCATCAAGATTTGTCATGTGACGACATTAGATGAAATTAGGATTAATAATTCTCATAATGTAATTTAATTTGGCGTTCATTCTATTTGCATTTGTGCAAGTTCTCTAATCCAAGCGCACTGTTTGTCAATCAAATAAACTAGTGATAGCACAACCGACCCTTCTCTGGTCGAATTAATTTCCAATTCATGACCAATGACTATTCTAACTTGTTATATAAAGAAAAAAATTGCTGGTTTTATTGATATGAGTTAGTAATGAATCATGTAGTGATGTCAATTTAGAAAAAAAAGCCGCCTTTTCCAAGACATAAAAAATTTAGTAAAGTACAGGAACACAGGAGTTCTTCTGATTATCCAGAAATAGTAGTAAATGTCTTATACAGAAGGAAAAAAACTTCAAAATTTGTATTTTTTACTTTTCTATTGTAAGTTTTATACTTCTGTATAGGTTTTTTAATTATGGTTAACTACTGAGATTTTCCCATTAATTTTTAGTACTAAATATATAGACAAGGTTGGTTTTTGCAGACAAAAAACAGTTTGGCCATTATAAACACAATGTTCAAACATCTTGCCCGTCGTTTATCGACGTGGACCAGCCCAAATGGATAATACAAGAACCAAATCGACTACATATTGATTAGAAACAGATGAAAAACATGTTTTACAAACATAAAAACTAAACGAAGCGCTGAATGTAAATCCGATTATAAATTGTTATGGACTTGCTTCAAGATGAAGCTAAATAGCATAATGCCGCAGCAAAATCAAAACAGGCTGGAGATTTCAAATCCGAAAACATTTAGAGATGCATTAAAGGAAACTAGTATGTTGAACACACAAAACAATCCATAAGAAATGTGGAAAGGTTTTAGAAATGCCATAGAAACCTCTGTAGAAAAAACCAGAACCGAAAAAAAGATCATCAAAAGAAAACACTGGATGACAGACAGAACGCTGCAACTTCTCGAAGAGCGAAGGAAAATCAAATCTCTCATATATCAAAACTACAGCAACAAAAACGAATTAGCAAGGTTAAATAGAGAAATTAAAAGAACATGTAGGGATGATAAAAATAAACATATAAATGACGAATGCGAAGAACTAGATAGATATGCAAACCGGTATGAATCCCATAAGCTATTATTGGCGACGTGCAAGTACTTGGATGTGATATGAGAAACGATTGTGCGCGAGTAGTGGAGAAATCTTGCATTTTTTACTGCACATTTCATATATTTCATAAATTCATATTGTCAATTGGCAAATTGTCATATTTCATATTCGTTTGTTTATTTACACCTTCGGTCACCGAAGAAAATGGAATTTAGTAATTGCTGTGTTATAAATTGTAAAAATACAACAAAAAATTGTTGAATAGTTATTTGGTTATTTACTTTCTCAAATCCAGTTTTTATTGTTGCATCTATATAAACAGTAATGTTGTAATTTAATAATGTATTTATTTGTATTTACACTACATACAACGTTTATCTTTTAATAACATACCGACATAACCTCAATCTTACTTTTTTTCTTATTCTTTTTTGGGGCTATGTACTTGACAGTTATAAGGTAACCTCGATCTAACATAAAAGCGTAGTAAATTTTGCTAATTTACGACACCAGGTGTCGCTCTTCCGAACTTGCACGGTCCCAATAACAAAGTCCGATATCTATCTAGGGAATTTAAACCAATCACACAAACAATAATGGATCAAAACCAACATATTATAAATGACGAGAAGGGATTGCGGTTGTATGGAGAAAATATTGTTAAAGTCTTTATGCAGATGATCCCCAGAATGCAAATCACGACGAGTTCACTGGATAGAGAGAACCAAACATTCTAAAGGTAGAAAAAGCAATCAAAAAGTTAAAAAATAGAAAATCTCATGGCGCAGACCAGATCACGGCAGAAGTTCTAAAAGAGACTGGAGGTGTTGGAGTAAATGTTATGCATATGATCTGCAAAAAGATTTAGGAAACCGGAGAGTATCCTAACTACTGGACAACATCCACCTTCAAACCTGTATTCAAAAAAGAAACTCCGCTTTATTGCAGCAACTACAGAACGGTAAACCCTAATATCCCATGCAAGCAAGGTTGTACTTCATGTAATACACGAAAGACTAAAAGCTTTTCTATTGCCTCAGATATCAGAAGAGCAAGCGGGATTTGTCCCAAGAAAGGGAAAGGGAACAAATTCTTAATGTCAGACAGCTAATCTAAAAAACTCGTAAATTCAATACTCCTATGCTTATGCGTTTTGTGGATTATACAAAAACCTTCGATAAAGTCAAATGGCAGAAGCTATGGTCTATACTAGCGGAAATGGGAACACCTCACCACTTAATTTAACTAATTAGAAGTATATATGAAAATAAGAAAATAATAAGCGCACAGTAAAAATAAACAACACCCATTCCGATCATTTCAGAACAGATGCAGGTGTCAGGCAGGGATGCATAATATCGCCAACTCTGTTTAATATCTACAGCAAACACATTATGCGAAAGGTACTAGACGGATGAAAGAGTGGAATTTTAGTAGGAGGTCAAAAAATCAATAACTTGAGATATGTTGATGACACTTTAATAATCGCGGCAAATCAAGAAGAAATGAAAGACATTATGAGTTGTCCGGAGGAGAAAAAAAGCTAAACAGGAGTAAGACAAAGATCATAATAGTAGACAGAGCTCGGTCATTAAAGAAGTTGGGGGCTTTAAAGTAGTAAATAGTTTCATATACGTGGAGTCCCTAATAACAAATGTCGCAGGGTGTGACAGAGAGATACGTAGAAGGTTCACTATTACTAGAACAGCTATTATGAAACTGGTAACAGTTTGGAAAAATTCTAGCATAACAATACACACAAAACTAAGGCTGGTAAGGGCACTCATTTTTCCCATAACCACATATGCATCCGAAAAGTGGACTTAAAAAAAGCGTGTAAAAATAAACTAGACGCTTTTAAAATATGGGTATACCACCGCATGTTAATAATATATTGGATTGATCATCACAGTAACGTATCGATATTAGAACAACTTAAAGTAAAGGATATATTACTTAAACAAATGCAACAGAGATATTTGCAGTATTTTGGATACATTGCTAGAAGAACAGCTACGATGGAAAAACTGATAGTCGAGGGTAGAGTTAAAGGGAAGAGACCTAGGGGAGGATCATCAAGTCGTTGGGTAGATTAAACAACAAGATTAATTAACCAAGGGTTAACATGAAGAGTTACATAAAGCCGAACAACTAGCCTAGGAAAGGTAAGGATGGAGGGAAATCAAAAAAAAACTGTAAAGACCTGATGGTGTCACAACATCCTAAAAGGGATTAGGACTGAGAAGGGTTTTGGCAGAGTACTAAATTAATTTTTTAGTTTTCTTTAGGATTATCATCTACTCGAACAAAATTTCATCTTCCTAATTGGATGTAGTCTGTTTCGGTTAAACATCTCGATTTTTAGTGGAAAACATACCAGGTTTTTCCTTAACGACGAAATAAAACGAAATATCTATTAGCTTGCTGAATGCAAATGGATTACTAATTTTTTTCTTCTACACCATCTAGGAAAACAAAGGAAACTGATGTAGGTGTTGGCTTTCACGAGAAAAATTACAAACGATCCTTAACTCATTCACTGCCGGTCACGCCACTGTGGCGTGCTCGGCTATATGCGCCCTGTGCCGACCACGCCATAGGTGCGTGGTGTACATGTCTGCTAATAACAAAGTTTTTAAGTAGTCGGCACTTGCTTTATAGCTATCAGACTTCATCGGCACTTCGAGAAGGTTTATTGTGTCTCAAATTTCATATCGGTTCGAAAGTCAGGATTTTGTTTTGTAAGTAATAAAAAGTGTTTGATTATGGCTTCTGGCAATAACCCTGGTTCGTCTGGCGTTAAAAAAAGAAGAACAGAATTCGAATTAAAGAAGCCTTTAACGTATGAAGAATTACGACAAATACTGGAAGAATCCGATGATGACAGTTTTGATGATTATAAGTCGAGTGGAAGCGAATACGCCGACGATGAAGATTTAATAGATTTGACGGATTCGGATTGTGAATCACAGCATTCTAACCATGAAGTTACTGGCATCGCTGCTGAGGTACAGGTACCGATATTTACTAATCAAAATAATTATATATGGGACGATCCACCTATGATCAAACAAAATATCATTTTTACGGAAAATTGTGGATTATTAGTTCAACCTGAAGGCAATAATCCGATAGATTATTTTAATCTTTTAGCAGATGACACATTTTTTCAACTTGTCGTTGATGAAACAAATAGGTATGCTGAAGAAATTTTCTTAAGTTCTGCTGGAAAACAGAAATCTAGAATAACGGAGTGGAAACCAATTACTATAGGGATAACTAATATATATATATATATATATATATATATATATATATATATATATATATAATACTAATATATACTAATAGGTTAACTTTTGGAGGGAGCCCAAACTAAAAATTGTCCCAAAAAAACTATAAAAGCAAACGAATCACACCATTTGCCGTCAAAATTTGAACGAACGGATGACCATAAACGGGCTCGAAGAAAAGACTGTAGAGTGTGTAAAACTCAAAACAAGAGACAGATGACTCCTTACTTTTGTAATCTATGCGTTGGTCAACCAGGATTATGTTTAAACCCTTGTTTTAGATTGTGGCATTTAAAATAATCTTATATTTTATATTTTTGATTTTATTTTATGTACAATTTAGTTTTTTTTGTTCAAATTTTGTTTTGTTTAACTGTTTTATTTTTAATTAAACATTTCTGTCTGACTTGAATTATTCTACCCTAAAATACAGCAAAAGTAACTAAAACACCACTGTGGCGTAGCCGGCACTTAACATGCAATTCTTTGTTCGGTGCCGACCACGCCACGTATGCGTGATGACGTAATTTGATAGTTATACCTCAATTATCAACTAGATACTACTCAATTAAAAAACTATTATTCGAAAGAAGCTTAAATACTAAAAATATGCTAACAGCACCTGAGGGTCCATTCAGATTTTACACCGGCAGTGAACGTGTTAAATAGGACGGATTAAAAATATAGGTGAGCTAGTAAAAATTCATAAAACAATTAAAAAAATAAAGCGGTTAGATATACGTATTAGTGAAATAAGTGAGATGAGATTGCCAGGCTCTGGTGAAGTAACTAAAGAAGAAACCTTAGAGTCTTCTAACATTATTGCCACAAACTGGTCGCATTGCTTCTATAGTGATCTTTTCTCAAGTTAACATCCTTCTTTTCTAACTTGGCTGCACTGCCCTGAAGACGAGCAATAGTCAGAAATACGTATATGCCTTCCATCTTATACAAATGTATTTATTATATTGTTTTCCTTTGTTGCGACTTATGCCGATTATTTCTCATTTTATTTTACTATTAACACGCATTAACCTTTTTCTTATATAGCAAGAAAATTTCTGTGATTTGTACCAAGATTTCAGCATTGTTTTTTAACTCAGCAAAATAATGAAGCTTTATAAGTGTCATGAAAATCAACCTACGCCTTTGTTATTGAGCAAATGATATGTCTGATGATACTTAACGGATTCTTAAAATTTCAGATCGCTATATCCATTAGTTTTTTTTTATTTACAAACTCGCATCAGCCTGTAAGGCTATTAGCGAAAAAGAAAAAGTATTAACAATAATTGAATAGCATAACAATTAAATTTTGTATATTTATTTATTTATCGTATGGCATACAATAAGAATACACAATTAAAAAATCAATATAAAACGTTACATGAAGTATTACAAACGAACATCTAATGTATTATTAATATAATGTAAAACATTTTCGGTCCCATTCAGGAGCTCATCGAAAACTCCAGGGAATCGCCTTCGGGGACATTCTTCAACAATGTGACGGACGGTCTGTCGTTGCGCACCACAGTCACACTCAGGAGTAAGGGCTTTTCCCCATCTATATAAGCTGTCAGCACATCTACCGCTGCTTGTTCTTATTCTGTTTAGCGTTGTCCATGTATTGCGGGTAAGTTCAAAGCCTGGCGGTTTCTGATCGATACAGGCCATTTGATGTGCTTCCTGTGGTGAGTCGCTCTCCCATTGTGTTCTCCAAGCATTGGTCAGGTTAAAATGTTCTTGATGTAAGGAGTTGGCTCTTAGCCATGGAGAATATCTGGAGCGCAGTCTATTTCGATATCAAGCTTATCTTGGTGTATGGGTAGTTGATGGTTAGCCTCAATTTTTCGATATTCTCTGAGAAGAGAATGACTTCTTCGCAGTTTCGGCGGTGGAATGTGACTCAGAATGGGAAGCCAATAGTTCGGTGTGGGTCTAATTGTACCTGAGATCATTCGCATTGTCTTGTTTAATTGAGTGTCAATAATCTTTGTGTGTTTGCTATTGAGCCATACCGGAGAAACATATTCAGCCACCGAGTATACAAGTCCGAGCTGGTGACCCCCATGTAGTGCCACATAGCTTTTGGACTATATTATTTTTCGTTTTCAGCTTTGCTGCCGTTCTTTGAAGATGTTCTTTAAAACTCAATGTTCTGTCCAGAGTCACTCTAAGATATTTTGGTGTCGAGTTATGAGTGAGCAGTCTGTTTTCGAAGTGGATGGAGAGTTTTTTGTTGGCTTGGGCATTATTCAGATGGAAACAGCACACTTTGGTTTTCGTTGCATTAGGCCATAGCCTCCATTTGCGAAAGTATTCTCCCATAATGCCAAGGTCACCCGCTAATATTGTTTCTGTGATATCCATGTTATTATGTCTTGCTGCAATGGCCCAATCGTCAGCGTAGCCAAATTTCAGCGAAGTTGTCTTAGATAGATTCGCAATATATAAATTGAAAAGTAAGGTTGCCAAAACAGATCCCTGTGGCAGTCCATTGCTGAGCTTCATTTTGTTTTTCATGTTTTTTCTACCTTGTTGTTATTTATCTGTATCTCTTCGCTGGGAACCATATTGGTCATCATTTTGGTTTTCTCGAAATTTATCTCCAGCCCAGTTCCTTGTAGTATGTCATTCAGTTCTTGGAGCATATCTTTGATCTCTCCCAGATTATTGTAAATTTTGTATAAATAGTTTATTGCTTTGAGATATTGGATAATCACGTTAGTACCGCACTTTAAGAATAGTTCTCTCTAATTCTCCGGGATTCCTAATTTACATCTTTCCGCACTGTGTAAAGGGCACTCCAGTAGAAGGTGTTTTACTCTTAGCGGGGTCTCGCAAGTATAACATTCCGGTTGGGGATCCCTTGTCATCAGATGTCCATGCGTAAGGCCTGAAAAAAACGATTGGTGGAACTATCAGAGCATGGTTGAAATATTGGTTTTATCTTAAATAATTTTGCCTGTTTTTTTGTGCCATCTGCTATTCCATATCTTAACTATTTTGCTGTGGAAATATGATTTGAGATCTGTCTCTGGAGTTTTTGGATAGAACTCAATAGTTGTGTCCTCTAAGAATTCTCGCGCATATTTGTCCACCAGATAATTTCCCATGATTCCAATATGAGATGGCACCCACAGGAAACCTATTTTTCTGTGATACAGGTTGTACAATTCTTGTCTAATGATTTTGGCGACAGGATGGGAAGAATAGATTTCTTCCCATCAGTAGATATTAAAATGTTAGTTTCAGGACATTTTGTAACGTGACCTATGGCTTTATATATTGCAAAGAGTTCTCCTGTTAAAATAGTATTAGTCATCCTTTGTTAAAAAGGCAGATGCTACACCACGTTCTGTTTTAGATCCATCTGTGAACTGTTTGAAGGAAGAAAATTGAGAAATTAAGGTTTGATATTTAGAGTTAATTAGATAACGATTGCTCTCTTTCTAGCCAAGGAGGGGAAGTTGGTGTCTTGCTAGGATAGATTTCGGGGACTTTAAAGTTTAATTCAGTTATGATTCGACTGCATCATTCGTAAAAGGAAATGTGGGCTTTTGCGTGCTGGATATTCGAGCAGCCAATGGTTTGGTGATATTGTAAAGAGTACCGCTTCGACGTATATGAGAGCATTAATTCCTATCTTCTTAGATCTAATGGTAGTTTACCGAGTTCGGCCTAAAGACTTAAGATAGAGGCTGTTCTAAATGCACCGCTTATTATTCTAAAGCCGGCCACTGACTGTCCAGCGGTGTCGTTCGACAAAATCGGACAGCAGCGTTGTTCAATTTGTTGGTATATCTGGTGGTATGCGCCCACACACCATACTGCGCCGCAGTATTTGTTCGGTTCTCGACCATGTCAAATCAAATAATCGTTTTAGCATCTCTTGCTTTGTGTTAGGGATGTGTAGTTCACCATCGAAATAGTTCTAATGAACGATTCTTTCAACTGAACTAATTGAACTAGTTCATTAATTTTCATAGAACTAGTTCACTGCGAACGATTTGCATTATAAATTGTGTCTCAACTTCTAAAGAAGAAAATAATGAATAAATGAATGAGAACATATATTTATTATTTTCTGAATGGATGGACTAACTAGTTTAAAAAAAGCCGATTAGCCTCAGATAACAGATTCATAATTCCTATGAATGTGACAATAACATAAAGACTTATCTTAATGTCATAATGGTTTGGATCTTATGCCCATGTATTGGCTTGGATGTTGCCATGCTGTGTTGTTTCTTGTACTGTAATTTTGAAATAAAAATTTTAGTTGTGGTTATAATGATTGAGGCATTTACATAAAATATAATTTTATATTTTTAAAATTTAAATTTAAATATAATTTTATATATAATTAATAACCTAATTATAAATACCTATGAGTTTAAATATACGTAAATATAAAAATAAATCATTCTTGAGACATATTTATATTTAAAACGGTTAATAAAGAACAAATCTTAATAATTTTTTTACAAATAAAAACTAATCATATAATAATTTAAACCATTTAAACCTAAACATACGATCGAAAGAAATAGTTCCGAACTACTTGTACGGTAGTGAACTAATGAACTAGTGAAAGACTGACTGAAAACCGAAGTAAACGGGTGGCCGGCGCCGAGCTTGTGTGATGATTGAGACGAGACACCTGGCAACCAGTTCTCTTAGGGTTGGATTTCGATTTCGATCCTACAAATAGTTCTTTTGCGAACTAGTTCACTGAACTAGTTCATTTTTGTGAAATAGTTCTCTTGAACTAGTTCGTCTAAAAGAACTAATAAACACACCTCTACTTTGTGTATAACTAATCGTAAAAAGAAACCTAAAATGAAAAGCAGATTTTGTTGCAAAGAATGCAAGTTTTTGGTTCAAAATTAATCTCGTCTGTTTCTGCAGCTGATTTACTTGACTGCAATAATAATTTTAATTCTCTTTTATAGGATGTTCTAAAATTGTTATTTTTTTTGTTACATATTCTTCATTCGCATCTTTGTTTACTTCGTGGAACTTTAAAATTAGAATATCCATTGCCTGTTTTCGGGCGTTTCTATCGTAATACGTTTTCCCTTTAATTCGCCATAAACATTCTTGTTCTTTAGGTATATAATTCAAAAACATCTTAAAAAATTCTCACTAAATCAAGCTATGTCGATTTTCTATATGATCAAAGCAAGTGTGTAGTTAAAAATGTATTTTTGCAGTATCAACAAATTGTAAACGGTCACACATGCTCAAAAATTGACGAGATCAACTCTGCAGTACTTCAGCAGACAGGCCAGTCTGTCTGCGATCAAATTGTTCGATTTCGTTGGATGCACGGTCACACACCATCAAAATTCTTGTAAATTCGTCGAACTCGACGAAGTTGAACAACGCCGCTGTATCGTGAGCGGTCGGCTTAAGAGTGTTATTTTGAATGGTGTCTAAAACTTTTAGAGTTGTTATTAAAGCAGACTAGTAAGCGTGGCATACATAATCGATCTTTCCGTCCGCTCTCCAGTTCGTACCAGAAAGACATTTCAAGAGGTTTAGTCTTTTTTGACATATAGCTGATATATAGCTTGATCAAATATTTATCATCCAGCCCCATTTTCACATCCATTGTTGGATATAGGCCTCCACCAAACGTCTCCAGTTCTCTCTATCTTTAGCTGCTGCAATCCAGTTTGTTTCTATTCTCCTTAGGTCGTCGGTTCATCGGGTGGGTAGTCTTCCTCGACATCACTTGTCGGCTCTTGGTCTCCACTTCAATAATCTTTTCGTCCATCTTTCATTCTAGCAACATATCCAGCCCACCTCCACTTTTGTTTATTGATTCGCAGTACCATATTGTTTAGGCCAGTTCGTCGGCGTATCTCCTCATTTCTCACGCGATCTTTCAAGGTCAGGCCCAGCATTGATCTCTCCATTCGCCTTTGTGTTACCCTCAGTTTTTCGGCAGTAGCTTTCGTTAAAGTTAGGGTCTCTGCTCCGTAGGTCTAGATTGGTAAGATCCATTGGTTAAATGCCGTCCTTTTCAGGTGAATTGGGATATTTGTTTTAAAAATGTCTCTCATCCTTCCATATGCCGCCCATCCCAACGTGATTCGTCTATTTAGCTTGCAGGTTTGGTTGTCTCTGGTTATTCTAATTTCATGACCCAAATATGTATATTTATCGATTAATTCTACCTTGTTGTTATTGATCTGTATCTCTTCGCTGGGAACCATATTGGTCATTATTTTGGTTTTCTCTAAATTTATCTCCAGCCCAGTTCCTTGTAGTATGTCATTCAGTTCTTGGAGCATGTCTTTGATCTCTCCCAGATTATCTGACAGAAGCACGATATCGTCCGCAAAACGTAGATGGTTTAATCTTTCTCCATCGATGGATATTCCTTTCTGTTGCCATGTTAGTCTTTGATCAAATATTAAAATATAATAAATAAAATAAATAAAAATAGATCAAATATTAAACCTAGCTATTTAATTGTATTTACATATTCAAGTATCTGACTCTCCAAGTTTTAAAGTTGGTATTTCTTTTATGTGTTTTGGCCTCTTTAAGAATATGATGCAGCGAGTTTAAGATGAAGAAAATTGAAAACCACTCCTTTTAGACCAAGCTATAAATCTATCGAGTTGATTTTGTAGTAATTTGGCCATACTCTGTATAATGTTTCCATTTGTGTGTGTGTGTGTGTGTGTGTAGTTTTATTTTATGACTAGAGACATAGTCCATTAGCCTATTATGTTTTGAGTTATTAATTAATTTTTTAAACAATTGTTATAGAGAGAACCCGTAACAACAATAAAATCTTAACTTCTATTGACTTACATATAAGTACGTACCTACATTAATTTTTTTTTCATTATATTTTTTTTTTATTTTTCTTTTATTTTATTTTATTTTTTTTTTTTTTTATTTTTTTTATTTTCTTTTTATTTTTTTTTATTTCTTTTTTTATTTATTTTTTTTTATTTTTAGTTTTTTTTTACGGGATGGAAAAGGAAAATATATGGTTTTGCTGATTTATTACATACGCCTAAGGGTCTATCAAGGCGATTTGCACAACACAAAATTAGACCACGGATAGAAATGTTAACAACTGGGTTAAAACAAAGGACTTATATAACTAACTTTTTATGTTTGAAATATATACAATGTTACAATAATACATTTAGAAATTCAATTTCATTTCACGTACGTGGCGAAAAATTATTTCATAAATATGCAAGTTATTGGTTTTTATTAAATCTGATAAATTAAAGGGTCTTTTAATAGAAATATTTTCCTTATTGATATACTCGTATATTTTTATTATAAATTGGTTTATACATCGTGTATTTAAAGAGCAATTTAAAACTAAATGCTCAATTGAGCCTTCTTCGCCACATTCGCAAAATGGAGTTTCAGCTAAATTAATTCTGAACTTATGTAACGGAGACAGAGCATGGTTAAATCTTATTCTACATAGTATTCTAATCATATCTTTATTAAAATTTGAGTTTTTGAACCACGTTGAGGACTGCATTTTTGGTTTTATATGTTTATAATATAATCCTTTGTTGGATAAATTGTACATTGTTTGCCATGAATTTAACATTTTTTTCCTTAGATGAGAATTTAGATCCTCAATTACACATTTATATTCTGATTCTTTAGATGGTTCATTATATTTAGCAATTTTGTCTACTATTTCATTATTTAATATTCCACAATGAGCTTTTATCCAACAAAACATTACATTAGATCCTCTTAATTTCATTGTACCCACCAGGTTTATTATTTCAGATAGCACATAATTAAATCCAATATTGTTATATTTAGAAATATTTTCAATTTTTTGTATTGAGCTTTTACTATCAGAGAATATAACGTAATTAGATTTTGTTCTTAAGAAATTACTAATGTATTTAAGTGCTTCTAATATTGCTATTAGTTCAGCGGTATATATCGAGGTTTTAATATTTAGATCTACTACTGTACTAAATTTTCGATCTGGATCGTAAAAGGCAGATGTAACCTTTAAATCTGATTTAGATGCATCCGAAAAAATATATGCGTAATTAGGGAACATAGACTTTATGTCAGCTTGGAACATGCTATTCCGGAAATATTGTGGGAATTCTGAGTAGTCTCTAAGATATCCTACTTTTATGCTGTCCAAGTGTTCTAATTCTATTTTAAAACATGGTAATTCTCTTGATGTCGAAATGTCCTTACTAAGTTGTATCCTTACGTATTTGTACGATTCAATAATAGGAATTGTAGGCTTTTTTTGCCAATATTCCTTGACTAGATCGTAAATACTGAGCTCGAAGCATTTTTGGACTACCGGACTTTTCTTTGCATACATTTTTAATAAAAACTTCTCCGTTAAGTAATCTCTTCTAAAATTTAGTGGAGGTTCATTGCATTCTACGTTTAAATTTGAAATGGGTGTACTCTTAAGTGCGCCTATACTTATTCTTAAGACTTTATTTACTAGCCTATCTAATTTCTTCAGGTGAGTCTTCGCTGCTTGACTATAAAAAATTGACCCATAATCTATTATTGAACGAATATAAGCTTTATAAAAGGTAAGCGTAATATTTGGATCAGCTCCCCAACTTGTATGACACACTGATCTTATTGCATTTAATCCTTTTTCTGTTTTTGCTATTAAGCGGTCTATGTGTTCGTTCCACAATAACTTCCTATCTATTACCATACCCAAATAGTTAATGGATGATTGAACCTCAAAATTAACGTTATTGAATACTATGGATTGTGGTAATCTATGTTTTTTGGAGAATATACATGCTTGGGTTTTCTTTGTAGAGATGCTGAGACCTATATTAAAATAATACTCTTCTATTGTCGAAAACATTTCACTCAATATATTGATACCTTGATCGATTTCAACTTTAGGTACGTATATACACACATCATCAGCAAACTGTAAAACATTTCCTCTTGTATTAATTTTGTTGTGTAAGTCTGAGGTATAAATAAGATATAGTAAAGGACTAAGGATGCTTCCTTGCGGTAACCCAACATTAGAAATTCTTGGATCCAATAGTTCATTATTAATTTGAAGTTGTAGATTCCTATTTGAATACAATTTTATTATTCTTTTACCAAAGTCACTGGGTATTCCTATCTTTTCCATTTGTTGATAGAGGATATTTAATTTGATATTATCATATGCACCTTCTACATCTATGAATAGAGATACCAGGGATTTACGTTCAGAAAAGGATATATTAATGTCTAGGATAAGGTTAGCTATATTTTCTGATGTCGATCTTAGTTTACGAAACCCATATTGTGTATCACTAATTTTGTTATTTTTCTCTAACCATAATTCAAGTCTTCTCTTTACCATCCGTTCGAATGTTTTTAAAATACACGATCCTAACGAAATTCCTCCATATGAATCCGCTGAGTCTATATCTTTATTTGGTTTTAAAATTGGTATAATTACATAATCCTTCCATGAATACGGAAATTCAGCTTTCATCCATATTAAATTAATTATATTTAACAATTTTATTTTCTGACACCTTGGTAAGTAATACAGCATAATATAATGGACATTGTCTAAGCCAGGAGCAGTATTTTTATGACACTTTAAACTATATTCTAGTTCTTTTAGAGTAAATTCATTTAACAAATAGTTTGAATTATTATTATTCACTTTTTTAGGATGGTTTACATTTAAATTTGGTGAAACCCAGGGCGGAGCTAACTTATTTAAAAATTCTTCAGTCCAATTATCTTTCTTTACTTGATTTTTTGGGACATTATAAGTATTTTTGATTTTTTTAATTTCTTTCCAAATCCAAATTTCTTGGACCTGAGTATTTTTATTTAATTTATTACAAAATTCCCACCAAGAAGCTTTTTTACTTCTTAATATTGTTTTTTTCTTAATTGCCTCTGCTTTCTGATATTTTATGTAATTTTCATATGTACTATTTCGTTTAAATTCTAAAAAAGCTTCCTGCTGAAATTTTATAGCTTGTGCACATTCTGGGTTCCACCATTTTTTATTACACTTACTATTGATCGTCATTTTTTTCTTAGGTATTGATAATTCACAAGCATCTTTAATTATATTGATAAATGTATTATATATGTTATTAATATTTTCATCAGTATTTATGTCTTTGGTGTCAATAGTTTCAAGAATCGAAGAAAATAACAACCAATCTGCTCTGTTCACGTTCTATCGGGTTCTCTCATTAACTATTGTTATACTATCAACATCGCTTTCAATTATTATTGGAAAGTGATCAGAACCTAGAGCTACATTTTTTACGTTCCAATCAAAACAGGAAGATATGTCATTGGAACATATAGTTATGTCCACAGCTGATTTATTTCTACTGTATAATCTAGGTATTATAGTTTCGGCCCCATTATATAAAAAACATAACTCACAGTCTTCTATTGCCGTTAATAGACTAAGTCCAGCCCTATCATTCTGATCGCAACCCCATGCATTATGGTGACAATTAAAGTCTCCTGCCACCAAAAATGGTGTACTTAAACTATTAAAAAACTTTTTCCATTCACTCTCTGATACGTTTAAATTTGGTTTTGCGTACACTGAATATATATTAAGAACTTTATTTGATTTTAATTTGACTGTTATTGACATACTCATAACCTGATTGATTTTATGATGATTTGGATGACCTGTGAACTGAATGTATTTTTTAGTTAAAATAGCTAATCCTCCATAACCATCATCTCTATCTCTCCGAAATATATTATAACCACTGAAATTAATATTATTTTTTTCTTTTAACCACGTTTCACTAATTATAGCTAAATCAATATTACTTTCAAAAATAAATTTCTCAAAATGACCTTTATTGTGTACAATGGACCTAGCGTTCCACTGTACAATTTTGAACTTATTCATTATCTGCGAGAATGCGACTTAAATTATTTTTAAAATCGTCAAACATTTTTATATTGTCTAAAGTTATTGAGTTATTCTTTAATACATTTTTAAAAGTGCTTATAATCATATCACAAACAGAGTTTATTTTACAGTTTTTATTTAAATTTGCGCTCATTGTTGATTGGGAATAGTTAGGGATATTTCTATAATTTTGATATACCGGTTGACTACTAGTAGATGGAGATGAAAGAATCTCCTTATGCTCGTCGGAATATCCTGAACGGGGATAATTAGGATAACTGTCTAAATTTCGTCTGCGTTTAACTGGTACTGAGTAATGAGTGCTTTTATTTACATTCTTTGTCACCGTTGCGTAACTATGATCATATTTTTTATTAGCCTCACTATAGGATAAATTTTCTATGGCCATATATGTTTTAATTTGTTTTTGACGATGAAATTCTTCACAATTTTTCCTATCCGTTGCTTCATGACTTCCTTTGCATAAAATACATGATGTCAATTGCGAATTACAAGAATTTGTTTCATGTTCATTGCCACATTTTCCACATCGAACATTACCTCTACATTGTGCACTAACGTGACCGTACCTCATGCATTGTCTGCATTGAATTACTCGTGGAACATATATGTCTACATCGTAAATAATTTTTTCTATTACTACCTGTTTAGGTATCATTTGGCCCTTAAAAGTAACAATAACTGCCATTGTCGGGAGTAACTCATCATTTACCTTTCGTTTTATTCTCCTTACTTCATAAACTTTAAAATTATTTCCATATTTAGGTTTAATTATGTTTAATAAATCATCGTCTTTAATATCCTTGTCAATACTTTTTATTACACCTTTTTTGTATGTAAAGAAAGTGGGTATATAAGCCTCGTAATTTTTTTCCTGAAATACTTTAGACTCGACTAATTTGTTGGCACTATTGAATGAATTTAATTCGACTTTAACTTTATTTCTACCAGTTACAGAAATATTTAAAATGTTATCCCTGATCTCCGGTTCTGCGTTTAAAATTAATCTTGCAGTAGAAATTTTATGAAACTTACCTATGTTTCCTTCTTTACTTTGCACAAATACATAATATGGACCTTGGTCCGTTGAACTACATTTATTTTTTTGTTTTATTATTTTTTCAATACCACCTGTTTCGTCGCTTTTTCCATTTCCGCTAAATTCCATATTCACTTCATCTGTAATTATACTTTTTCCCCTATCAGGAGGTTCATATCTTCCGTCCGAATCCCCGATCATAACAATCAAAAACAAATAAACAAACACTTAATGAAGACTCGTTCACGCACTGATAAGAACTTTACCTGACCACTGCCAAAAACGAACTGTGATGTTTCCATTTAAGAATATTATATGATCATCAGCGTACAATCTCCCTTGAATGGGTTTATATCCATTAGTCTTAAAGTTATACGTTAAGATTTTGCAATGTTTTAGTAGATAACATTTGAAGATTTTCTTTCAATTACATATCGTTTTAATTTAACGAAAAAGTTTAAACTGAATAAAACACAACCCCGAAATTTTTGCAGGATACATATATTGTTTTTTTATAAGTAGATATTAGTTAAAACACTTATCAGATACCTAGATGATGTAAAGTTCTCAAAAATCTTATTTCCATGAGCATTACGCCAACTTTACTTTTAACACAGGAAGGTGAAACATAATCGATATTAAAGCAAGTGGGACACCTTTATAAAAGTCTGGTTTTATTGATCAAACTAACAGTAGAAGCGTCAAAGGAGCCATTTGACACACTTTTGTTTTAAATTAAGTTTTCTCTCAAGTTTTCAACGAAATGCAAAATAATGTGTGTTTTTGAGTTAACCTTTATATGAGTAATAAGCAGAAATTTATGAGCTAAATAATGTATGTTTTTCATTAACTCAAATTAGCATATTATACAAAGAAGCGCTGAGAGGGAATTTTTACCTCTGCCGGACCATTTATCCCTAGTAGGGAGGCTTAGGGAAGATTTGTGTATGTAATGTATAATATATTATTTTTTAGTTACTACATTGCATTACTATATATTACGATAACACAAGATCGTTTTAAGAGAACATATAATCTAAGGCTGGGTACACACATGCCAGTAAATTGGGAAAGTAGCTGGCATGCCAGTTGCTGGCATAGGCCACATTTGGCAAGGTGAAAAAATCGAGTGGTTTTCATTTGAAACTAAAGTACTTGGTTTGTAACTAAATGGTTTTGAGTTTCTAACAAAGAAAAGGGGATTTATGAAAGGTATTCGGAATAAATTCAAAAAGCAAATATTGATGATGAGCACAGATATTATTAAAAACTTAAAAATTCAAAGCGGAACTCAAAAAAAAATGGGTGAGAAATTTAATTTTTAAGCTAGAAAATCTTGGAGCAATTTTGTATTTTGACCTTTATCTCCTTTATATCTTCACCCATTTTCTCTTGAATATCTGTGTAAGAATTGTCAGGGGCTATTTTATTTTTATGTGAACATGATTTAGAATTTAAAAGACGCTCTAATTCTCTGTATATACCAATAAATTTGATGGTTTTGAAACAGGTTTTAAATTAACAAGTTTAAAAATAAAACTATTAATTTTTATCATCAATACAAAAAATCTGACAATTCTCTGCCAGCTACTGGCATGCCTGTAGCGTTAGCGCGCGTTCACACATGCCAGTGACACGCCCCACGCATGCGCCTTGCATCTCACAGTATGCTACTAGCAAGAAAAATCAAATTCTTTGCGATTACCTAGCATGCCAGGAACTAGCATGCCAGTTAACGTACACACTTGCCAGTTTGGGGACAATAGCTGGTGCTTGCTAGGTACTGGTATGCCATTGTGCTAGTAACAGGCATATGTATATCCGGCTTAATAGTTGCCCGTTAACAAAGTATGACACAAGTGGGTTATTTTTACTAATTCGAAGCACTACACATTTTTTCGCATTAAAGGGGAAAGGGTTCGAGAAAATCTTGGAGCAATTTTGTATTTTGGCCTTTATCTCCTTTATACTAATATCTTCACCCATTTCCTCTTGAATTTTTGTGTAAGAATTGTCACTTACTATTTTATTTTTATGTAAACATGATTTAGAATTCAAAAGACACTCCAGTTCTCTATATATACCAATAAATTTGATGGTTTTGGAACATATTTTAAATTAACAAGTTTAAAAATAAAACATTAATTTTTATCACCAATACAACAAATCTGACAATTCTCTGCCAGCTACTGGCATGCCCGTAGCCTTAGCGCGCGTTCACACATGCCAGTGACACGCCCCACGCATGCGCCTTGCATCACACAGCATGCTACTATCAAGAAAAATCAAATTCTTTGCGATTACCTAGCATGCTAGGAACTAGCATGCCAGTTAACGTACACACTTGCCAGTTCGGGGATAGTAGCTGGTGCTTGCTAGGTACTGGTATGCCATTGTGCTAGTAACAGACATATGTATCTCAGGCTTAATAGTTGCCCGTTAACAAAGTATGACACAAGTGGGTTATTTTTACTAATTTGAAGCACTACACATTTTTTCGCATTAAAGGGGAGTAATCACTGGGAACACCAAGTTAAAATAGAGTCCAAGTCCATTTGGAGGGTTAACTGGTTTAAGTTTAGATGGGTTTATATTTTTGTTTCATCAGCATAAAGCGATATTTTACTTATAAAACACAATAAGGAACATTGTTGGTATAAACCGTAAAAAGCAGAGGTCCAAGGACAGTGCCCTGATGTACTCCACTTTCCAATAGCTTGGAATGTGAGAAATATTCACCAGCTCCAACTTTGTAATGTCGATCTGTCAGGAAATCATCTATTCAACGAAGTAAAAATTCGCGAACTCCGAAATGTTCTAGTTTATGTAAAGGTCTGTCCTTGGGTATACGGTCAAAGTCTCTAGAGAAATCTAGATAAACAACGTCGATCCTCTGCGAACTGTTAAGTGATGACGTCCAGTCGTTGTTTCGAGTAGAGCGACCAGAGACAAAACCATGACATTCTGTTGGAATATCATATTTCTGGGGACAAAATGGCAACAACTATTGGCAGCAACCTAATCGGACGATAATTTTTGGGGTCGAGTTTATTGCCGGATGCTAATTTCCAAATAGGGGGTAAGGAATTTTTGTATCTGTACATAGTTTTTTTTTTCAGTAGTCAGGTTTTCAAGAAAAATGTGTTTGAAATTTTTCATAGACAGTAACAAAAATACTGAGAAAATATTTATTTAAACTTTATTTAATACAAAATTACGCTGCACAATTAAGTTGTTCTTAAAAAAAATAATTTATTATAACCTACGTTAGACAGTATTTGCTTGTTTTTTAATAAAACCATTTTCTTTTTCCATGAAAACGGAATTTTTGTGATCAAGTGTCTGTTCAAGGTCGAGCAGTAATCATCTATCATTCTTATATCCCATCTTCCTTGGTAACGTCTCTCCATCTTCTTTATACCTCTTTCCCTGCTTCTGGTTGACAGCTCTAAGATTTTTGGAAAAATAGTCAACGTGGGAATCCAGAAAATGAAGTTTGTCGTTCACATTGCATCCTAGTTTTTTATAATTTTCAACCATGTTGGCTACAATTTTTTATGGTTTGGAGACTTGTTTTTAAGGAAACCGGCTATGGCTTCTACGAAACAACTCCATGCCAGTGATAAAGTAATTGATCTCGTTTGTCGTCTTCCCATCTGGGCTTTTCTACGTCTATCTGTGGTGAGGATTCTTGTAGTAGTAACTGTTTATTACGAAAAGGTTTTTCTCTGGTAGGAAGTTTAAAAGAGTGTCGCCACGGTCGTTCCGTCCCTGACTTCCAAAATTTCCAAGAGCAGTTTCTGCTGGATCCAGTGTTGTTCCTGTTTTGGCGTTAAAGTCTCCACATATAACTGTGAAATGTGTACGGTTGTTTGTGATGGCTGTGCTTGAATCGTCATAAAAGACTTCGATCTCCTCGTCTGTATATTCTGTTGTTGGACAATAGACTTGCATAACTTTAAGATTATATCTAGTATTTATTTTGAACGTGGCATATGCAACTCTAGTGGATACTGATTGGACAGTTTTTAGAATTCCTGCTAGCTGTTTGTTTATGAAGAATCCGACGCCTTCTACTGACTCATGTTGTTCTCCGTGATAGTAAAATAAGTGACCGGATTTTAGGGTCTCGAGGCCTTCACCTCGCCTTCTCACTTCACTAACTCCGACGATGTCCCATCTGATCTTTTCTAATTATTTTTCCATTTCTTTAAAGCTTTCATCAGCAAGTAGAGTTCTAGTATTTATGGTTGCAGTTTTGAAAACTGTTTGTTTTTTAAAGCATACTCTTGTCAAATTTGTGTCCCACTCAGAATCCTTGGGACAGACTGATAAATCAGTGTAAGAGTGTCTACTCACCTAGGGTAGTTTCCGTTTTATTTTAAAATCTGACATTTGTAAGGGACATAGCCAAATGATGATGATGATGAATTAGTAGTTTTAGTACTCACAGTAATTATTCGCTATAACTATACTTTTTACATAAAATTCTTAAAAAACCTTACTGACTATTAGTATAATAGAACAATCGTATCAAATTTCTCTGCAAAATAATTATTTTTTTCAGAGTAAACTTCAAAATCAATACAAGAACAAAATTTTACGTATATTGTCAACCTACTAGCAGGCTGTACTTACTCAATATATTAAGAAAATGAGCTTATGTTTTCACATACTTACATTTTCCACTATTATAAACGCACGATAACTACTAAACTTAATTATGAAATGTTTATGTTATCGAATATAAATAAATGATGCTTTTATTAATCGTTGCAATAAATAATTTAAATGCATTATTATATATTTGATCTAAATGCATAACAAATAAGTATTTGGATATTCATAATGTTTAATTAGTTTTTTATTTAAAACAGTTATATAAAAACGTTGTTATACTAAAATTGGAGGCTGAATGTAAATAATTATGGTTTATTTATTTAATATTTCAACCGAACATAAATCCTCAAATTTAAAATATCGAATCAGTATGCATTAGCATTAGACAGTAAAAATTGCAAAATTACATGAATACAAAAGATTGTGGGACCCAAATGAAATTCACGAACTATTTATTAAAGTCAACGTACATAAGAAGGTAACAGCACTGACAGGCTTATCTAAAACGGGAACAGTAAGTAAACTTCTTTTTGGCAATAAAGAGGCAATCTTGGACAAAGAGTGTAATGCTTATTATTTATTTTTTAGAAATATACTAATGACCACAGTCAGGCAAATATGCAAGAGTGCATATGCATAAATGCATTTGCATATTTTTGTGTATTTTTTTGAATTTTGCATATATTGGTAAATTTAAAAATAAAGTGCATATAATAGGTTTTCAAAATGAATTTATTTGTTGATTCATGGTTAAAATACCTTCATAAGCACCTGGTATTTCCAAAATATAAAATGTTATTCTTATCTTAATCCCTTAACACTTTCTAAATGGATACCTTAAAATAGAAGGTAAAAATTACCAAGAATTAGTTTATTGGGGTTTATTATTGGCCTTTTATTTACTTAGGTAAGAAAAATTTCAACCAAGTTTATTTATTGAACTTGAGTTGTTAAATACAAGTTACTGTTGTACCTACTTTTGGAGTGTACTGTGTGATAAAAAGTTTTATCCAGTGTAGTTACAATGTCGAAAGAAGTGAATGTATCTGCGTGGATCAAGACATATCCAGAATTAATCATTGATATGGGAAAAGTATTTTGCTCAGCATGCAGTAAAATTGTAAGTAAATACAATTACAAAACTAACAAGTAAACCTGAATATTTTAAATTGCATTAAAATAATTAGTCTAGTTGCAACATAAGGTCATAAATATTAACCGTTTAATTGTTATTAACAAATTATGGTAAAATTAAGTATTTTTCAAGTATTATTTAGAAGTTCACAAGGAAAAATTTCCTGTAGCTGCCTGTATACCATTAATTACAAAAAGTTAAGGAAAATCGTCTGTGTAAAAGGTACATTTATTTTAAACCCCCAATAAAGGGCTATTATTAGAAGCCCAGTAAAGAAGTTGATAGTGTTAAGGTCCAGGTCTTCTTTTGTGGTTTTGGTCACTGAAGCTAACTAGTCATGGTTACTCAAAATATGTTCTTATTTTGTTAATAACAAAATAATTATTTATTCGCCGAAAAGCTCGAAATAATGCGCTATCTACCGCAAGTTTGTAATTTTTTTGATAGTATTTTTATACTAAATCGATCATCACTAGTCATGATGAATTAAACCGCGCCCCTACTTTGTTATTAATAAATTATTGCAAAAATAGCTGTTTTTATAGTACGTTAACTCACGGTTTTTGCTCTAAATTTTAAAAAGACACTTGAGTTGACATTAAATTTGGCATACACGTAATCTAACATGTCAAACAAAAAACTAATATTGTGCCGATGTGTGTTTTTACCCTGGGGGTGAGTTTCACCTCTTTTTTCGGGGGTGAAAACAATACCTTTTAAATAAGTCCAGAAGTGAATAAACTGATTAAGTGAATAATTATTCTAAGCAACTTTTGTTCTACAAAGTCAATATTTTTCGAGTTATTTGCGAGTGAATATGCTCATTTTTCAAAAAAAAAAAACACGTTTTAGACGGTTTCTCGTAAATAACTGAAAAAGTAATTTTTCCAAAAATTTTGTTCTTAAAAAAACTATGAAAAAGACTACAAACTTTATGTAGAGTTATTATTTCAATCATTTCGGCGAATAAACAATTATTTTGTTATTAACAAAATAAGAATATATTTTGAGTAATCGCAAATAGTCGCATTCGATTCAGCGAGCAGAAATACACCAGAGAAGATAACATTATCATTTTTTTGCAGGGCTTCTAATAATACCTGAAAAATACCTAATTTTACCATAATTTGTTACCATGCAGCATACAAACAAAAAACTGGAATACTTAGGCCACATAACGAGAGGAGAAAAATACTCCCTGCTAACACTCACAATCTAAGAAAAAATCTCGGGGAAAGAGATATGTGTTCAATACAGTTGTTCAGAGCTGCAGCCAACAAAGTTAAAATTGCTGTGATGGTAGTCAACTTCCGATAGGAGACGTTACTGCAAGGAGAAGAAGGGTAATATTTGGGCTTCCAGAACACTTCCATTAGATTAAGCGACCCAAAAAACCTATAATACCACCATCAAATCATGGCGAGCTAGAATTTCCCTATTTCCTTATGTTGCGAGTAGACTAAATCAGAAACAAAAAAATATGCATTTTTGATGGTTAAGTTATTTTGTTACACATTTAATGCCTGGTTGAACCGACAAATCTTAATCTCCAGCTTAGCTAAGCTCAGCTTTTAGATAGGGCCGTTTTTTGTTTCGCTTACGTTGCACCATCATTTTCGAGTATAAAGCTTATGTGTCGTAAGCTGAGCTTAAGGCACGTTTTAAGCTTAAGATGTGTTGGTGCAACCAGGCATAATAAATGCCTTAATAACCCTCGATCTAAAAATTATTTAGTTTACTGTAGGATTTTTTTTGCAGATACCATGCGAAAAAAAATTCCAAATAGTTCAGCATTGCAAAACTGCTTTACACACCGGCAAAAAACAGAAATTAGAATCGGGAGAGAAAAAGCAAGAATCGATATCTAGATGCTTACAATCAACTAATCGGAAATCAAATGAGCAAGAGATATTTAACCATGATTTGTGTGAAGTATTGTTAAGCTCAAATATACCTTTGTCCAAATTATCGACCAAAAATTTGCGTATGTGTCTTGGAAAATACTGCAAATGGAATATTTCGAGTGAAAGAAGCTTAAGAAGAAACGAGGTCGATTCTGTTTATTCTGCTGTACTGAGTAAAATAAAATTAGATATAGGAGACAATTATTTTTATGTATGTGTGAATCTTTTAAAAATGAACAAGCTTGCAAATCGCATTTAATTGCTTCCAAGCAGTTGGATAAAACCAACGCACTAACAGTTACAAGGTTTTTGCAAGATAGTTTAACAAATTTTTTTCTTCCTTTAGCTGTTCCCAATGAAATATTTTTGCTGTTTCATTCAGATGCTGCACCTTACATGGTTAAAGTAGGAAACAATTTGAAAAATTTTTATCCGCGTTTAGTACATACAACTTGCCTAGCACATGGTTTAAATAGGGTCGCAGAAGAAATTAGAAATAAATTTCCTCTTGTTAATAATTTAATTTCAAATATCAAAAAAATATTTCTTAAGTCACCTATAAGAACTCAGTTGTATAAAGAACATTTGCCCAATCTTCCTCTTCCACCAAAACCTATTGTTACTAGATGGGGAACTTGGTTAGAGGCTGCAATGTTTTATGCAGAACATTTTTCTGAATTGAAGCCAGTAATAATGGAATTAGCTGACGATTATAAAAATAAATTACTACCACAGCAACTTTAATACATAAAATCAAACTATGATTTTGTGCCAAGTTGCATCCTTCAGCTACAGGATACGAATTTATCGTTAATTGAAGCAGTTAAGGTAACAAAAAAATTTGAACTATCTTGCAAAATTGTTGAGGGTCAAATTGGCAAAGACATTTTAGCAAAATTTAAGTCAGTCATAGATAAAAATACTGGTTTCATATTTCTATCTACGGTTGCAAATGTTTTAAGTGGGGTGTTTGATGAAACATTAAATATAGAGGCTGAAGTTTTAAATAATTTTAAATACGCTCCTATAACTTCGGTGGATGTAGAACGGAGCTTTTCTATACACAAACATATGTATACAGATAGTCGACAAAACTTTTTGTTAGAAAATTTTGAAAAACATATTATCACATATTGTTTTTTAAATAAATAGTCATGTATAATATATATTTATCTAGTTGCTTAAAAGATTTATTTTATTTTATAATATCAAGCACTCAACTAATATTTTATAAAGTTATTATATTTAAACGGTTTATGAGGTGCATATTTTGTTTAAATAATGCATATACATGCATATTTGACACAAAAAATATATGCATATATATGCATATTTGACATAAATAAATGCATATACATGCATATTTGACATACATAATATGCATATATATGCGCATATATCTTACTTTTTAGCCTGCATATTTGCTGACTTTACTAATGACAGAAATGAGAGCAGCATGAAAATGATCTAGAGGAAGTACAGTCTTAAAATTTATACTGGAACTAATTAGCCACAATAAGAACAAATCTCGAATGATGAACCGACGGAAGGGGTCCAGATTCTGCCTTACCTAATCTTATGAATCATTATCCTCACTTAATGAGTCATTATCTACTGATATTACTAACGGTGATGCTTTATTATCAATATCCAAGATTTTGTCTAAATTAAACAAGTTTTCTTCTTCTTTAACAGGTTAAGTGTCGATCATAGACGATATAGTAATGAGACACAAATCGAAATTTAAGTGCCAAGACTGCAGAGTAAAAAGAGTATCTAACTGTGGGACAGATCACTACTTTCTTTTAGCTATGCTTTAGTGTACCTTTAAACAATACTCCAAACAGAACACCGAAAGTAAGAGAAACAATACTACACAGTACAAAACGGAGAGATATAAATTGCACCTTTTATTTCAACCAAGTATTAAACATCTTATTTATTCTAGGTTAGAAAAAAACCAAATGAGATGGAAAGAAATAAGGATGTAGAACAAGACTACAACAACCTCAAAACGATAATAAAACAATTGCTTAGGAACAAGTATTACGAACAAGAAGAACGACAAAAATCAACAAGAACCACCATGGATAACAGAAAACATAAGAGAAATGATACAAGAAAAAAACAAAATATATAAGAAATGGCTAACAAATATAACATTTACCAGTATAGCAACATGTCAAAGGAAAAACGGGGAAGTGCGCAATCAAATAAACAAAGCCAAAAACAATTTCTGGGAACAAAAATGTCTACAAATTGAAAATTTAATTGGTGGTTCTCAAACTACGGAATCATGGAGAACTATCACTAATCTAAAGAAAAACACCCATAACTCCTTAAGCAACTAAATTCTTATAGAAAAGTGGAAAAATCACTATAAAAATTTACTCCAAGAGTCCAGATTGGAATATATGGGAGAGGAATACAGTATGGAGAGACAAACAAATACTAACATTAATACTACTAACAACGAGATCCGTACTGCGTTAATTAAAATGAAGAACTGGCGATCTCCAGTACCTGGCAATATAGCTGTAGAGTTACTTAAAGCAGGAAGTCCAGTCCTAGTAGAACGAATACCTTTTCTAATTAATCAATGCTGCCAACAAATTAAAGTACCATCTGAATGTAAAACCGCTCACCAAGTGTCCATCTTTAAATAGGGTAATCGAAAAGATCCTAACTGCTACAGAGGATTAAGTGTGCTACATACTTAAGAGAGATTGTTTGGAAAGATAATAAATGGAAAAATACAAGATGATGTATAGAAAGTTTCGATCTCTTCGTCTGATTTGCTTGCAGTAGGTGCTTACACCTGAATTATGTTGTTCTTAACAGGGTGTTAAACTGAATAAGCAGTATTCTCTCTGAGATTGGGACGAAGTTTGTGACGTATTTAGAGATGTTCTTATTCACTATGATACCAACTCCGTTAATATGTAGGTCTTCGCTATTTTCGGAGTAATAAATTTGGTGATCATGTAGGTTGCACATAAATTCTTATGTTTTCATTTCTGTAATCTTTTTGCATTTTTGTAAATTTAGAATTGATTAATTTTTGTTCTCTTTTGTGTTGGTTATAACTTTTATTCATTTTTTTGCTGTAATATCTCGAGATACGCCAAAACTATATTTGTACATGATTGTATTATACAGTAGAACCTCCGTTAACCGAAATAATTGTGGGGAGGCCGTTTCGGATAACAAGAATTTCGGTTAAAAATAACATTGTTTTTTATAGTGCTTTTGATAAAGTATTTGTATTAAAAAATACTATGAGGTGAGTTCGTAATGCTTTCTAATAAGTAAATACAGAATAAAGTAATAAAATTAAGAAAAATGAACAAGTTTAACCCTCTAAGGACGAAATTTCCAAAATTTTAAAAATTATTCCGAAAAAATGTTTTAATTAAATTAAAATCAATAATTATGTGTACGACATATTAATATTACATTTTTATCATTATTTTTGCAAAAAAAAACTGATAATTTTAAACGTTACGAAAACGTCACATTAGGCATCTAGAAGTAATACAATAATTTTAATGAAGATATTTATTGGTGCAAAAACATAATTTTTGAAATGCATGACAAATTTTAATTATGATGAAAATCGTAAAAACAATTCGAATTTTTATTAATACATAAGTACACGTTGCACAGGAACTGCTTTACAACCAGGTTTTCGACATCGTCCTCTTTTATCTTTCACAACGGACCAATGTCCTATTTCATCCTGCCGAATATCCTTTTGAGGAATCATTTTTGTAGCTGCACTTTTGTGTTTTTTGCTGCATGAAGATCATCAATAGAGCTACTGCTGGGACGTCCTAATTTTTTGGTAACTGTCAGTGTCTTTCCTTGCTTCATTAGACTTTCGGCTATGCGACTCTTAAACTCAAACAGAGACAGTTCGTTTTTCTTTGGAACACCAAAATCATTGCAGTCACGTCTATATAAAAGCCAACAATTTACAACTGCCATATCCATAAAATGGAATAAAAAACGATGGTAATATTTCTTCGATCTAATTGTGATTCTGTATAGACCTATTAGTGAATTCATAAGATCTACTCCGCCCATGAATTAATTGTAAGTTCTAATTGCTGTGGGGCACTGAACATCTACAGTATCTTTTCTTGTTTTATCCCATCTTCTAATTGTATCAAGAGGTTTGGCAGAGGAAAAGTTGTAAATAACGAATACTGCACGAGAGTTGTGCCATTTGATAATTCTGCAAGGTACAGTATCAGTTTTCAACTCTATTTCCTGAAACGATCCGCGTCCTCTTGTTTTCAGGATTTCGTCTAACAATAAAGGACACCTAGGAAGACGGTTTGAGCGAACTGTTCCTAGGCAATATATTTTCTTTTGAACTAGCTCATTCAAAAGAAGTATCGATGAAAACCAATTATCGATATAAAGAAGGTCTTGTTGAATGCTTCTGCAGAGTGTTATAACAATATTGCCGCCGGAACCAATATCATTGTATCCTGGAGTAGCGGAAATGTTTTCAGTATATATTTCAGAATCGTAGGCAACACCACTGGAGCCAGCCAACACATAAATTTTGTAGCCCTTTTTGGGCTATTTGTGAGGCTTTTTTGACATGTATTGTTTTAGCCCTAAATGACCCTTGAAAGGAACCATTTGCTCATCGACCACGACCATCTGCTCCTTTGGAATATTTTAAAATTTCTCTTCCAAATGTTCTACTAAGGGTCTAATCTTGTACAGTTTATCTAAGTTTGACGGATCAATTTTGGTATTATCGGAGAAATGTATATGTTTTTATTTTTTCCCATCTGTCTCGATTCATTATTTCACGAACTGTAGTAATATAAAATTGAGAACTCCAATATAATCGAGTTTTTGGTAGTTTGATCAAAGACATATAAAATATTGTACCCATAAAATGTTCTAGCTCTTTAATTGTCAGCCCCAGAGGTTTATTGGAGTTTGTTTGGACAGCAAATAAATTCGATTGGAAAGTAATCAAATTTAGAAAGTTATCGTCGAAAAATATTCTAGAATAGTCTATGGGGTCTTTTATAGAAGTAACTTTTGGTAAGCTGTAGTTCCACATTGGAGTAACAATGTCAGTATTGTTTTTTTCTATTATATCAGTATATTCATTCTTATTGCGCGTACATTGTTCGTTTATTATTTCTTCACCACCATCACTAAGGTCTTCCTCACTTTCAGAACCAAAGTCCTCTTCTATTACCCATTCATCACTTTCATTTTCAGAATCAGAAATACTTACATCACTATTACTTGGTATGTCAATGGCTTGATGCCGTTTTTGTCCGTAAAACATAGCTGGATCCATTTTAAACTATTGTAGCTAATCGACTCTATAACGCCGAACGTAACGAAATCGTAACGTTTACAACACGTGTTTAATCTTCAATTTACGACTGTTTATAGTGATAAGCATGAACTATCCATATACTACACAGAACTTTCCCGCTAATAACTATTTTAAAGATTCCTTTCTGGTAAACATTCACTGATTTTGTCGAAATCAAAATTACAGTTTTCTGTTAGCATCAGTCAACTTGCATCCTAATCTGTTTAGAGAAGTATGCGGTTGAAAAATTGGCCGGTGTATGTCGCAGTGACTGTTTCAGTATGAAGCGTAATATTACGAATTCGTAACTTTCGGCATCGATGAGATTATGTTAATAGTTTGCCTACAAATCGCTTTTGATTGGAACGTTACGAAAACGTCACACTCGTCCTTAGAGGGTTAACAGGTTTTTTTAAAGAAATCTTCTATTTTCTTTTACGTTATCGTTTGACAACGATGTTTTGCATCTCCATAGATGCAAAATATCATAACTCCAAAGTTCATATCTCCATAGTTCATTTGCACAACGTCGTGAGTTTGCCTTATTTCATCGTTCGACGAAATGTAAAGCAATCTGAAAAGGGCAAAACTTTATACAATGACAACAAAAATTAAGGAAGAGTCGTGTCCATAACTAATTATGCCTACTGTATAAAAGTTTTATCCTTAAGGCACTAAAAATCTCGTCGGGGGTCTGATGCTGTCTGTTGTCTGTTGGGTCGTCATCTTCGTCTTCTAATACGCTCAAGTTGTCTGGATGAAGAACCATATCAATGATGTTCTGGTCGATGAATTCACTTTCTGAATCATCGGATGCTAACCACTCATGTATCTCTTCTTAGTTAATTTCATCACATCCCGGCAAATTTTTATCAAAAGTTAAATGTCTTCTGTTGTTTCTTTACCATTTTCTTCTTCAGGATCGTCAATCAAAATCCTATTAAAAAGTTAGTTCCAGCATTTTTTCAAAGTTCAAGATTTGATCTCGGCCCAGAACTCAGCACTGATAAACAACATGTTTCATTGTTGAACATTTGAGGATATCAGGAACACTTTTGGAATAATGTGTCTCCTTTAATAACAGATATCTTAAGAATGCTACTCTATAACGTCTCTAAAAAGTGTCTATTACTCCCTGGTCTCTGATTATTACAGCTCTGGTCTATTACAGCTGAATTAAGCTCGTGGCATTCAGTGGCAAAAATCTGACAATTATCACTATTGTGTAGAGTCAACAAGCAACAATGCTTTGATGGAAGGTTTTTTTTTATTTTAAAAAAGATTTTACGCTTGGGACGAATTTATTTTCGAACCATTCTGAAAATAAAGTGGTCGACATCCATGAGCGTTTTGGGCTTCTATAAAAAACTGGAACTGCTTTTTCTCAAATATCTTTTAGAGTTCTTGGTTTTTTTGATTTCCCAACACACATAGGCATTAATCGGTGAGTGAAATTTATGGAATTTACATTTTGCGATAAAAATTTACTTTTTATTGATGAAATTATTGAAACTGTCAGCCGTTTCGATTAAACGATGTTTCGGTTAAAAAGGTTTCGATTAAGGGAGGTTTTACTGTATATCTTTGTAAAGGTATTTTCTAATTATATTACTGCTTATTTTTATACGTATACCACCATTTTATAGTTGTTGGTGTACCTTTATTACTTGTGTTACATTCAGCAGCGTCATAATTTTGTTGAATATATTGTTATTGTTTTATGTATGTATTTTATTCGTCGGCTCCAAACAAGTTCCCTGATAAAATAGTAACTCTGAATATTTGATTTTTCATCATCATCATCATATAACGGGGGTCCTACGGCGATTGCCGCTTCCCGCATTTCAGCCTCCATCTTTTCCTATCTCTCCAATCTCCCTCTTCTAAGCCTCTAGATTGCATTGTTTTTGTAATTTCTCTTCTCCAGGAATTTGGTGGTCTTCCCCTTTTCCTTCTTTCTGGCGGAACATACATTAAGGCTTTCTTTGGCCACCGCTCCTCCTCCATTCTCATCACGTGACCATACCATTGTAATTGCCTTCCTTGTATTCTATCTGAAAGAGTATCTCTAATTCCTGTACGGTTTCGTATTTCCTCATTCCTGATTCTTTCCATTCTCGATACTCGACATGACCTTCTAAGATAATCCATTTCCACAACGTCTACTTTATCTCGTTCATTCTTTGTCATCGTCCAACATTCGGCACCATATGTGGTAATTGGTTCTACAATTGCTCTGTATACGCGAAGTTTGGTATGCATCTTTATTTTATTAGACCACAGTAATGAATTCAGTATTCGGATGCATTTTTTCCCATGGGTTATTCGGTTTTGTACATCTATCTTAACTCTGCCATCTGCTAATATGATGCTTCCTAGATATTTATACTGGTTGCAGCCTTTTATGACTGCGTTTTCAAGCCTCAGATCTGTGATATTTAATATTTACTTTTTACCTTTAATTATTATTATGCCTTTGACCAGTAGAAAGATCAGGCTGAGTAAGTTTCGTAGGTAAGTAAGTATAATACCTAATATATTTATTATTTGTTTATATAATGTGTTGACCAAATTTATTTGATAATTTACTGTTAGTATCTTTCCTTGGGTTTGATCTCTGAACCTAAATATCTTTCCTTATCTCTTTTCTTTTCTAAGGTTTTTTAATTTTCTCCTTAAACCCCAAAAAATTGAGTGGCGCCCTGGTTCTAGCTTATCGTATCTTTATTAATTTTACCCATCTATCTTTTCATTTATTTCTATATCTTTTTTAATATATCCTCCTGAGACCTGACCTGATCTTTTTTGTTTTTTTTTTTGATTAAATAATAGAATTTGTTTGATGTTTAGTATAAAAACACATGTAAATTTTTCTGAATTTTTATTTTTTTGCTGAATGTGAAAAAAAACATGTCCATTTAAAAGGACATCAGGATCGCATCAATACAAACTTATTGTAAATGAAATTGTTTAAAGCAATTATTATTTCCCGTTAAACATAAAAATATGTCACATGATTCACAATAAACTTTTGTTTTACCCTTACAACCTGGAAGCTTACATCTAACAGAATTTTTTAACTCGGATGTCATTGCAGGAATGTGTTGTATCTTTCTCTTAGTAGGCGTTTGAAGTGATGTTCTAGGTTTGTAACTGTTTCTAGTTACCAGTGTTGAAATGTTCTCAAAATCAGAATTTTCAGAAATGTTATCTTTAAGGAGCAACTCAGAAACAGCTATTTTAAACTCCAGGAACTGCATAACGGTTTTATTAGCATCACCCAGTTGCTTATGGTCATCTCTGTACAGAATCCAAGAATTGGCAATCGCAAGATCAAATAAGTGAAAAATGGTTTTTACTGTCCATTTCTTACTTCTAGCTCCCATTCGATAATAACTGATCATCCTGTCAATTAAATCTATTCCCCCCATGGATTCGTTGTACGTTTTAACAATGTTTGGTTTAGGTACCTCAACATATCGGGAGTCCTTTTTTGACCATCGCTTACATTCATCTGAAGGTTCTATTTGCAACGCAGTTGACGCTAGCATAACTGATTTCATGTCATACCATTGGACTATGTTAATTTTTCCATCAGATCTTACATCTTGCTCAGAAGAACCACGACCTAATCGACTCATCACCTTATCTGATGTTACATGAACTGCTTTGGGTATTCTGGATCTCATTATTGTACCAGTTAAAAAAATATTTTTGTTTAACATTTACTCAAGTAAAGGTAAGGTGGTGAAATATCTATCAATGAAAACATATGTTCCTTCTGATAATGTTGTAGATAACTTAATTACTGCAGATGGATCAACACCTAACTTCTTAACATCATCATCATTCTGCAGAAATGTATTTTTCCCTTGATAAATATCGAAGTCTAATATTAATCCTTTGGGAGTGGCGCAGACAAATTTTTTTAATCCTTCTGGATTAGGTTTATCTCGAACAAATTGTTTCATGTTACACGTTCCCGTAAAAGGTATCATTTGTTCGTCCACAGCAACCTCACTGTATCTTTGAAGTGTTAAGCAACCTCTTCGTATTCTTTCAATCAAAGGCCGGATCTTAAATAATTTGTCAGCATTTCTTTGATCTTGAGGCACATCAGCGTCAATAACTACTTTTAAATTGCTTCTGATTTGAAAATATCTATCACGTGTCATGGCTTGTGCAATACTGTTGACTCTTGTTGTCTTGGCCCAAAATATTCTAATTTGTGGATACTTAAGACAGGACATTAGGATAGATATTCCAAAAAATTTTTTCACCTCAGTTAGAGTAACGTTCAAAGCTTTTCCTTTTTCTTGCAAAAATTTAATATTCGTACAATTACAAATATTTTCAAAATCTGAATCATCAAAATACATACCGACGTAGTTTTCAACTTTCCAATTTTGCCTCTCGTGGACTGTATCGACAATTCCAATAAAATCTACATGCTGAGGGACAAAAACACCCATTTTATTCCATGTATTTCGGTTCTCAAGCTTTTTTTTCGTTCGTTGGGTGGCACGTTATCTAATTCATCTTCGGATGGTATTTCTGTGTCTTGTTCATCATCTGAGCCAAATTTGAAACGTCTATATCCGAACTTTCCAGACATTCAAGAAGTCTTTCATGGTCTACTTCGGGTCTTAAAAATTTTTTGTTACCAAAGACAGCTGAAACAAAAAAGTCTAATATAATATTTTATATAATTTACTATTTTATTTGGGAATTAAAGCTACAATTGTAGTTTTAAATTAATTTATTGACGTTTCATGCACAATAATACATAATATTTTATGTATGTCTAAAGACCTGACGTCCATAGAAATGGACGTCCCTATTTTAGATAAAAACAAACTCAAAATGGTTTGCTAAGACAATTAAATCACATTAATATATTTATAATATCGTATGTTATTAGACTAAGCAACATTTAGGTTAATAATCTAATAAAATTAGCTACTTACTATCAATTGTTTTTCTAGAACTGCTCGCCATGTTTATCACTTGCGATTAAGAGGTTAACTAAATTAAAATGTGGTCTCATCAATACAGCGCGCTGTTGTCAGGTTCACTAATATGTACACTACGATGGACTGTGGGACTAGGCGGTGTAAATTTAGTTCTTGCGAAAAAAATATATAATACGTAAATGTCCATTTAATTGGACATCAGGTCTCAGGAGGATATCTTATCTTGTTTTATCTTTACTTATTTCGTCAGTTGGACCCATTCCCGGTTCCAAAAGCTAGTTTCGAACCCACGACTCGCTCTCCACCAATCATCTGGCTGCCGTCCGCAGTGTCTCCATTGGTGTCCTTTCTAGCACCATCCAAAAAAGGTTTCCGAGTTTACAATCTAATGGCTTCAGCAGTTCTGCAGGAATTTCATCAAGTTCCGGTGCCTTTCTAACCTTCAGGGTAGTATCCTATTTTTTAGATAAAACTATATATTAAACAACCATTTTTTAAAACATTTGTTTACTAAACAAAACTTGTGTTTACTGTCCCATAGTGTTTAACCATCAATTTTTTTAACTTTTTTCATATGTGCTGTTTCTAATTTCCTTTTTGTCCTGTCTGTATCATGTCTTGTTTCTGCAGCGTATGTTATTATTGGTCTGATTGGACCGTTTTTCAAATTCTGCCTTTGATTTCTTTCCGGATATTTTTATTTCTCCACATTGTTGATAGTAAATAGATTTTATTATGTATCTTTCATTTTAATTATTATTTCTAATGATAATGATATAATGAAACTTTTTACATATGAACAAATTTTAACAAATTATTTGTAAATATTATTTTAACTCCAAAATCTTGTTTTATTTAATCAATTTGAATAATTGATGCTTTTGTAAGCCATTACCAGTTATTTGCGTTTTTTTTTAAGATTAAATAAATGAAATAGTCAATTTCATATTGCCTCCGATGTTGCTGTAGCAATTTTTTTATAAAAAAAAATGTTACATATTTTGAAAACACATTGTTCATTATAACTTTGTATTTGTTGGTTTTTTTGGTCATTGTAGATATTATACCATGCAAAATAAAAAATATATTACGCAATGTAGAATAAAATTCATTGAAATTGGAACTATCTAAATTATTTATTGAAAATATTAATTAATGTTAACATTTTTTTAATATTTAAAAAAGTTTAAATTAATTATACTTGCAATTGATGGATTCGACCGTTACTTGATGGAAATTCATTTTATGTAACAATAAAACACTGAAAACTTTGTTTTCAAACTTCCACAAAATTTATTTTAAATATTATCACTACAGCTGTTTCGGCTGATTGCCTTTCTCAAGTGATCTGTTTTGGCTTGGGTTTACAAATTTATAGTCTCTAATGAAATAGGTTGAGGAGGGGAGAACTGTTTGTCTCAAGTTGGTCATTCAGAATTATATCTGTGTTTTTTAATTTGTTTATTTCCATAGATTCTAACAAAGATAGCTTAAGGCCTTTATTTTGAATGTGAAGAATTTTAAATTTGTCATTAAAAGAATGATTATGATCTAGAAGGTGAAGTGCATATGTCGAATCTGTTTTTCTATAGATAAAATTGCTATAGATAAAATAGAATATAATAACAAAACAATAGAATTCTTAAATAATCAAAATATTGAAACTTTACACAAAGATCCGACAGAAAAATATCAAAAACAAATTAAGCTAGCGTTAGAAAATTCAAAATCAATACTAAATCCAATAGACCAGAAATACCTCAGTATCATGAACCCACAGCCTCCTAAATTATATTCTTTCATTAAATTACACAAACCGGATCACCCAATAAGACCTGTAGTTTCTTTTTATACAGCTCCGTCATATAAAATTTCAAAAAAACTGTTAGAGATTATTTTAGACCACACTAAATTTTCACCTAAATTTACCATAAAAAATACAATAGAACTGGTTAATAAAATACAACATTTTCAATTACCTAACAACTCCAGATTAATTTCATTTGACGTAAAAAATCTTTTTCCTAGTATCCCTCCTACAGAAACTTTTATTCTAGTAAAAAACCTTTTAGAGCAAAACAGTACAAATCCAATAATTACATCTGAAATTTTACATCTTCTTGAAGTTTGCATAAACCAGGACTACTTTGAATTTAATAATAAAATTTATACAAATAACAGCGCAGGACTTATAATGGGTAATCCTCTAAGCCCATTGCTATCAGATATTTTTATGGATCATCTAGAGACAAATATTTCAAAACATCCCGTATTCAAACAGTTTTTATATTGGTGGAGATACGTAGACGACGTACTGGTATGTTTCACAGGAACTAACAGGCAACTCGACCAATTTTTATCATATATTAATTTACTTCATAGTCATATTGAATTTACAATAGAAATAGAACAAAATCAATCCATAAATTTTTTAGATTTAAAAATTAGCAGACTTCAAAACAAACATGACTTCTCCATATTTCATAAACCTACCCATACTGACACGACTATACACAATTCGTCATCCCATCCAACTCAACATAAACTGGCAGCTTATCATAGTATGGTACATAGATTAACAGAAATTCCGATGTCAAAATACAACTTTGAGACAGAATTAAATATAATTAAGCAAATAGCAGTAAACAACGGATACAACGAACAAACAATTAATAAAATGTTAAATCAAAAACTACACAAGAAAGCCCTGAAATTAGTATTTCCACCACCAGAGAAAAAACCCAGTACCTTCTGCTCGATTACATATACAGGCAAAATAACAACAAAAATTGCCAAGCACATAAAAAAGAAAGGAATAACACCAGCTTTCCGAACAAATAACAACCTAGGCAAATATATTAAAAATAACAAGAGCCCAAATAAAAAACACTTAAATAGTGGTGTGTACAAACTTCAATGTGGCGACTGCCCAAAAACTTACATCGGTCAAACTGGTAGAAACTTTGATAAACGAATAGCAGAACATAAAAGGGCTTTCAAGAATAGAAAAACAGATTCGACATATGCACTTCACCTTCTAGATCATAATCATTCTTTTAATGACAAATTTAAAATTCTTCACATTCAAAATAAAGGCCTTAAGCTATCTTTGTTAGAATCTATGAAAATAAACAAATTAAAAAACACAGATATAATTCTGAATGACCAACTTGAGACAAACAGTTCTCCCCTCCTTAACCTATTTCATTAGAGACTATAAATTTGTAAACCCAAGCCAAAACAGATCACTTGAGAAAGGCAATCAGCCGAAACAGCTGTAGTGATAATATTTAAAATAAATTTTGTGGAAGTTTGAAAACAAAGTTTTCAGTGTTTTATTATTACATACTTGCAATTTATCATGCTTTTATAACAGAATACACAAGTTGTAGTATTTTAATAGATATGCTCACATATTTTGATATACATATTTTTATTAAATATAAAAATCTGAATTATTACATAACATCCAGATTTATTGATGATCATGACGTAACAAATTGTGCAAGGAAGGTTCTGTAAGAAATAGTGGAGATAACAGCATGCTATGAGAGAATATAAAGAAATCCGGTTTAAGAAATCCTGGTAAAACTGAATAAATAGTAAAGTTAGTGACAGTTCTTTACGTCAAATAGAGAAGGAAATAGGTATTCCAAATAAAGGTAATAAAAATTATACCGATATTTGAAGTATACAATTTGCAGAATGGTATAGAGGAAAATGTTGCTAAATCTAAAAAACCTAATGCAAAAAAATGCGAGAAGTATCGTATGATCAGTCTAATGAGCCACATTTTTAAGACCTTACAAGGTTCTCATATTAGTAAATGCTGTTCTCGCTGGCTCAATCCTGCTACGTATCTCTATGTCTGGATCTAAATCTTCAGTTATCCAACTACCGAGATATCTGGTCTCGGGGACCTTTTGGATGTTCTTATTGTTAACTCTTATATTTAATTGCATCTTTCGTGTTCTACTAACCACCATTAACTTCGTCTTGTCTATATTAATCTTTAAGCCCAGTCGTTCTCCTTCAGTGTTTATTCTATCTATTAGTCGTTGAAGCGCTTTTTGGCAATCAGCTATTATCACTGTATTATCAACATAGCGAAGTTTACTAATAGTCTGTCCAATGATTTTGATTCCGTCTTAAGTGTCACTTAAGGCTCTCTCGAAAATCGTTTCAGAGTAAAGATTAACAAGGAGGGGCAATAGAAGACAACCTTGTCGTACACCTTTTTCGATTGAGAAATATGGTGTAGATTCCAGTCCTACTCTCACAGATGCAACTTGATCCAAATAAAGGTTATTTATGATTATAAGGTCATTCTCATCTATCGAACCTTCCTGGAGCAATCTTACTAATTCTGAATAATTAACACAATCGAACGCTTTCTGGCAATCTATAAAGCATAGAAAGACATCTTTTTGCTGATATCTGCATTTCTGAAGTAGGACAGCTAAGCTCTAACGTGCTTCTCTTGTGCCAAATCCTTGTCTGAAACCGAACTGTGTGGGGCTAATGTCTCTTTCACAACTGTTGTATATTCTTGTATGAATTATCTTTAAGAAGAAGTTTAGGACTTGGCTCAATAGCTGATCATTCGGAATTGGTCGCAATCATTAGCGTTTGGCTTTTTTGGGATTGGTATACAGGTTGATTAAAGCCAATCCTGTGGTAATTGACCGGACCCATAAACGTCATTAAAAAGATCTACCAAGGCGTCTATATTGTCTTTACTTAACATTGTTAGAACCCCAATGTATATGTCGTCTGGGCGTGGTGCTTTTCCCAATTTACTCTGTTTGATTGCCATTATAACTTCTGAATTCAATATTTTGGGGGAGGGTTCACTTTTAGATTCACTTTCAGAGTTTCCTCTAGTATTGTCTAAGTATAGTTGCTGTCTGTAACTTCTCCAATGTTAAAGAAGATCCTTAGGATAAGTATTTAATTCATTGTCCTTCACAATACTGTTAAAACTTTTTTATGACCTGTCACTTCTTTAACGAGTTTATGTATGTTAAAGTGGTCATGTTTTTTTTTTCAATTCCTTCATTTCTGCACACCTGTCTAGTAGCCACTGTTTTTTAGCTTTGCGACACTGTTTTCGTATTTGTCTGTTTACCTGCCGATGTATGGTTCAGTCTTTGTTTTTAAATGATCTACGGTCATCTATCATTGATAATATTTCGTCAGTCATCCAATTATTCTCCTTGTACTTTTGGGAAGCGATCAGAGACTTGGTGATGGTTACGATAGCTTATTTAATACACTTCCATTTGTCTTCTATACTGATCGGTTGTTTAGATCTTGCCGTGAGATCCGCTATTGCCTCATTTAATTTTTCTGTGAGCTTTAGTTTAACGTTAGGTTGTTTTAAGCTGTTTATATCAATTTGCTTTATGGATTTTCTTTTAATTTTCTTAAGCTTAATTTTCAATTTTCCTAGTAAGGGATTGTGATCAGGTCCGATATCTGTTTCAGGGTACGTTTTTACTACTTGCAATCCATTTCTGTATCTCTGAGTAATCAATAAAAAATCAATTTGATTTCTTATGATGTTTTCATCTGTACGTTGTGGAGACTGCCAGGTGTGGAGTCTCTGAGGTGGTAGTTTGTACCAGGTATTAGCAATGACTAATTTTTCTTCTCGACAGAACTGGATTAGCATATCACCCCTCTCGTTTCGATCTCCTAAACCAAAGTCACCCACGACATCTTCAACACGTCTTCGCCCTACCTTCGCATTGAAATCCCCCATGATTGTAAGAGTCTGCTGGTTCTTCTTGATCAGTTTCATTTACTCCTTAATCTCTCTATAAATTGTTTTACTTCATTTTCAGGCTTGTCCAAGGTTGGTGCATAAATTTGTATAATGTTAAGGTCAACAGGATCGGCTCGGACTTGTAGTAGTGCTGCCTTATCTGAGTTTGCCACGAAGTGCCTTACTGATTTGTTTGAGGCTGTGTTCACTAGAAATCCAACTCCATTATTATGATGGGGTAGGTTATTTCCTGAGTAATATAGTGTCGCTTTTTCTTTACTATATTCATCACTGTTAGGCCAACTGATTTCGCTAAGTCCTATGATGTTTAGGTCGCATAGTTCCATTTCTTGTATTATGTTGTCTAGTTTACCGGTGGTGTAAAGACTTTTAACGTTCCAAGTACCCAGTTTTAGCTTTGAGGTTTTTCTCACTTTTGGGTGATTCCTAGCGTTGTTTCTCTTCGCGGAGATTCTTAGCACCCCTTGGCCACTTAAGGCCTGCCACGGACCAGGGGCCGTTGCTTGCAATGTCTTTTCTATCCTTGTCTTTATTGGGATATCCTTGGGGACCTTTAATAAAGTAATTTTCCATTGCCGTCTGTATTCTTATGCCGTTGATCCTATGTTCATCTGCCTTTTAGAGACAGTTTCTCATCCTAGGGACAAAAGAGTGCCCTGTTTCACGTATGCTCATCCGCCCTCTATCCAGAAACCGTTGGCAAGGTAAGTGGAATCACTTATACCGGCGATCGTTAGGTCAATATTTACTTTCTACTAGCACTAAAATCTGGGGTCGCTACTTCCGCCATTCTCGTCGTACCGCAGGTATCCTTCTCCGCCGTGGTTACCGTTGTGGTCTTCATCTGAAACCCTGGACAAGGGACCCTAAAAAAGTACTAGTTCTCCGGGTCTGGGACCACCTGGAATCTGTGGAGGGCACGGACTGATTCATTTTCCCTGATAGAACTGTCGAATAAAATCCAAGGAGTTCCTTCACACTGCCCCTTGAAGAATATTAGAGCTTCCAAAATAACTGTGGACTCGTCTGTGACTTTTATTGACTTTAATTTTAATTTCCATATTTTCTATACTATTTATCACATCATTTTCTTGTTCATCTTCTGTCTCTGTTACACCATATACTATAATATTTTTCTTTCTCACTTCCAGTTCTAGATCTTCTATTTTTTTTTCGTGTACTTTATTTTCTGATTTTAATGCTATGTTTTCAACTTTAATTCTGCGATTTCCAGTTTTATGAGCTGTAAATAAATTTGTACTTCATTTAGTTTTTGTTTTATTCGTATACCTCTATTATCCATAAATCTAATTTTTCACTATCTTTTTCATCATTTTCTCCATCTTTTTTCTTTTTTCAACTACAGATTCTTTTAAAATCCCTTGGTACTATAAGTTGTATTAAATTTAAAAATTTTGTGAAATTTTATTTAAATTATTACGAAAACTAAAAAGAATAAGTATAAAACCTACAACGTTTTTTTTTTCCAACATCCGTACTAAAAAATATTGGGGTGTCCGTTCATAATCAATGACCCTGTACACTACACGCCCATCTATGTCTTATATCTTGAGTGTGATTTGGGGTGCTGAATATTACGGCTGAATTAACTTGTTTATGTTTAACATGAAGCAGCAAATCAATGTGTCAGATATCAGAGGATGAAAATTAGTTCAGGTCCGCCACTCAGGCAGATACCCGTAAAATGACTTATTAGTCTGACATCAACCTGCACTGCTATCTTGATGTCTCACAGCGAGTTATTTCTCAAGTGATATTCAAGGAAAAAATTTCATATTACAGTGTTAAACTTCGTGGGAAATTTGTTTGTCACCACAAAAAAATTAAGGTCAATCAAAATAAATTTTAAAAAGTTTATAGATAAGGCGAAAAGCTCGGGTTCTTTTGAAAAAATATTGAGATGGTTTTGCATAAACATTACTTTCACAAGATACCCCAAATTAAGTTCCAAGAGGTGGCCCAGGCGAAAAGTTATTCAAATTTTAAAAAAAAAATTAAACAAATTGTAGCATTAAATTTTTTCGGCCAGAACAATTCTTTTTTTATTTTTTTGGATTATTCTGAGCAAAATGGGTCTATTTTTTTGTATCCTTGATCGTTTTCAAGTTATAAACAATTTAAAACTAAAAAATCGCAAAACTACGATTTTCAAGGTTCAACAACACAAGTAAAAAATATTATTTTTGAATTCAGCAAGGACCTACATTCAAGATAAAAGCTTGTATCATTTCTTAATAAACATTTTGGGCTTAATTAATATTGAAACTTTGTTTTTTAATGGTTAATGAAGCGCTTGTGACAAGACAGACGCATGGGATACGGCGTGTCCAATATCAAATCTTCAGAATTCATATCCGAAATTGAACAGTATAATTTTATCACCCAGTAGACCGAATTAATTTATTTGTTATTAAATACACACACGTAGTTAATTAGGTTACATACGGATTTGGTCAATTATCAACAATATAATTTGGATATCAGTCAAAAGTGCTGACAAAGTTAAACAATTTACATAAATTAGACACACATATCACGCGAGGCCCGCGAATATATTGACCCAATTAAAACTTATATAAAACTAATATCTCTTGCCTAGAGAAGCATTCAATCAATATTCACTCAACAAACTTCAGTCTTCAGCGATCAACTGCAACAGTCTCTACTCAAAGTAATCCCGGGTCAACACCCATAGTGTACGTCTCATCAATAAACTCTGCTACTATTATTTGGTGTTTCCATTACAACTGAACAAACATCTCCACTGAGCCATCGAAGGGGAATTGTTCACGGCGTGTATAAGAGAGAGAAACATCCAGCTTTCATTTATCACGCCCACTGCTGGACATAGGTATTCCTTAAACTCTTCCATTCTTTGCGATTTTGTGCTCGCCGTCGTCAGCCAAACGTGTAGGTGGTCTTCCTCTAATACGTTTGTCTGCTCTTAGCCTCCAATATGTAATTTTACTCGTTCATCGTGAGTCATGCATTCTCGCTTCATGGCCTGCCCAATTCCATTTAAGTTCCACTATGCGTTCTACAACATCAGCAATACTCGTCCTTCTTCCAGATCTTCATTTCTTATTCGTCCCGCAAGTTCACTCCCAACATAGATCGTTCCATTCGCCTCTGTGCCACTCTCAATTTCGAAGCCGTAGTCTTGGTTAGAGTCATAGTTTCCGCCCCATAGATCATGACCGGTAATACGCATTGGTCAAATACTTTTCTTTTGAGGCTAATTTGTATGTTGGCCCTAAGTGTGTATCGCAGTTTTCCAAAGGCTGTCCACGCTAAAATAATTCGTCTTTGGATTTCGCATGTTTGGTTATCCCTGCTGATTCTTATTTCGTGACCCAAATACGTATATTTCTCGAGTAGTTCTACCACTTTGTTTTGAATAGTTAAATAGTTATTGGAAACCGTATTTGTCATAAACTTAGTTTTGGACAAGTTCATTCTGAGGCCTACCTTCGAACATGCAAAGTCCAATTCATTTAACATATCTGTGGCTTTTCCTAAATCATCTGTGATAAGGACAATGTCATCTGCGAAACGAAGATGGTTAAGTTTTTAGCCGTCTATTGTTACTCCTCTGTAGTCCCAATTGACCATCTTAAAGGCATATTCTAATGTGATTATCAATTATTTTAGTGACAATGTAGTTCCTTGCCTTATGCCACGTTTTATTTTTATTGATCGGGTTTTATCGTGTATCGTAACAGTCATAGTGGCATTTTTGTAAATATTTTAAATAAGTTCACTATACCTATGGTCAATCCTGCTATCATTTATTGCTTTTATAAGGCTATTTAGATCGTGTCGAACGCTTTATGAAAATCTATAAAACTGCGGACAATAGGTTTGTTGTATTCTATAGATTTTTCACTGAGCGTCTTAATGTATGTAGGTGATCATTGGTACCATAATTTTATCGAAATCCTGCCTGCTCTCTCGATTGGTAGAAATTTAATTTTCTCCCCAATCTTGATGTCACTAACATAGTGAAAAGCTTATATATGTGGTTCAACAGGCTAATAGGTCTATAATTATCTAGGTCCGTTCTATCCCTTTTTTTTATGTAAAAAGAAGGACACCTCTCTTGCTGCAAACATAGATTGAACAGTTTTCTTAATTGATTTAATAACATATCTCCTCCATTTACGATAGCTTTTATTACAATTCCATTCTCTTCTGGGGCTTTGTTATTTTTCATTTCTCTTAACGCTTCTCAAATCTCATCTAGATTTATTTCTGGCATTAATTCGGAACCTTAATTCATGATCTTCTTTGAAATGGCTGCTTGTATTCTTGTTTGATCTTCTCGTCTACTTCCATATAATTTCTTCGACGACCCGTATTTACTCGTCTCGTTTTAAATTTTCTTAAATCTCTCCTGATGACCTTCGAAACAGTTTTATTCTTTTTTCTTAGAGTATGGCTGTCTGCATTTTCATCGTTTCTCATTTGCCTTCTTTGATCTAGCAGCGTTTCAGTATATGGACTTATTTTACTATCTGATTTCCTTTTAGGACAGTGCACTCGGTGACTTTCTTGTAAGGCGTTTATGATGCAATTATTCAAGTTGTTAAGATCGTTCCCGGAGGTTTCATGCAGTAGTAGCTTGTTATTGATATGTGGCTGATATTGGTTGATATCTAATGGGGCTGTCCAGATACCATAAGATTTATTTTTAATCATTATCTGTCTTTCTCTTTTTGTGTTGATTTGGACTATCGCTCCTAATATTCTGTGGTCACTACTGGTGGTGGACTTGTTGAGTACTGTTACATCTTTAATTATTTGTTTTTTCTCACTTATGATGTAGTTGACTTTGTTCCTTGTTCTACCGTTTGGACTTTACCAGGTCCATCTTACGTGCATTTTTTTGTAGAAATAAGCTGTTCATGTCGAATAAATTATTCTGTAGTAGGAATCCTACTAGCGTTTCTCCTCTGTCATTTCTTCCTGGGAACCGAATTTTCCCAAGGATGTTTCTAGCTCTGCTTCTTTTACACCTATTCTTGCGTTGAAATCCCTGCATAAAATTGTAAATTGAGTACGAGAATATATCGTCACAGATATACGTCGCATATATGAGGAGCATACATGCAAAAGCCGATAAATCCACTTTTCCAATTTTAAGATAATAGCCAAAAACTTGTACAGCAAAATCCCACAACAATTTAAAGAAACATCATATTGGAAATAAATAGTATAAGTCATGTAATAAAATTCTAGAATTTTAATAAATGCATTATCTTTTTTTACTGTTTTAATTAATGATTTTTTTTATTTATCGGGTTTTGCTTGAAAACAGAAATTTATCGGTTTTTGCCTGAAAGATCTTTGCAAGAGCATCATATTTTTGTTGCTAATAAAAGAAAATAAGAGAACTAGAAGTACTTAACAATTTAAACTAAGTAAAATCAAATTTGAAGCGTTGGTTCCTCTTCTAGGCAGTCACATGGCTCCCCTTTCTCTTCCTCCTCATTCTTTTCATTAGAACTTTTGCCATTATTCTGCGTTTAAGGGATTTTTTTTCGAATACCCCGAGTCAATTCTTTTTCTGAGATGGTCAACTCAATATCGGAAAATTTTTGGTTTCAAAAGTTTTTCAAAATTTTCCAACATAGCACATTGTGCCCATACATCTGATGCTGGAGTAGAAAACCCAATGTTAAAATCATTAACGAATATGTTACTAAACATCGAAAAGTTTATATTATGTTCAGGGTCGCATTGAATACGGTGCATGCCATGTAATTTCAGCGGCCAAATAAATTCGTCTTGCTTTCTTTTTATTATAATGTCTTTCTCTTTCTTATAGTTTACCAATAAACTCTCTTATTTTATTCTTTTTGACAACAGATTCTGTGGACACGTGATCTCCACCCCGATTTTCTTTTGGGATGTTTCCGTCTGACAATGTTTTAGCAACGTAGTCTATAGATCTTTTTTAATATTCACTGACATGTAATGACGTAATTATTTGATATAGTGTTTCGACTTAACATTATTTTCAAAAATTTTATTTCGAATGGCTCGAATGTCACTTTCAACAATGCTATTGCAGTGATAAGTAGGGCCATTATGTTTGCAAACTCTTGTAAAGTTTTCCAAATGGGGATGGTACCTTTACTTTTGCAATTTCTACCTTTTGGTCTCACTTTTCTTTTTTTTTTCCTATTTCCTTTACTAATTTCTAACAGACTTGCTTCCATTGTTAAAACTTTACGATAAACAAGTTCTTAATACGTAATTCATAAACAACATAACATAACCTCTTAATCCTTTCCCCCTTAATTTCGACAACGTGATTAAGGAAACATAGTCCTCTCGTTTTTAATTTACAAAGTACTACATAGGAAAACAAGTCTATTTCTTTGTTTATGCTACTACTATAAAACGAATCCCGAAACAGCATAAAGCAACCTGTTATAAGTACGCACGATATAATGGATTTACATAATAGATTGCAAATTAATTATTTAAAGATATATCGGGTTTTGCTTGAAATTTTGATTTATCGGCATTTGCTCGAACAGGTCAACTTTGTACACCGTTTTAAGGGGAAAATATCGGTTTTTGTTGTAATTTTATATTCTAGAAACAGAGAGGGCTACTAAATTAGTATGAATTCATATTCAGGTTAAAAAATTTAAAAAGTGGATTTATCAAGTTTTGCATGTATGCTCCTCATATACGCAGTAGATATATCGTCATAAAATATTTCGATTTCTTCGTCTGCATGGTCTGTTGTTGGAGCGTATACTTGTATAATTTTGAGATGGTATCTACTGTTCAGCTTCAGAATAAGATATGCCACTCTAGATGATATACTTTGGATATTTATTACCTTGTTGACAAAGAAGGATCTCTGTGGACAAAAAGAAACAAAAAAACAAAATTTGTTTAATTTACTAATGTTTGTATTTTGAGAACGATTTCCGAAGTGGAAATTGAAAAGTCAATAAACTTCCTTTAACTTTTAATTGTGGCTTATTTCCATTTAAATAGTAATTACTTTAAGAAGAAGAAGATCTAGAATATATGCTACAAAACCGGTCTTCAGTTGCAAGGTGCAGTTTATTGTGTATACTAGTGTTATGGAAAATTTGGAAGTGCCGTGTAAACGCCGAAAAATTGGTCCTTTAACAGTTAATGAAAAAACATTAATATTTAATTGTTTTAAATTATTTACAGACCAACGTTTATGTGAAAGTGTTGATGAGACCGTTGCGTTAGCAGTACACTTGGTGTTGGGAAATCTACGATTTACAAAGTTATTAAAGAAGAGAAATGTGGTAGTATTCAAATGCCACGTAATGCTTCAGGGAAACCAAAATTTCAAATAGAATATCATTTTAAAGAAGGACTTCGACGGAAAGTGCATGAATTCTTCTTTAGACAAGAATTTCCAACATTGGATAAAGTTCAGTTCGAGATGATAAGGATTACCCAGAAATGAGTCGAAGTACGTTATGGAAACTTTTAAAAGAAATAGGCTTCCGCTGGAAAAAGAATCCCAGAAAGTCTATTCTATTAGAAAGAAGCGATATTGTCATATGGAGAAGACATTTTCTAAGAACCATAAAGGAAATGAGAAACCAAAAAAGAAAAATATTTTATCATGATGAAACATGAATCAACGAGGGTCATACACCAAATATATTTTGGCAGGATGAAACTGTTACAAGTCAAAGGCACGCTTTTGCAAATATCTTATCTACTGATTTAAACCCACCATCAGGAAAGGGACGCAGGCTGATAATAGTACACATTGGCAGTTCACACGGTTTTGTTGAAGGTGGTTTATTACCTTTTGAATCAACTCGTACCGGTCACTACCATGAAGACATGAACGCTGATGTCTTTCAAGAATGGTTCGAACAAATGATAGATCTTCTTCCTAAGAACTGTGTAATAGTAATGGATAATGCAAGTTATCACTCCAGACTTATAGAAGGACTGCCCACAACCAAGTGGTTAAAAAAAGACTTGCAGAATTGGCTGAGTTCAAAAAATATTACGTACCATCCCGGATCTATAAGAAAGGAACTTTATTCGTTGTGTGCCCTTCATAAAGAAAAATTTAAAAAATACGAAATTGATGAAATTGCCAAAAATCGTGGAATGACAGTACTTTGATCCCCACCATATCATTGTGAATTAAACCCGATTAAACTGGTATGGGCACAGATAAAGAGTGAAGTTTCAAGAAAAAAATGCCACTTTTAAAATTCATGATGTTAAACAGTTGTTTTTTGGAGGCCGTAAATAATGTAAAACCTGAAAACTGGGAAAAGGCAGTAAATCACACTATTAAAGAAGAGGAAAAAATGTGGAAGCTGGACAATATTACTGATAAAATGATCGAGCCAGTTATTATAAATCTTGGTTCTGAAAGTTCATCTTCTGAATCTGATTTGGATTTGTAACAAGTAGCTGTAAGTTTTATATTAATATTTTTATTCCTCTATTTAACATACCTTAGACGGTTTTAAAAAATTTTTTCTCTTTTGTAATTTTTAAAAATTAAAAAAAATGTGAATTTTTTAAAACCCTTTTTAATGTATGCCAGTCAGTTCTAATATAGTGTGTGATAAAAGAGGTCACTTTTGTTTACATACACATAACACTTTATAACACTGAAATAATTCATTTATTTTTTACAATTATTCAAAGTAATTTTTCATTTAATCTTGAGCACGCCCATGGAGTGGTCGAAGGTACCAGTTAAAATTATGCTAAAATTACTCTCTCGTTCATAAAAATAAACTATAACAACAGGATAGCAGACAGTAAAAAACCAAGAACTAAAAAATAATAAGAAAATAAAAGGCACTAAAAACTTAAATACTTAGTATTCATATTTAAACCATTGGATAAACAGAACACTAGGACTACAATGTCTACTATATGATGACGTCAAAAAAAATTTGACAAAGTGTATTAATTATCATTATTTATAATAATCTAGGAAAAGTAGAGAATCAGTTATCAAATTACTGCTTTTATTTCCTAAAGCCTGGACTACCACTACCATAATTCCTCTTTTGAAATCTAACAAAAACAAGTCAAACCTGGAATCTTATAGACCAATATCTTCCTGTTAATGCAAATTACTAGAAAAAAATTTAAATAGACGGTTACAATTCTTTTTAGAATCAAAAAATCTAATAGTTAATCAGCAAAGCGGCTTTAGGAAAAATAGAAGCACAACTGACAATTTAGATGTTAAAGCTGTTAAAGCAATCTCATATGCAGATGACCTTGTAATATATATTTTTCATAAGAATCTTAATGTGGCATCAAACATTATTCAACTTTCTATTAGCGGGTTTACTTCTTCCCAATAATGACTATTTCGCCAATTAAAAACCCCTCGTCTGGTAAAAGTTGCTTCGTCGGTGAACATAATATTCCTAATAAAGTGTCTGTCATTACGATGTTTATTCAAAATACGTTGACAAAACTGTAACCGTCGTGGAAGATCTATTGGAAGTAAATTTTGAACAGGAGTGAAGTGATAAGGATGGAGGTTATTTTTTTCAGAGTTCTAACAATAGACGACAGACTTACTCCTGTTGCTGCTGATAGATGTCGTGAACTTATTTCAGGATTTTCGTCTACTCGAACCAAAAGTTTATCTTCTTGATTAGGTGTGATTTGTTTCGGTCGACCACCCCGATTTTTAGTATGAAATGGCCTGGTTTCACCTAACGATATAATCTTGCAAAAGTTTTGTGATTTGGTTGCCTTCTGTTTGCGTATAACATTCCATACCTTTCATTTCAATCAAAAAAAGTAATGATTACCTTTAAAAATTCAACATTACACTACACTGTTACATCAAAAATAATTTACTCTGAACAAATGACATTTACCACCAACAATTATCTGACACTCCAAAGCATACTTTTCATAAATGAAATAATATTTATTTTGTTTCATCAGTTCATCATCAAAAAGTTTCATCAGCAAAAGTTTAGACTCAATTTGATCATTAGGAATGATCCACGTGGCGACCTCTATGACAAAACGTAAAATTGTAAATAAAATACTATTTCTTGTCTAAGATTATGCCTCTGTGCCAATTTTGATAGCAATTTATAAATATACAGGGAAACTATTAGCAAAAAACGAAAAACAAAAATTTACTTTAACACCCTGCATCTTTTTTCTCAGCAACATTTTATTAAGGCATATTTGGCCCAATAGCCATATTTTGGTCCAAATAACCTGTCCTTAGTCTATGTCTCAATAGTTATGACTCACCCTGTATAGCAAAAACTAGATTTTAAATTTTTTGACAAAATTGTTGTGTTAAATTGATACTCCTTCTATACTGTATTTAGATCACTTCACCTCTATCGGGAACTCCTACTCTTTGATGTGCTGATTTTTTTCCTTCTTTCGTTCTGTTTATGTATGTATTATATAAATGTATAATTTTTAGTGCTGTTTTTTCGTATTGATAATAATTACGTACAGTCCATTTGCTAGATTTTCTTGCAAGTATGCCGTTATTGACGAATTATTTTTTATATTAATTTAATTATTTTCATGTTATTTCAATATTCAATACTTTTTCGTACTGCATTAAAAATATCACGACGGAGAGTATGTACAATTATTAACAGACAAAAAAATATTCATATTCTTTTAAAGTCATGCAAAAATGGACCTCGTCCGAAAAACAAAACAACCGATTTATCTGAGGAATCAAAATTGGCAATGCGGAATAGGGTATAGGATATAGAGCAACATAGTAAGTACCAATTTCTTTAATCTAAATTTAACCCTAGAACCACAAGATTACGTCGGATCCGACATCGAGTCTGACATTTTATGCATATTCGCGATAGCCAGTTCCGACAGGGGGCGCCGAAGATTTTAAAGATGGACGATAACTTCGGGAAAACAAATCATTAACTGTCATTATATCAAATGGAAAGGAAAACTACTGGACTACCAAGTGATATAAAGTGCGCTTAGACAGTGCGGATTGTAACAAAATCATTAGGTTTTTAAAGAAAACCAAATTGTATAATGAATAAGTGATACTTTATTGTATCACTTATTCATTATAAGTGATTATAATTGATAAGAAAAATTTTTAAATTAGGTATAATCAACTTTGTAAAAACTTTATAGTTTACATTTTATATTAATCATTATAATATATTATAGTCTATATTGTACCACCGCTAGTAATCTTCTATGGTTGATGTGGGTTATTCTTCAATAAAAAAATTACTGCTTTTTCATAAATGTATGTTATTGTGAATTTTAAGTACATTCTTAGATATATTTTATAGATGATGACAGTTTCGTTGATCTTTATGATGATTAATTTGCTGCAGCGGTTACATTTATCTATTAACGCTTCGATTTTGAGTAGTGTTCCGATAAGGTGCAGCGAAGCGATTCGCTACATTTGTTTCCGTCCTAATAAAATAATTTACTGTATAATGTCTACTCCACTACCCTTCTGATCACGTTTGACATAATTACGGGTGGCCGTCGGCTTAATTACCATTCCGAAGGACAATTTGAAATGTAATTACTGGTCCAATTATACTGGAAAGTGAATTCCTCTTCAGTCTCTACGGGTTTAGCGTTTAATCACTCTATAGAGCCAGTTTAGCTACTTTCTTTATTTTTTGAAACAATATTTCATAAAATATTCAAAAAAATTGTAATTTTTTTAATGCAAGTTTTATTTCTGTTTTATTTAAGTGTCTTTCGATTCTATATGATGAAAGTCCGCTAAACACAGGCAATGGATATTACAAAAGTTTTTTTTATTTACAATTAAGGCGCATCAACCTCTGTGGTTATTAGCGCCGCTCGGTATTAATATATACTGATTTTGACATACATAGATTTTTACATACATAAATCTAAGTTTTACATACATAAAACTAAGTACATTGGTTAATAGAAGCATTGACAACTACACATTTATTTGTACACGCACTGATGTTTATATTTGGTTGTATATTCCTATTGATTTTAGAAAACTTAAAACTGACGAATAGACACAGTTTTTTTCTAGACACTCGCCTAGCTTTGTCGGCAGGTTACACTTTTTCCTCTCATTTCAATATGCAGGGCATTCGATTAAGCAATGTTGGACGCTTAGGCCCGGCGCAAATTGAGCACAACCCACGCACATCCCACGCGCAGCCCACGCGTGGGTTATTTTGTAAAACGTGGTTTTAGACGGAGCGACACATATTAAACCCAAACCACGGCCAGGCTACTGCCAGACTTGGTTGGCGTGGATAGAGTTGTCCTAGCAACACAGTTTCGTGGGTCGTGGGTCTCTACCTAACCTTATTTATTTTGTTTTGTGTGACCAATTTTTTGTTATTCAGTGAAAATGGAAAAGTTTATTAAAATTGGTCGAAGCTTTAGTGTCTTGTATGATACTAGAAATGAAGATTACATGAGAACAAAACTAATATTTTCTTTATTTGTGCTAAGCGACTTGGATGTAAGTCGCCGTTATAATTATTCTATTTATTATAAAAACTTAAATTTAACTATTCTATATTATTATAAAAAAAATAATTTAAATTATTTTTTTATTAAATCAAATGAGAAATATAACAAATCGAGAACTAAGGAAAAAAACAAATTTTCATTTCCTAGCAAAATGTTTATGAAGATGAAAACTTCAAAATAAAATTTGATGGTACTTTTTCGTGATGCTCATATTGTAATTGCTTTTATACACTGAAATTAAATTAAAAAAGAACATGAAGAAACTAGAAAAATAATAGTTTTTTGTTGAAGGATTTCAATTTTTTACCCTTAGCATTTGTGAAAGTTTTCAAGATATTTATATTTTCAGATTAGAAACTGTTAGTGGGATATTAGGTAAAAATTAAAAGGTCTTTAGAAAATAAAATCTTTATTTAAACTAATATACTGAAGACAGTCTATCTTTTCTTTGAATGGTATTTGCGAAAACAATCTTCTATGCATAGTCCAGCTTTTTCGTCACAATCAGCACACTCGTAAATTGTGGTTTTCCTAATTTTATGGATACAACATATATTCTACACAAATATTTGACATGGGCGTGGGCTGTGTTCAATATGCGTTAGTATTGAAAAACGTGTACTTGGACTAGGTTGGACCATACGTGGGCTGCGCGTGGGATGTGCGTGGGCTGTGCTTAATTTGCGCCGGGCCTTAAACTGTTGAAACACTTACCGCACATTGGGTGAAGACTTCCAGTAATAGGGTATTTATGTGTTAGGCGTGTATGTCCTAATCTCAGTCTGTTTATTATAGTTTGGTCTTTCCTGTTGCTACACTTATTCTTTCATCTTGTAACTGTTGTTTTTATGTCTCGTAGTTTTTAACTGCTTACATTCAATTTAGTTTAACACCGCCTTGCAAAAATAATTTCGTAACGTATGCCCATACTGATTTCTTTAATGCAAATTCAGTTTTATCCCATTTAAACTGGCAATCTATAGTTTTGTTCGCGGAGACAGTCCCTGACTAGTTTTGGATAAAGTTCGGACCGATTTGGGATTAATGTTGTGCGCTGGCGCGATAAGTTATTAGTTTTTAACAGCTATTTCTCCGCGAACGATTTCCGGACGTTTCTGACTGTTTCTAACCCCAAAACATCAACACGCTGTTTTGTTTATATGTACAAGGCGAGGAACACAGACGTTTGACAAAAATTTATTTTAAAGACGATATCGCTGTATTGCCAAAATGTGTAAGTAAAAAATAGGGTACTAGCACAAAGTAATAAACAATTGTAATAATAAATAATAATAAATTTTGGTTTATTCTGTGGTACTAGTGTAGTAAGACGAAACGATGTCTACGGAGATGAAATTTATATCAATGACTCTTAACGTCCAGAATTTCCTCTAAATCCTCATCGCTGGATGTAAAATGATAGCTTATCTATAAATAACATTAATTTTTTAATACTTATAAATATATGTACTGTTTTTATTTCCATATTTATAAAGCAATAAAATATTAAATGACTTTTTTATATTTTTTAATTTATATTGCTAAAAAGATTTAGAGAGTTTTAGTTATATTTATTTAAAGACGTCGAAACGTAAAGATTATATTGCCTTTTCTCAACAAAAATAAATAATAGGTTAGTTAGTATTAGCGATTGTCCAAAAAAAAACAAACACAAAACCTGACAATTTACAGTTTCTATAGCGATTGCGCTAACTAAAAATCCGCACTCTAATCCATGAACCAAATGGACTGATCATGAACCAGTTTGAAACTCTCTGCGAAAATCGAACTCTTTGTCAAAGTCCCGGATTTTTAACACCGCGAACGCCTGAAAACAGAAGTGCGCATGCGAATCAGTCAAAAACCAGTCAGGGACTGTCTCCGCGAACAAGACTTATTTTTCTTTTAATCACTCTGATCCATCGTCAATGTGGGGCTCTTTTCTTCATATTGCTATTACAACAATTTCTGATCATACAACTGAACGGCAGCTATACAGAAATCGAATAAAACCTTGGATTAACCTATTAACCTCTCAGCTACCGATTTAATTCGACATAAGCGAAAGCTTTGGCGAAAATATAAACTTACTGGTTCCCTTGATGATTTTCTTGTTCACCGTAATTTTTCTAACCGAGTCAAACAGTTTTTGCTAAAGTTATGAACAGAATTTGAAGAATCTATCATTGCACGTGGTAATAGTTAAAAAGTGTATCGGTACATTCGTACATTTTTATCTTCTAAAGTCTCCATACCGTTACTTCAAAAAGCTAACGGGTCTTTATATTCTTCGAATACCGAATCTTCGGAATGCTTATCGTTATTCGTTTCTTAGGTTTTTATAGATCAACCTAACGATACCATTTCTCAAATAATGTGCCCACGTTTGTCTAAAAGTCTTGACAATATATCTTTTACACCGGATGAAATTAAACATCGTTTAAGAAAATTTTTTTTCTCGGACTCACCTCTTTTTTCCTCAAACAATGTGCAGAATCTGTAACCATCCCTATATCTTTCATAATGAATGCTTTTTTTATCAAGGTTCTCTCCCCTCGTCCTGGAAATTGGCTTCGGTTACTCATGTATTCAAGAAAGGAAATAAACTTGATTGCAATAGTTTTCGTCCAATCAGCCTGGTTCCTAGTTTCGGCAAGGTTATGGAATCGATTATTTTGGAAGCTATGGAAAGCTAACCTGAGTTAAAGGTCGTTTAACGATCACAAACTCACTTAAATTGTGTAAATGACTGGTCACTATCTTTAAATAATCGGAATCAATATAGTCTACTTGATTTTGAGAAAATATTGATTTTTCATGTTGAGAACCCTTATGACTAGCTCTTCTGACGAGACCTATTAGGTCGAAATACGTATCAAGAAATACATAGGATTTGTTTGCGTGAAATCAAATATTTGCTGCCTTTTCTCATTTTATTCGAATTTACTCTGTGTGAGTACTAGAAGCACAATTCGCTAAGGATTTCTGCTTAGTTGTAAAAGACATGTCGTGGAATGCAAATTTTAGATTCCCCATGTCTCTTTTAACATCTTTTATCAACGTCTGTTTGCCTTACAATTTTTAGAAGGCTCAGATTATAAAGCAGAAATCTGAATTGTGTTTCGAAACTATTTTACGATTTGTGTTAGTCTTTGTGGTCAAAAAATGTGTTGTTTATTCTTATTTCATTATTCGTGCAGAAGTTGATCATAAGTTCTCCATTTTCCTTCTTAACATTTTCGTTATGTTTTTGTTTAATTCCTGGTATTACTTGATTGCTTATTTGGGCGTTAAAATCCCCCAATATTATTATCATTCCTTTGACTTGGTCCACTACTTAATGTAATTGGTAGTAAAACGCTTCCCTTGTTGTTTGACGTTTGTTATTTTCTTGGCCGTATACTCCGATGATGTTTAGGTTTTCCTTCTCCATTCTTATCTTTGCTGATACCATTCTTTCTGATATGTATTGACACTCTTTGATATGATTTTGGTGCCTTTGGTGTATTAGTAAGGCTACACCTTCATTTATCAAAACTTAATTGTATTTTTATTTACTCACCTTTTGAGTATAAAAAATCAGTTTACGAAGCTGGAAAGGGAATTTAGATACTTATGTCAGTCCATTTCTCGTCGGTTTTGCTTTGAAAGTTGTAGACGACAGATATGCACATATTTGGGCAACTATCTGAATTTTGGCTTCAAAAACTAAGAAATTTTCGAATTTCGACTGTCAAAAAAAATTATTTATTGACTACAAATATATACATATTTGTTTAAATATTGTTTATATATATATATATATATATATATATATATATATATATATATATATATAGATAATAGTAAGAAAGAAGAATAAATACATATAATAATTATTTAGGACAATTTATAATATAAATCATATTATATTATAAATAAATAAAATCCATATATATATATATATATATATATATATATATATATATATATAAATTGTAATGTATAAAGAGGATTACCTACAAAAAACTGGAGAACTCTTAAATGATACTAAGTATTACACTAAACTTAGAAGGAGTCCTGTTTGTACTTTACAACAAAAAGCAAATTTTCTAGTATCAAAATTAAACAGTAAGAAATTTATTGATAATAAAAAAGCAAAAGAACTCAAAAGGTATAATTCTATTGCACCACGGTTTTATGCTCTACCTAAAATACATAAACCAACTTTATCTATGAGACCAATTGTTTCATCTCTATGCCCTCCAAATGGACCAATAGCACAGCTCCTCACTGATATCTTAACCAATGCTTATAATCTAAACAACAATTTTTACATAAAAGATTCATTTGATTTTAGTTCTTTCATTAATAATTTCCAATTACCACAAAATTATGTTTTAGTTAGTTTTGATGTAACATCTCTTTTTACTAATTTACCTTTAAATTTAATCATAAGTAATGTTGAAAAACATTGGAATGAGATTTCGCAACATACTAATATTGACTTATTACATTTTAAAACACTCATCAACTTTGTTTTTGATTCTAATATTTTTATATTTAATGGTGTTTTTTATAAACAAATTTTTGGTAGCCCTATGGGATCTAGTCTTTCACCCATTCTAAGTAGCTATGTCATGGATGATGTTATTAGTGATTGTATCAATAATTGCACTTTTTTCATTCCATTTATCAAAAGATATGTAGATGATCTAGTTTTGGCACTTCCTAAACACAAAATTCTTGAAACAGTCAACATTTTCAACAATCATAATCAACATATACAATTTACAGTTGAGGAAGAGGTAGATAATTCTCTACCATTCCTTGACATGAGAATTATAAGAAATACAGACAATATGTTGAAAACTAGATGGTTCAGGAAACCCATATGTAGTAATAGATTTATAAGTTATTACTCTAATCATCCAAATAAGATGAAAATGAACCTTATAACAGGATTAAAGGAACGTGTTTTAAAACTTTCTCATCCAGACTATCTAAAAGAAGATCTTCATTTGTTAAAAAATATTTTAATTCAAAACTCTTATCCTCCTGATATGCTACATAGGATGCTTTTTTCTAATTTATTAAATATAAATAACTTAACACCATTTTTTGCTAAATCTCCAAACACTGTATCCAACAATCAAAACATATATTATCATTCACTACCTTTTATACCATCATTAACTCCTAAATTAATACAAACATTAAAGGTTATTGACAATATAAAAATAGCAACAAAGAACATCAAAACTATTTCATCTTTATATTCCAAAACTAAATATCCTATAGACAAATTAGATCAAATAAATGTAGTATACAGCATTGTTTGTACTCAGTGTGAAGCTGAGTATATTGGTGAGACTGGAAGAAATCTCTCAAATCGCATTATTTCTCACAAGAGTGATTGTAGAATTAAGAAACCATCTTGTGCTTTGGCAGAGCATGTAATAGACAAAGACCATATTATGAAGTTTGATAATATTAAAATTTTATGTAATGAAAGTAATAAATTTAAAAGAAATTTTTTGGAAATGGTTTGTATTAGCAAAAGTGATAATAATTTAAACAAAAGGTCAGAAATTCAAAATTTAAGCAAAATTTATAATTATATAATTTCTATTTAATTTATATATGCAGTCAGTAAAATATCACATTTTGAATTTTCCATGTATTTGTTACATTTTTTCGGGCATCTATCAATGGTGAATAAATCTTCTTCTTTTTTGTTACTAAACAAAGAAGAATTTTTTAAACAAAATTTTATTTTTGACAATATGTCAAAAATAAAAATTTTTAAGTTAGTATTTATGACATTTAGGCTGGTTGTAGCTATTCTATTTTTGTTTACAAATTCAATTTTTTTTTTTAAAACTTCATCAAAATTTTTCAGAGAAACATTTATTAGAATAAGACATTTTTTTATTAATATTTTTTGTATTTAATATGTAAGCAGTAGTTTTATATAAAAAACTAATTTTATTTGGTGAGTTAACAAAAAATTTTTTATTTCTAGTTCAACTTTGTAAGACATTTTGTATTTATATAAATATATATATATATATATATATATATATATATATATATATATATATATTGTTTAAATTAATAGACACGCTATAACGAAACTGCATACATTGTCCTGTATTGAAATGGTAATTTAAAAATGTGTTTTGCTTTCTCCAACCGATATTTAAGTTTTCATCAATAAAAATGTCACAGCACGATAAAAGTACATTAATCTTTTCTACAGTTTTAAATACAAATTAATAAATTCGAATAATTTATGGTTTTCAAGACGCTTGAGTTGTTAATTCACGTTGCCTGTAATCTTTTAAATCTCGTATTCGATTTTTTTTTAAATAACTCGACTCATAAAAGACGAAAAGTGGCATATTATTATATTCATGAGGGCAAAAACATTGATCTATTTTTGATGGATAAGTGAAACCACCCAAACTTAAATAAGTAGCGTATAAACTACCATAAACAATACCAAGTATAGCAATGAATGCACTTTTATAAACTCCTGCACAAAATTAACGCACCACTTTATCTAAATATTTACAATATAAACACAAAATAAAACTAAATTACATTGAAATAATAATAAACACCTACAAATAAGTCCAACATGACTTTATCATGACCTTAATTTGCGGTATTGTTTATTTAAAAATTTGTTTTTGCCAGAAATGCGTAATTAAGCGTAGGTACAAGAGATGCACTGTTTAGTCTACAAGTATTATTTCAAAGATGCAGAGATATGACTTGCGATATTTACACCTGCTTTGTGGACTACCAAAAAGCATTTGATACAGTTCAACACCAAAAAATGATGGATATTCTAACAAAAGCCCAAATGGATGATAAAGATCGGCGTATAATACAAAATTTATACTGGAACCAATCAGCCACAATAAGAACGAATTTTGGAGGTGAACCAACGGAAATGATCCAGATTCTACGAGGCGTTAGACAAGGTTGTATACTTTCACCTATATTATTTAATCTATATTCAGAGGAAATATTTAGTGAAGCCTTGGAAAAATGCGAACATGGAATACTTCTAAATGGAGAACGCCTAAACAACATCCGTTATGCAGACGACACCGTTATTTTTGCAGATAGTTTGAACAGTTTACAGCAACTAATTAACAAAGTAAATGAAGTAAGTGAAAGATTTGGACTTCAAGTAAATATAACAAAAACTAAATTTATGATCATCAGCAAAAATAAAGTTAGAGACGCTCAACTACTTATCAATAATACACCAGTGGACCGAGTAAAACAGTATAACTATCTTGGAACAACAGTAAATGAACAATGGGATCACTCACAGGAAATAAAATGTAGTATAGAGACGGCTAGGAGTGCATTCAATAACATGGCCAAACTCTTTAAAAACCACCATTTTAATCTGGAGATAAAAGTAAGGCTCCTACGATGTTATGTCTTCTCAATATTGTATTACGGAGTTGAATCCTGGACACTAACTGAAGCAATGGAGAAAAAACTTAAAGCCTTCGAGATGTGGCTATACAGGCGAATTCTAAGGATATCATGGACAGACAAGATAACCAACGAGACCGTATTACGAAGAGTGGGCAAAGAAAGAGAGGTGATGTATACCATTAAAAGGAGAAAGTTGGAATATCTCGGACATATAATGAGAAACAGCACTAAATACAGATTACTGAAGGTAATCCTACAGGGTAAAGTATTCGGAAAGCGAGGAATTGGGAGAAGGAGAATATCATGGTTGAAGAACCTGAGGAAATGGTTCTCCACAACAACAACGAATCTATTTAAAGCATCAGTTAATAAAATAATTATAGCCAGAATGATTGCCAATATTCGGAACGAATAGGCACTGAAATAAGAAGAAAAAAGCTAGCATACCTCTAGCTTAGTAAAGTAACACAATATAATGCATCTGAGTCAACACTAATTCCGTGTAATCCTTCCTGTACTTCTTACGACTGCATTTATACATCGAGGCATGCTTGATATCAAATATTCAACAAAATCTTGCGGAATACTCTCCCATTCTTCAATAACGGCCTCAATGGGTTGATTGTGATTGGCAAATTGGCAATTGGTCTATGACTTCGAATCTTTTTTTTTCAGATAGTCCCATAGATGCTCTATAGGATTCATGTTCGGACAGTTAGGTGGCCACTCTAATGATGGAATATCAACATCATTTAGGTAGCCAATAACCTGTCGAGCCACATGAGGACGAGCGTTGTCTTGCATGAATAAAAAATTAGGTCCAAGAAACGGAGCAAAAGGCATTACCTGTTCGACAATAATGTTGTCTAAGTAATAATGGGCATTAATAAACCTCGTACGTATGGGGACCAACTCCTTACGAGCTTCAAAATAAATTCCTCTCTAAAACAGTTTAGAGCCATCACCAAAAGGTACTTTAGGAGAGATATTGCAGCTGGCAAACCTTACTCCTCGTCTTCGCCAGACACGCTCACGAATATCTAGAACTTTTAGGCTTACTCTCATCGGAGACAAGAACTCGTTTTCAACTATCGATGGTCCAATTTTGATGCACTCTTGCAAAATTCAATTTCTGCATCCTGTGTTCTCTGGTAAGCAAATGTTTTTTGACCGGTTTCCTGTTGCTCAATTCTGCTTCATTTAAAAGTCTTCTAACTGTTCGAGACGATATCGCGACATTTCGTACATCTGCTAGTTCATTTTTTAGCAAATTGCTGATGACTATTCTATCTCTGAGAGCACGTTGTTTCAAAAACGATCATCAATTTGATTAGTGCAACGTTTTCACCCTTGCCCTGGTCTTCGATGATATGACCCTGTTTCATTATATTGCCTCACCTTGCGACTTATGCTGGAATGGTGTCTTCCTAACAAACCTGCAATACAACGTATCGCATTAAATACCCTTCATTTAGGAGCATCGATGCTCGCACTGCCTCCTCCATTGACATATTTATTTGGCGGTTCATTTTTTTATTTGTTTTTTATGCGAACTTCCAAACATGCATACAATGAAAAATGTTTCAATAAAAAGCTTGTTTCTCACAAGCACTTTGATTTAATCGGCAATTTTTATGAAAAGTTTGACTCACTTTTAGTCTAAAACGAAGTTTAATACACATTATTGTTAAAACAAGACTATAATTAGAATATATAACAACTATCACTGACAAACAATGTCAAACAAACTTTAAGAACTGGTACTTGGAATTTCGAAATATATGACCCAGGAATAAGACAATACAATAGAATATTTAGAAAGTATATTTGAAAAAAAAAGTGGGATGGTTTGTAAGAATGAGAGTTAGCTAGATTTTTGAGAAAAAATAGAGAATCACTTGTTTTCCAAGGTTGCAATGCGAACAGTCGTTCTTCTCTGGTGGTTTGTAGAAATGTTTGTGTGTTTTCGTGAAGTACATCTGACAGAAGCTGATCCAGTAAAATATTGTAAGCTATAATTTTCTACTTATATTCCAAGAGTCACTGTTCAGGCCAGAACGAGAGATTCAGTTTATCGAGAGGAGAAGAGGCTAGCATAATTTATACGATACGTGCATTTGAAGGAGATCATTAAAGACGAAGGGCTCGCAACAATTTGTTGTAAGATTGCTGATTACCTAGAGGGCTACTAAGAATAGATAGTGTAGGCTATAAGGAACAAGGATTTGGGCAACTCATCATCAGAGAGATAGTTTTACTATTCGTCAGTTTTTTATTAACCACACAATTTTTACAATTGCTTTAGAAAAAATAGAAATATTTTGATCAGGAGCTATAGAACAACAATTTTGATTCAAAATTTTAATTTATATTGTATGTACCATTAATTTTTGAAGGTTCACGTACGTAGAACAAAATTTTGATAATCATTATATGAGATATTTTTATTAAAGATATTTGAGTGTGAATTTTATTTCAATATATTTTTATTTCAATATATAATGTTGTATCATATATGTCTTTTATTATTCCGGTATTCTTTGGACCTTACCTATCATATGTAAGGCATAGATATTAAAGCACGAGTATAACCCTAAGATAAGAGAATTAAATAGTGTGATAGAATCATAATTGCATCATTTAAATAAGTTTAATTGATTAATTAATTAGCTAAGTAATTGCTTAGCGCACCTCAGACTTTAATATCACATTAATACATATTATTGAAGTAACTCTATAGTGGTTTTATAACTTACATAAAATTTATAACTGAACGTCTGCACCGTAGTAAACACGTGTATAGTATACTTCGTGCTGCTTTTTGATACTACCGGCTGCATGGCGTAGACAATTTTGACTGGGAAAGCGACTTACAGTGACATCTAGTATATAATACGTATATTTAAGGAAATATTTACAATTGAACTTATTAAGACACTTTCTTTATTTGGCGTCACTACCCTATATTTAATTGGTTTTTGTGATTCTTTTTTTAATTTAGCTATTACTTGTGTATGTTCACTGTTGGTATGTGCCACTCGTCCTGCAAACGACTATTTCCTTATCAGTTTTCCTTTCTGTTAGCACATCATCTATCTGATTTTTTACTTTTTCATCGAGTGAAGTCTATCTTAATTTGACAAATGTCTTTATGATCCAAATTTGTGTTAGCTATTTTTATTTTGTTGTCTGTGGAAAATTCAATTTACTTTCTCGCATTTTCATTTGCTTTTTTCGTAGAACTCTGGTTTGGTTTCTAAATCTTCTAACTCTTTAGTGTAAAATATTTGGTTTAATTTAGTTAAAAACAAAAAAAATCCAAATAAGTGTAACAATTTTTGTTTCTCCGTATAAATTCCTTTATACTGAGTTAACGTTTTAAAATCCTACTACGAAAAATTCCCTCTGAAAATCCCTTAACAAATTAATCAAATATCAATTAGGCCCTTTTCCATCAGTCAGTATTATTCAACTCCATTTCTAGACACGCTATTTGCATCTCTTTAAATTTTATTTGAATTTTAGCAAACGTTGAATCTTTGGAGGGTTAATGCTACATTTAATAGACAAACATCCAATGAATTCAAAGTGATTGAATGGGCTCAACATGGGTTTTCTTAGTAATATGAAAATAAAAAACTACGTCAATGCTTTGTTGTCATTACCATCGACGAATCTATCGTATAATGGTTGGCTTGGCACTAGAGAAGCGACGTCTTTCAGATTAGTGCCGAATAATTCTTTTATTATTACGAATTTATAACTAAAATTTTGTAAATTTGTTTGATTTGCATATAATCAGTATAATTCAATTTTATGGCATAAATGGAGAGTTGTTAAAAAGGGGAAACCTTTTACACCAAAAACTGTATGACATCATTCTGTGAGTATGGTAACAACAGAAAATCAAAAGAAAAGGTAAAAAAGTATTTTTGAAGTGTGTATATTTTAAATAATTCCTAGATGAGCGCTTTCGGCTTTACAAAGCCATCATCGGAGCTATGCTACAATAAAATGTTCTTATAAGTACTAATTGGTGAAGATTTTAATTTTTTAACTTACGTCAATTTATAAATAACACTACAATGGAGAGATCTCATTTCCTTATATGTCGAAATATTGATTTTTTAGTTGTTAAAATTCTTAAAAAACATATAAAAAACATATAAAAAACCGACACTGTTTGTTCTGTCACCATCTTATAGAACATTCTGTGAGATTGTAACTAACTTTAAAATGTGCAGTTTAAAGCTGTCTACAATTTTTGTCAATAACTTTTTTTTGTAATTATTACTATAACATATTTAGTGAGCTTCCGCACACTAATCAATCACCCTGTATATATTTATATAGTTTTTTAATTTTTATTTAGTTTTAAGGTATTTGGTATATTTTAATAACTATTGATAATTTTTCCGAAACTGCTTAAAATATAGTACATATTTTTAAATAAAATAATTTTTAACCATTAGAGTTTATTTTTATGAACGAGAGAGTAATTAGCATAATTTTAACTGGTATGTATATGTAAACAAAAGTGACCTCTTTTATCACATACTGTATTAGAACTGACTGGCCTACATTAAAAAGGGTTTTAAAAAATTCACATTTTTTTTAATTTTTAAAAATTACAAAAGAGAAAAGGAGTTTTTAAAACGGTCTAAGGTATGTTAAATAGATGAATAAAAATATTAATATAAAACTTACAGCTACTTGTTACAAATCCAAATCAGATTCAGAAGATGAACTTTCAGAACCAAGATTTATAATAACTTGCATTATCCATTACTATTACACAGTTCTTAGGAAGACGATCTATCATTTGTTCGAACCATTCTTGAAAGACATCAGCGTTTATGTCTTCATGGTAGTCACCGGTACGAGTTGATTCAAAAGTTAATAAACCACCTTCAACAAAACCGTCTGAACTGCCAATGTGTACTATTATCAGCCTGCGTCCCTTTCCTGATGGTGGGTTTAAACCAGTAGATAAGTTATTTACAAAAGCTTGCCTTTGACTTGTAACAGTTTCATCCTGCCAAAATTTATTTGGTGTATGACCCTCGTTGATCCATGTTTCATCAAGATAAAATATTTTTCTTTTTTGGTTTCTCATTTCCTTTATGGTTCTTAGAAAATGTCTTCTCCATATGACAATATCGCTTCTTTCTAAAAAAATAGACTTTCTGTGATTCTTTTTCCAGCGGAAGCCTATTTTTTTTAAAAGTTTCCATAACGTACTTCGACTCATTTCTGGGTAATTCTTATCATCTCGAACTGAAACAAGAACTTTATCCAATGTTGGAAATTCTTGTCTAAAGAAGAATTCATGCACTTTCCGTCGAAGTCCTTCTTTAAAATGATATTCTATTTGAAATTTTGGTTTCCCTGGAGCATTACGTGGCATTTGAAAACTACCACATTTCTCTTCTTTAATAACTCTGTAAATCGTATATTTCCCAACACCAAGTGTACTGCTAACTAACTCAACGGTCTCATCAACACTTTCGCATAAACGTTTGTCTGTAAATGATTTAAAACAATTAAATATTAATGTTTTTTCATTAACTGTTAAAGGACCAATTTTTCGGCGTTTACACGGCACTTCCAAATTTTCCAGAACACTAGTATACACAATAAACTGCACCTTAACTGAAGTACCTACTTTTAGTGAACTGTTAAGAATTTTGAATACGCCACTTGGACCTTCCTACAAAATCGAAAAACCCACTATTACATTTTCTGTGGAATAAGTTTAGAAGGTAATTATCTAGTCAATTACTGTCGTAGATTCCTGGAATTAAAGAATTAAATGTTTGATTGTTGAAACCCTTACTTCGTGGAATGCACTCATTTCAGATAAAATAAAACGTTTTATTTTATCTAAAGAATTAAACTTTATTTTGCAAATAGGTAGGTACTTATTAAACTTTTATTGGTTATATATAACCAATAAAATAAACATCTTACATTTCTTGCAAATTCATTAGTACCTGTTAACCTCCATCACTCCGACATTGGCAACCTTATTTAGGGATTAGTAACCCTCACAACTATTGTATTCTATTCTGCTCCAACCTTTATACCTGGTGGTCATACTCAATTTAAAATTGTTTTCCTATATACTTCTGTAAACTTGTTGACAAATATCTATTTTTCATTGAGTCACCCGTATCAACAGTTTAGGGATTTGCATACATAATTTATTGTTTTATTACTCTCTCATACATAAAAATACACTATAACAATGATTCAGGCGAAGGTCTAAGAGTTAAATGACCGTATGCCGTTTTTAAAATTATCACGTACGCCTTCTTTTTTGTGGTAATACAAAATTTAGTTTATGTACGAGTAGAGAAAGACGACACTACATACACACTTCGTAGAATGTTTTGGATATTAAGATGTGAAGTCAAAAATAAACAAAAAAAATAAAGTATCGTTATTTCGTAAAATTCCTTGTTAGCTTAGCTATATTGCACGCACTAAACTACTCATAAATGTCCACCTGAAAAATCACTACATACACTCGCCAATCTGGTCCCGAGTCTCATAATGTCGAGTTAAGTTCTGGCGCTCGTTGTAAAGGTTGCGATACTGCCTTCTGTTTGTTTTCTCCCTTTTTTCGTATTTAAGTGATATATTGTTGTTGCCTTTTTTCCATCGAAAGATTAAAAACAAGGATTCGTACAGAACATCGCTATCGTTAAGCTCTCGATATCGGTATTAGTCAAATTTACATCTCATTTAAAATTCTTGAAAATTCAGACTGCTTGATATAAAAGCTTATGTCTTTTTTATATTTCAGTTAAATTACTGCAATCTACAGAAATAGAGTAGCACAAAAGTACTAATACATACAGTGTATCACAAAAAGATTGCTCATAAAATATACCACAACTTTTAAAGATAAATATTTGTATATCTAATCGATTTGGTCTAACTTATCTATATACAGTGCTTTTCAGATAAAACTATTCACCTTAAATAACTTTTGAACCTCTAATTTTTTGAAAAAACGCAAAAATACTTCAATTAATATTTGAAGGGGGAGACATTATATCATATTTAAGGTTGCTGGAAAATGCACCCTCTCACCCCCTGTATCAACCCTTTATTTTTTTTAAATTACTTCCCCTTTTTTTCTTTTATATTTGGATTCTCCTTTTTGTACTGATTTCAAAAATGTATAATACCTTAAGATTGAAGTGATTAGTTTATAAGATAGACAATTTTCCTGTTAACAAGATAGTATCTCTCTTCTTAATTGACTGTAACAAAATAGGTTGTAGCATAATTTAAACTTTTTAAATATTTAACCGTACTATTTGTATTACCTTTATCCAACCAAGAAACAAAAAAATTCACTTTTTATTAAAGTTTTATTAAAGGTTTTCGATATTGTTGTTACATTTGTTTTATTCGGTTAATAGCCAACGACAATTTGTTATAACTTGTAAGTAACAGCCTATTTTGATACGTGTGCAATTTGATCGATGAAATGGTGTACACTTTGCAAGAAAGAATCGAAATTGTAGGTTTATACTACAAAACTAATAATTGTGCAAGAGCTGCTGCTAGAATTTTTAATGAAACACCACAATAAACATGCAACTCATACGTATGTGATTGAACTGACGCAAAAATTTAGAGCAGGAGGGTCAGTTTGCAATAAAAAAACACAACCGACAGGGACTTGTAAATAACGAAGCAATCCAAGTAGCTGTTTTAGGGCAAGTTAACTTAGAAGCTTAACAATCACAGTCACCGTTAACAATAAGCAGAGCAATCGGTGTTTCATCTTCTACAGCCTTCCGAGTCCTCCATAAGTTTAAGTTTCATCCATATAAAATTAAATTAGAGCAAGAGTTAAATGAAGAAGATTTTGGTCGTCGTTCCGAATTTTGCGAATTAATGATACAATGCATCATTAACAATCCACAATTGTTAAACAATATGCAATGCAATAAACAATTTGCTTCTCGGATTAATGCTCATTCTCATCAAACGGTTTGGTGAACTAATATAATTGCCGATACTGGGCCGAGAGTGATCCACATGTTGTACGCGAATTTGACACACAGCATCCCCAAAGGTTAAACGTATGGTGTGGTATCCTACGTGATCACGTTATCGGACCCTTCTGTATCACTGGAAACTTAAATGGTGCATCGTATCTTGAATTCTTTAGGCAAGTGGTTAATCGTATTAAAACAATACAAGAAAATGATGATAACCTTTCCGAAAATTTGGTTATATTTCAACATGATGGAGATTCTCCACACTTTGCTTTACCGGTGCGATAATTTTTAAACGAAACGTTTCCCGGTCCTTGAATAGGGAAAAGACGACAGATGATGGATTAGCCACCTAGGTCACCGGATTGAACACCCCTAGAGTTCTTCTTATGGGGGTATTTAAAAACAAAAATTTATGCTACTCAAACAGAATCTCTAGATGATTTACGACAAAGAATAGAGGATTAATGTCGACAATTAAATGCATACTATTGTATGGAAGTGAAGGACAGTAATTTTAAACAATTATTGTAAACATTTTTAGTAGTAAAATGTTCATTTTAAGTGTATGTCATAAAATTGTTAAAAAATAATTTTTTTTTAATCCAATTTTTTTGCTTTTGTATTTATTTTTCTTATAAACTAATCACTTCAAGCATCATGTATTATACATTTCTGAAATCAGTACAAACAGGAGAATACAAATATCAAATAAAAAAGGGGGAAGTAATTTAAAAAAAAAATTAAGGAATGATACGGGGGATGAAAGGGTGCATTTCCCAGCAACCTTAAATATGATATAATGTCTCCCCCTTCAAATATTAATTGACGTGTTTTTGCGTTTTTCCTAAAAATTAGAAGTTCAAAAGTTATTTAAGGTGGATAGTTTTATCTGAAAAGCACTGTATATGGTATTATAAAGTGACCCAGAAAAAGTTATGGCGTGTTAAAGTTACAAAATAAAACCAAATTTTTTTATATCGCTACAAAACGGTTTAAAATTTTTGAAGTGAATACTTCTTAGCGCTCGGTATGATGTTTTGACGGGCTCAAAATCATATATAGCGTGACACGCCCATTAGTAAACGCCAGACAATTATTTACGATCCAGGACATTCTTCTACGGCCTGAATTTCTGCGTCCTTGGATTTTTCCTTGCATTATAGTTTGTAGGAATGTTTACT